>MOOZ01000176.1:620769-635669 GCA_002930495.1 Cecropterus lyciades
ACCCATATGACAGTGTCTTTTATTGATAACCAAAGTATAAACTTAGCATAGCATTTAACATTTTTCTGAAGGTAATATATATATATATATATATATATAATGCGGTTTCACCCGCGTTTAAAAGAAATGTAACATGTGACATACATTAACCGAAATTTTACATCTCATTAGAAAAAAAAAACCCCGATTTTGAAACATTCTTCATTGGTGCTCCGCTCCTGTTAGTCTTAGCGTGATGATATATAGCCTATAGCCTTCCTCGATAAATGGGCTATCTAACACCGAAAGAATTTTTCAAATCGGACCAGTAGTTCCTGCGATTAGCGTGTTCAAACAAACAAACTCTTCCGCTTTATAATATTAGTAAAGATATATAAAAGATTCCGTAGCAAAAAGCTATTGGAATGATAAGGTAATATCTTTATCTATGAAATTGCTGTTCTGCCGTACTGGCCATTTCAAATTAAATTTTTTTTGGCTGATAATTCTAATTTCAATTTTATTTTATTTTAAAACTTAAAGGTGATGGTCACTGTTTGGTGGTCTAACGCGGGTGTTCATCACAGCTTCCTACCAAACGGGATGAGCATTACTACAGATGTGTACTGTGAAGGACTGAACACAATGATAGAGAAGCTCGCACGTCTCCAATCAGCTTTGATCAATCGTTCGGCTCCACTGCTCCTGCACGACAACGCCTGACCTCATACTGCACAGCAGACGGTTTCCAAGCCACGCAAGCAAGAACTGCGCCTACAGACTTTTTCCAGAATTTGGATAACTTCTTAGACGGAAAAAAATTCTATACCCGAGAGGCAGTACAAAATGCCTTAGAAGAATTTATTACCTCCCGTCTAGCTGATATTTTCAAGAAAGGCATAAATAAGCTACCAATGCGTTGGTAAAGATGCATTGATTGTATGGGTGATAACAGTAAATAAAAAATGCACAAAATAAAATACGCTTCATTTATTTCATGAAAAACAGCAATTTCATAGGTAAAGAACGAAGAAGTATTACAAAGTGTCAGTCTTACCAACTTACCTTACGTATAAATTGATTAGTATCTATTACATTAATAAATCATGTTAGCAAAACTTGGTTAATATTGTCAATATTCCTTCATAGTTCCTTGGTACAACGAGAAAGTCGGGAAGAGTATGAACTGAAACTATTAGTAATATGGAAGGTACTAAGCAAAAGTTTTAAACTTGCCTCTATGTATGAAAATTCTACTGATTCCACAGATTGACAACAATGCAGAACTTGCAGCGTGTTTGACGCTGGGGTTTTGTCGCTATACTGAGCCCATCTTGGAAAGGATTACTTGCATATGCTGTTAATATATGTCATGAATAAATAATTACATAATTGTAATGTTAAACGGAATTCACAAGGGCACTACTTAAAGGTAAACGTTAAGAAAAAGTTGGGGAAGCGATGTAATGTTTAAACAAATTGAAAATTATTTAATAATACTACACTGTATGTTTTACCAACAATATAAACTACTCAATAGCCCCGTTTCCGCGCCTAACACCCAAGCTTAAACTTCTAAAACTAAAAAACGTTAAGCAATTAAAAAAATACTGTTAAAAGACTGTCGTATCCACAATTCTCGTTGAGGCTTGATTTGGATTAACCCAAGGTAAAAAGAAAATAGAATCGAAAATACGAAACAAAGAAAAATAATGTCCATATCTTTAATAAGAGCAAGTAGAGGGGTCGAATAATTAGTAAGTGATCGGGAACAGATGGCGCTAATCGGATTATCGAGACAATGTGGATCGGATGCGCGATGGCACGCTCACAGTGACGTGCCGGCTTTGATCCATTATTTCATATGAATGACATATGCACATCGCTTTTAAAACACCTACATTATAAACACACTAGGTGAAGTACCCGTGCTTCGTGCTTTATTTTAAACGTAAATGTGAAAGTCTGAAATCAAAAGGTGTAGTCACGTCACTAAAATAGTAGCAAATAATGCAAAAAATCGAAATCAAAAGTAGCCTGTAAGTTGACCAGGTAAATAAGCTACGTCCATGGAAAAGTTCATGTAAATTAGACTAGTTATTCTTGTGTGATTGAGTTACAAACAGACATACACCATCTCATTTTCATATATTACTATAGATTATAATTATACCTATTTACTTAAATTTTCCACTCCAAAGTGTTATACTTATAAATATATAAGTAAAAACTTAGTAACTCCTTTAAAAGTAGGTAACTCGTTTTACAAAAAACTCGCAAACGAAGTAGTATTAAGGTCACAATAAAAACTTATAGAGGGGGGAGAGCAGGATGTTTTTTTTGATATTGATTGTACAAATATATTTATTATCTATCTATACATATAAAATCCTTTGTCCTGAATTATTGACGGATCATCGCCTAAACCGATCTGACCTGATACTTGGAGAGTGTGTTCTTTTTAAGACTTCGATAAGAAAGGAATTTCTGAAATTCTACCCCTAACAGGGTGAAAAATGGGAGTAAAGTTTGTATGGGACAACGTGATTCCTTGGTCGAATCAACTTCATTTTGCACAAAAATTCTTTAACAGAATTGATAGAAGATGTCTATCGTATTTTATCCATACTCCTTAGTGCTTTTGAATTAAATTACATTTAATTTTGATATACTTTTTAAAACTTACAACGTTTGCAAGTAGTGAAGTCTCTCTAATCACTGAACAGAGATATATCTAATATAAAATAATTACTTCTTTTACTTTTTGGATGCTCCTGGTAGAACAGGCAAAACTTCTATTCATTTTACTGTTGTCCAAAGTGACGAGCAATCGTGATATCGCTTTAGCGGTCGCGTCGTTTGGATATGCTGCCACTTTGTTGAAAGGAGGTAAAACTGGTCTCTGCGCATTTAAATTCTTTTAGATTTGATACTAAACCGAAACCTCCCTGAAATATACCCAAACATAGCAATATGGCAGAAGTACTCCGCAAAATTAATTGTTTGAGACGAGAGCCATAGTAGCCTATAAAGGGGGTTTCAAAGCTCTAAAAAGATCTTTACAAGGTATTTAGAATGATAATTGCCAAATGGGAGGAATTAATGTATCTTTAGTAGGCGATTATCGACAGTATTTACCAGTATTTCCCAGAGGAACGCGAGTGGACGAAGTTAAAGCGAGCATGAAGCGTTCATATTTGTGCTCTTTAGTGACAAAATTGAGCCTTACCAAAAATAAGAGATTATAGGGTAGACTTTACTGTTGAACAGCCTGTAAACTTGATGCTTAAATTAAAGTAGAAAATTGTAATCCTGGAACTGGATTATAACATAGTTCTCCCTACACAGTTAGGTACAATTGTTTCCACTGTAAAATAGGACATAGCTAAAAATTACCCAAACATTAATAACATTCACGATAAACCTGCAGAATGGTTAGTTATAAATAATTAAATTAAAATAAAATAAATATTTAAGAACCGCTCCAATACAGCAAATGTTTTTTTTTGCCATTTTTATAGATAATGGTACGGAACCTTCGTGTTCAAGTCCAACTGGCACTTTGCTGGTTTTATTTTTTGCTCATAATCATAGTCTCACTGTATCTCAAAGCATCATCATAATTATAATGATATTATAGTCATTTTTGTGAATCCAATTATATAGTAAAATAATGTCAACAATGGAATAAAAAAAAAAACAGATTACGAACATTTTATAATCGTATTCTTTAATATTGACGGAATATTAAAGTATTGTAAGTTTGGTCGGGATTACCTATAAAATTAAAATTTTAAGCTAGCAACTTCTTTATAATGATTACCTAATACCAAATTGTTACCTTTCTATTGTCTATATATTGTACTTACGCTAATTATCTGGATCCGTTTCAATTATAGTCATATTAGATTAATTATGGATTTCGTAGGTCATCTAACAAAGGGGCGATAGTAATTGCATTGTGCCCGAATGACTGCATTCAATAGGGAAATTGGTTCGCGAACGATGTTCCACAAAGTTCTACTTCAGCTTGTATTGGATAACTGTCTTGAACAAAGCTTGAATTTCCATTAAATTAAACAGGTTAAAGTTATGCAAATTACTAATGCACTTCTACAATTTCTGTTTCTGTGTTGCTTACTACTTTTTCTACTTTATGCATGCACTCCACCTCATGAGAAGTGAGGTAGACCACAGGTGCGTTGCTACCCCTGAGATCCAAGTTAGAATCGCCTCGTATAATTATGTCGCCCTTACTACACAGCGTACAACTTGCGTGATCTACACTGTAGATTGTAGATTTCCTTGACTTCTCAATGGAGAGTGCTGCCAAATACCTACCAGATTGTTACGTTAACGTTCACCAAATACACCATGCCACAAAGTGTACATTGATAAACACATAAACATATCTAGTGTACAATTCACCAGTGTCATCTAAAAGATCATATAAAGCATCGTCTCGATAATTATCGTAATACTGTAAAAATAACTCGATCTGTATAATCGTAAGTGCATACAAGCCTTTATGGAAAATCACTGATCAGTGATATCGTAGTGTCCACAACTGTGACATAACACGCGCCACTCGGCGTTACATAAAATGATCCATGTTGGGCTATCAGGAGCCGTTGTATGTGAAAATCGATTCGATATTGCATTGTATACGATTGACTGACTTCATTGCACAAATTGATTGCAAACCGATGTTGCATTAACGTTTGCTTCTATAGAATTAGTCTTGAATGATTTTCATTATTTTGTATATACACTACAATACACTAGAACGTCACGTACGCGACATTGAAACAATTACAATTCCCTGCTCAGTGTCCTTAGTGTACGTTTATTACGTTTTCTAAAAACGATCACTGTTTTGGTTTTGGTTTTGCAATATTTGGCGTAAACGGTGGTCGTTTTGTTACAGGAAATCGCAGTGTTGTGTCTACTTCATATTTGAAGTAATAGAGAAAGCAATATCGATCCGAGTGTGGGTTCCATAATTTGGCAGTAGGGTAGTAATAATAATATACTATAATGATAATAAATAAGAAAACAAATATACTCTTTATGCAACGATTTATTTTCAATTGTTTTTCAATGTCTCTACCAAAAGTCAATCAACGCACCTCTCCTCTCTTCTCTTCACCATACCTCACGTCCTACCCCCCGCTCGCCTCACCTCACACCCTAGTATTCATATTAAAGCATCTCACCACTGCGTTACAATACTTTTAAATATATTTAAACTCACTACTTGACCTAAGATACCATTTTGTCAATATTAATTAATGTAATGATTTAGTAAGTATTCCGTTTGCGAACGATAGCATAGTGTCTACGAGTTATGACAGCGTAGCACATTCTACCACTTTCATTGGATTAGTCAGAGCTCCGTTATTTTTAACACGTTTTGAAAGGATTTGGCCACAGTTGAGAATGAAAAATAAATTGTGCGTTTGAAAAATGATTTTATTGACTTAGAATTTTCATATACATAATATGCATCTCAAAGTAACAAGTCAGATAGTTGAACTTGTCAGAAATTAAAATTTAGCTTTATAGTTTTATTAGCGATTTGTTCCATTGTAAAATACTCTTTATATATATTTGATGATTTATAATTTGTACGATTACAAGCAATATATATACAACCTTGATAACTGTAGGTACAATTACAATCCAAAATACGTACAATTTGAAAAGATCTATATTTTTTAAATTTAGTGACAGTAAAAATGAAACAGTTTAAAGAACGAGACTTATGTTATTCTAGTTTTGTAATGTTCCTTTCAATTTGGTATGACTGTAAGCAGTAGGAGGTAAAAAGTGTTAAGTGTTTATTATTTATATCATGTCACAATTCATAATGATTTATTTATATTCAGAGCTTTAATGGGGAGTATATTTGTTACTGTTAAAACAGCTTCGCCCAAAGGTTTTATCCAATTTCGGATTTGTAACTATGGTTCGAACTATTTCGGTTAATGTACGATCCATACGCTCTGTTAAACCCTTTTATTGTGGTTTACATCGTACGTTATTCCCTTGTTAATATAAATTTCTTCAAATTCGTTTGAAATATATTCGTGTTACAATGTTAATCTATACATATAAATAAAATTGAAGTGTCTGTTTGTAATATCAAAATAACAGTTTTTTACCAAATGCATATCGAAGTATAAACGACACTGATAACAAAACAGCAATTACTAAAATTTTTGTCTGTGTCACAGTGGTAGTCCCTTATGGGTCAGAAAATGACATGGACTACTTTTTATCTCGGAAAAATGCACGGGTGCGGGAAACATGTATTTAAAAAGAATAAAATAGAATTATTAAAGGTATAAAATTTCGGTTAATGTATGTCACGTTACATTTCTTTTAAACGCGGGTGAAACCACGGGCTCCGCTAGTGTTAAATAATATTGTGTATCACCGATTAAATATTTTTTACTATCGCTAACAAAATCCGATAAACTTTTAAAGATTTCCAATTTAGAATATATGAAGTACGTAACTGCATAATAACTATAATTTTAAGAATAGTATGATTTTTTTGTATCGAAAGTAGTTTGTATTATCCGACCGCAAACATTGGAAAATAAATCGTAGAAAAGTCGGATATTTATTTATATCCGACTTATAAACTTTGCAAAAATCTTGAATGTTTACCGAAAGTACATGATTTACAAAGTTCATCACTAGGAACCATATCACTCATGACACTGTCAACAAATTTAAGTTTAAGAATATTAAATATATGTCTACTGAAATGACCAAGTCGTTTATGCCATAACCATAGGTTTTGCATTTTGAGTAAGTTTTAAATTAAGCTGAAATGTATTTACATGAAATTTTATTTTTAATATGATAATAATATTTATATGATACATTAGGTACTTATTATATTTTGTAAATATGCACTTGATATTTTTTTAATTACCGATAACCCCGTCAGTTAAATGCAATTTACTAACAATAAATTGTTAGAAATCTTTGTTCAACACAAAACGTTATCAATTAATACTTGGAAACCTAAATTAGTAGTAATATGTATTTGTGTTTTACCAAATGCAGGAACATTTGAGTTATTTCTGTTATATTTAGATACGCCAATTTTTAACGTTAATTCCACTTCGCTCATTCGACATACGAGGAGAAAAATCCTTTGCTTTATATCGTGATCAGTCGCTCCAGAATATCCAAAATAAAAACTAATTTCGTTGCTTGAATTGGAATAAATGTTAAATATTCTACTGCATATTTTAAAACGTAAAAATAAAGTGTATGTAGATACAATTATAAATCGACTTTTGTCTTTATTTAATCGCAATTTCTTATATTTATACAAGTATGTTATATATTGGTTTTAGTTTTTAGTAAAACCGATTTTAATAAAACATGTTTAAGAACCAACACCCGGAAACCTTCTTTAAAAAAAAAATGAATGCAAATCGCTCCACCCGTTTAGAAGATACGTTTCCACAGACAGACAGACAGACATAGCAGTCAAACTTATTACAGCCCTCTTTTTGCGTCGGGGGTTAAAAATGATTATGAAACTTTATCCAAATCGTCAAGCACAACACCAACAGCAAATAGATTAAGGGCATTGTTAGTTTTTGCGAAGCGTCCAACTTTTTGCCAAAATTCTTAATTCGTATTTTTTTTTCAACTATATGCGCTAATCGATAGTTTTCGCCGTAGTTCAATTGGAAATGTCCACATATTACAACGTTCGCCATTATATTGTTGAATGTCTCTTTTCTTCCAAGACTACATGTTTATAAGATATCATTATACAAACATTGTTACTTTATTCCAGATGATTCTTTTTAATATTTTACGAGTGCGTAGCCTGTAATGGACTTGCCCACAATTGAGAAAGAAAAACACAAAGCTTGTCGCAAGATTTTCCAATTTAAATTGATTAAGTCTGTGGTGTCTGTGATTACCAGATCACCAAGCTTTTATATGATATAAAATTGTATAATGCAACAAAATGATGGGTTTGACTACTACAAAGTTATTTTTTTTGTTTTTACTTTATTGAAATTAAAGCTAGTTTTTAAAAATATATGTTTATTAATTTTCTCATTTTTATTTGCCCCTGGATACCCTTTCTTGGATTTGAATTTTTTTTCATGGTGTATAGTATTCTACATGTTACGTCCTTCCTTTGATACCCATTTTGGGTGATTGTACGAAAATATGTAATCCGCCATTTTGTTGCGGCGGCCATTTTGAGTCACACCAATATTGATATATTAATACATATAATTGCAATGTCATCAAAACTAAGGATGTGTTCCAAATTTGATCTCAATCAGAAACTGAGAAGTGGGTTAAATTTAGTTTGCAAAATTTGACCTAAACATACTTACTTACGTACTTACAAACATTGCAACTTAAATAAAAGCTTCTACAGATTACTCCTTTACCTAACAAAATAATAAGCATTAGATACTGATAAATTGAATAGACTTTATTGAATAGACTTTCATACTGTTAATGCCGTAATAATGTTTTAAACAAACACACCGCGCGCCGGGATAACAAATTGTTCTGTTTAACGCATGTATTATTGCTTACCTATAATGGTACCTAGTTTAAATCTTATTAATCGGATTATATACAAAGAAAATATGACAAAATTAAATTAAAAAGGATCTTTGCGTTTGAGCAGTAGAGTTGATTTTTAATTTATTAGAAGGGTATAGTGAAAAGCAATTTATGATAGTAAACGATAGGGGCTGTCTGGGGTGCGTAACAGGTGCTGTAATGCTGGGCATAACTGATTATCTAAATGTTTGGGGTGGCACTGGCTTACGACTTTTTGTTTGTGAGTAATAAAACAGATTTATTAAAATAAAGATTGTTCGGTGAAGCAATACTGTTAGTTATTTGGGTAAACTACTACGGAGCGGTAGGCTATTTTTTTAAATTTAAGTCTGTACGTTAAATATAGATTAGACTTGAAACGAACAGTCACTATTCCCGGTTCCTAATACGCCTTCGCTAGATCGCTTTTATCGCTACTACGCCGCGTGCTTAGTTAAAATGATACGTCTTTACAAAACAACGCGAAAAAATGATTTAACTCTAATTGAAATATGTACAGCTAGACTGAACTCAGCTTTTCTTAAACACAATCGTAAATTTTTTAGCTTTACTTCAGCAGACCAAATATGAAAATAAATTAATTGACAGCATAAATTCAATGCATGGCATTAAAATTATGTTACGCAAATTAAAACTTTACGGAACAGCGTCTGCCTGTGCAACATCAAGACTCAAAACGATCAAAAATGACTATTGTAAAAATCCCCTTGTATCCCCTCTATGTCCAACAGTGGACCTTGAAAGACTCACGGAATAGATCAGTGGTGTATTGATTAGTTGAACGAACAAAGTCTGTTACAGTTTAATGGAGTTACCGTCTAAGACCCTATTCTTGGAAATCGTAGATTTTTCAATGAAGAGATCCATATCAGAAAATAATAAAAGACGCAAAGAGACATTGAGGTGTTTCGTTAATATTGAAATCTTATTAAATTAAAACATTATTGAATTAATATTAATTATTAAATAAATATGTTGTCGAAATCTATTTGTATTAATTCCTGTAGTAGCTTTGGCGTGCCGCGTGATACATCCCGCTAATATCAGAACCGACAAGTGAATGCACGTCATCGCTGTCACCGATAAAGAACGGTTTAACGTGGAGTGCGACAGCAAATTAATCACTAAACCGGAATAAGTGTGCCCAAAACTGGACTATATGGGCCCGTAATTTTCTATAAGGTTTTAATTTAAAATTCAATTTTCAGTTTATCCATAACTGGACATTAATGGGAATTTCCTATTTTAGAACCTATTGGTCACCATAAGGGCAAAATCATGATAGTCGAAAATTTAATAAGGCAAAAAAATCGAAAGTATGCGCAGTTATGCGTTCTTAAATTAGCAACTTAGAATAACTCTTCAATAACATTTTTTTTTAAATACGGAATTAATAAATGAGCATGCAGACCATCCGATGTTAGTAAGTGGCCACTGCCGCCCATGGACAATCTAATGACAACCCCAAATAAGATCAGAGTCTTATTACCTGGTTAGCCACGGATGCGTTGCTCCCCCTGAAGACTAAGTTGTAACGCCTCGAATAAGTATATTTCCCTTACCACACCCTTTACACCAAAACAATGCTGTCGTTAGGTAGAAATTGGTGTGGCGATGGTGCTTTCGGAGCCGAATCACAAAGAGCTATACCATCTTACATGTTTGAACATATTAAAGAAAAGTTTGTCATGCACGTTTTCCCACTTAAAGGTTATCTATAAAGATGTGTAATCAATTACGTTGCGTAAACAGTTACACATCTATAAAGATGCGTAACCTATTGAATAGTTGCCAAACAGTTTGCAGATTTGGCAGTCCAATTAATCACAGTTGTTCCAGTGGTAGCCTAGAGGCGGTCGGCTCTAGTATAATAACATAGTATTAAATAAGATAGAAAAGTCGATTTCCGGCTACTGGGCTGATTTTAAACATGTAAATCGACAAAAAAAGACGGTTTTGTACTCTTTTCGAGTTATTGTTTCAAAGCCTATTTTTTTTCGGTATTAACGTTTTAAGTTTAAATTTTGTATAGTAATAATCGGTCGCGCTGGACTACTACGAGAAATGTAGTAAAATTTTAGTACACATATTCCAGCCAGCCGAGCCGCAAACATCAAGCGCTAGTGAATGACACTTCATCGTTAACTCCAATAAAGAACGTTTTAACGCCGAGTGTGACAGCAAATTAATTACGAACCCTTGCCTGCACTTGCACCGAACAAGTGCGCCGAACGTGCCCGCGAATAAGAACAGTCATCAATTACCAGCACGTTAGCCACCCTTTCGCTTTGTCGCGGTACACTACAGTGAGGCCGCGGACATTTTTGTGTTACTGACTGACATATTATTAATAGGTTACTGACATATATTCGGCGATTAATCGAATATCACTTTCATCGATTTTTTTGGACTGTCCTCAGCAACTGATTAGGTTTTTTCCAGCTAATTTATTGTACTGCGATTGTACATTGGTAAGAACGTATTACGTATCTATAGGTAATAATTAAACATGATAATTCACAATTATAATATTCTTGAATTTTTATAATTTTCGAGAGTATTATTATCGAATTTTTGTTTGAGTATCGTATAAATTAATTTTAATGGCACCGACTGTAAGGCATTTACGCATGTGTGGTTGTGTCGTATCATTACATTTATGTTGGTAGAGCGAGTGTCACTAAGTAAGTTGCTCCATTGAAAATTTTAATAAATACCCCTAAAAAGACGCAATTAATTAGATTTTCATATATTGTGCCTGTTGGGTACTTACGCAATTAGATATCTCGTTTTTATTAACATATGAATTGTTAGGTTTTAAGGTTATAACATTATTTATTCTATTAACGTCCTTATCAAATAATATGTGTTATGTGTTAATTTATAATCTGGATTAGTAATATAATCCCCTCCCCCTCCCACCTCAGCAGAGTGATAACGCTGTTGGACTCCCTCATTACAAAGCTATAGTTACTATAGTTTCACCTAAAGGCTTCAACATACCTACTCCACGACACTGGTTCAATGCGGATTGGTTAACGAAGGTACGAGGTAATAATCGACCTTATTTGGATTTATTCCTTACCGACTATTATTTAATTACAACTACTGGAACGTGCATTTCAAAGCACGAAAGGGCGTAAGATATTTGAATGGTGCCCACAACCGGCTACCATCCAAATAGCGATCGCGCCTTACGTTGCTTAACATAAGATACACTACTATTTAAGTATGTTTACCGACGTCAACGGCAAGTTTGTATTAGGTATAGTCTTGGAAGTCTTAGTTTGGCTTATTGGCTTTAATAATAAAATAAGAGAGTCAGGACTATCTTACATGTTACATTACAAGGGTTAGGGAAAATTTAATTTATTCTGCTATTTTCACAAAGCATTTTCTTAAACACAAAGCAGTTTAATAAACTTGTTATTCTCTGAAATAACAAGTTTATTAAACTGCTAAAATAGGAAACAAACTTTATTCAAATTAAATTTATAGTGATACGGCTTGTCTTGTAAATTATGGAGTAACTAACATTTTTCTCTTTTTTACTTATAATATAAAAGATATATAATTTAAGGAAAAATTAATTTTATTAATATGAACTTATTGATAAGAACTACATAATGTTCACGTCGAAATATAAGTTGCTTTAATTGTGGTGATATTTGTACTTTTACTTTTAAATACTAGTACAGTAATACCCCGAACTTACGCGACAGATGGAACTGAGTGACAACCGCGTAAGTCGAATACGCGTAAGTCGGGGTATAATTTCATATATATAAATTATTTTTAATTAGGGCCGCAAGCTAAATAAAATTACAAATTAGACAATAAATTTTTATTAACATCCTAATTTACACAAATATGAAATCACCAACTGAAGTTATTTTTACGATTTCTTAAAAAAAAATTAAAGGCTTCATAAGATCTAGCAAAGTAGTGTGATGACTCAAAATTATTTGACTTCCGCAAAATTCTCTATTAAAATGCTTATTCATTTATTAATTATAATTTGTACAAGAAATTAGCTTTTTGGTGGAGTCTATATTTTCAAAATTTGTAAATTGAAAATCGCGTAACTCCGGGTTCGCGTGAGTCGGGGTAGCGTAAGTCGAGCTATCACTGTATATTACAAACATAATTCCTATTTTTATATTATACATACATATTTAACATATATCTTTTTTATTCAAGTCAACATTACGCGAACTTATAAAATATCTAGGTATATGCAAAAGATCGGTTACTCGTTCAAACATTGACGTTGCGCGAACAAAGTAAGCAAAGTACTCCAGTGCTGCGGAAGCGTCTAATAACAGTAGCGAGAGGTTCGAGAGCACTTCTAGCCAAAACGTGGTGGTTATACTCGTAAAATAACATTATGTCAATTGTAAATTTGTTACTTTCGAATAACCGTAAAGTACCTGTATTTTGTTCACCGTTTGGTATCAACTTAACCTTACTTAGATTATTATGCTTGTGAATAGATTATTATGTCAACTGTAAAGTATGTAAAAGTGTTGAATAATCGTGTACGATTTTAATATTCTTGGTACTGTAGTACCTGTATTTTGTTCGCCATATAGTATCTTAGCGAGTTTTTGCATATAAAACCTGTATACTTTATTGTATTTGTCAAACCGACTTATCTTACTTACTTCATACACTAGTTTCTGTATTTATATTAGGTTTTTACCTATGAAATTGAAATATTCTTTTTTGGCTGATAATTCTAATTTCAATTTAATTTAATTTTAAAAACATGGAATTCTTTTTTTGTAAAATCGTCATTTTTTTAATACTTAGTGTTTTGTTATCATCGCATGAACATTTTTCGTCATCATCGATACGTTAAAAATTCGAGTAATTATGGAGTATGTGTACCGTCGTGAAAACAAAGCGGCACAAGCGACACGCAACATCAACGACGTTTACAGAGCGAACACTACAAACGAACGCACCACCCATTATCTGTTTGCTCGTTCCATTATGGAAATTTTGACCTGAAAAATGAACCCCGTGGTCGTCCGAAAACTTTGGTCGACAATGACGAATTAAAGGCGATTGTGGAAACTAATAATATCTATTGCTGCCCGGAAACTGATGGAACTGCCTGGAAACTAATAATATCTATGGCTGAATTAGCAGCAGCTTTCGACGTTAGCATCTAAACAATATTGGTCCATTTGCGTCAAATTGGCAAGGTAAAAAAGCTTGACAAATGGGTACTCCACTAATTCAATGATCGCCAATGCAAAGTACGCGTCGAGACGTGCCTTGCACTGATCAACAGGCATACGAATGAAGGAATTCTGAACCGCATTGTCACTTGTGACGAGAAATGGACCCTGTTCGACAATCGTAAGCGCTCAACAAGATGGTTGGAGCCTGGTTCAGCATTCAACCAATGCCCTAAACGAAAACTCACCCCTAGAAAAGTGATGGTCACTGTTTGCTGGTCTAACGCGGGTGTAATTCATCACAGCTTCTTAGCAAACGGGATGAGCATTACTGCAAATGTGTACTGTGAAGAACTGAACACAATGATGGAAAAGCTCGCACGTCCCCAACCAGCTTTGGTCAATCTTTCGGCTCCAATGCTACTGCACGACAACGCGCGTCCTCATACTGCACAGCAGATGGTCTCCGAGCTACAAGAGTTGGGGTTGGAAGTTCTCCGTCATCCGCCGTACTCACCAGACCTTGCGCCTACAGACTTCTACTTTTTCCAGAATTTGGATAACTTCTTGGACAGGAAAAAAATTTAATACCCGAGAGGCAGTACAAAATGCATTTGGAAATTTTTTTGCCTCCCGTCCAGCTGATTTCTTCAAGACGGGCATCAATAAGCTACCAATGCGTTGGCAAAGATGCATTGATTGTATGGGTGATTACTTTGATTCATAAAAATTACAAAAAGTAAAATACGCTTCATTTATTTCATGAAAAACGGCAATTTCGTAGGTAAAAACTTACACTTAATTTAATAATAATATTCTAAATTAAATAAATGTTTTCTGTAAATAAATTGTCTGTTAGAATTGAACGGATTTTATTATTAACAGGATTAAACATTTTTGTTAGCAATACAAGAAATTGCATTTTAAATTTATTTAAAGTTTTTATGTATTCTTGTACCTTAAAATTTCAGAATAATATACAGAACTTGGAGCCTATTATAAATATATAGACTAAATAAATGACAAAATAGTTCTCATTTATTTAGTCTACATTGCCAAAAATGATAGATGTAGCTTTAACAGGATGGCCGTTATCAACTTTTAAAGACC
>MOOZ01000176.1:640825-661445 GCA_002930495.1 Cecropterus lyciades
TGTAGGAATTAAAATTATATAACAGAACTATTGTAATATATATTGACCTTACTTTCCATATGCACTCTTTCTACACTCATAGCCCCACAGTAGGATTTTCTCCTATGTCGTTGGTGCTATGGACACACAAAGACGAATACAGAAACACCCAGACCCAGAACAAATATCTAAATTTATCATTCAGATTTCTGTCTGGCCGGGGATCGAACCCGGGACCCACTGCGTGTCAGACCGGTATGGTGACCGTTTCGCCACGTGGGTCGTCAAAATATGCAGATGTAAAATATTTATAAGCGTGGTTAGGTACTACCAAAGATTAGAGAATAAATTGTTCTTTGTTTCCTTTCCGCACGAGCATGTTTTACAACAAAGCCACATAGGTTTAACTGAAAATATCGATAACCATCTAATGACCCTTTATATTAACTTAATAGCTATTTTCATAGTAATAGAGTAATATAGCAAAAAACCTTTGATCTTATTTTGTAGCAATCGCCATCGTCACATTTTACCTAGTTGCGTTTCTCAATATATGGACAATTTATTTTAAAAAACTTAACTAAGAAGCTGTGACCTAACAGAAATGTTGTAGACATAAACGCGCAGACAATTAAAACGCAGAAATTAGAATCTCACTTCAAAGTGTCAAAGAGGAAATTATTTTCCCGAGAGCTACTCAGGAAGATAAAGCAGTAGTAGTAAGCAGGAAGAAAATTTCATCTGCATTTCTCTGGCTTTCTTCTAAATTAATATCTGTTTACAATAATATTGTATTATGAGATTACTATTTACCAATGGAATTTCTATTTGCTATCTTACGATTTGGAAATCCAAATCCTACACATTCACATTATTATATAATTCGAAAATAGTTTTTATCATCTACAAATATTTTATAAGTATTTTTCGTTTGTGCATTGATTTTAGCGTTATTTAAATTAAAGGAAAAGTGAGGCTTAATTAACTAAGCTGCATGTAAAAGTAATACTAGTAACGCATTTTTGGGTCCTCTGACATATTTTTGACTTTATGTATTTACATTCTCAGTAATGTATACAATAAATGTTTTATTTTGTTTTATTTAATACGCATATAACACTTATTGTGATGAATATTATCTTTCTGCACTCCTTCTCTACATAATCTTTAAATATGCCTTATAGCACAATTTTCCGTGCGCGCTGTATCCGTAAAATCGGATCGGAAGTTTTCGCTTCACGTATAAATATATCTATACTAATATATAAAAATGAGAGTGTGTTTGTTTGTTAATCACGCAATAACCACTGGTCCGATTTAGATGAAATTTTACCCGGGCAACTAATAGGTTACATTTTATTTCGATATTTTGCACTATTTAAAAATGGCGACTATTTTTATGTCTCGTAGCGAAGCACGAGTACTACAGCTAGTTTATTTATATATTAACCACGGGGAATCAAGTCTAAACAAATGGTGAATAATATGATAAATGGGACTAAGTATATTTCACATATCACATTCACGAGTTGGTATGTCCTTAATCCGAAGTCTTGTGTGGCGTTGCGTGAAGCATGCGCTAACACATGCCGCAAAGTCGACGCCACCGCGATATACACCAACAGCGCGACAAGGTAGGGCTCAGAAATTTCTAATTAACCATCACTCAGACTAGGACTTTCCATGTATAGACTGGATATATAGACGCTCATTTAATAATATGAAATATGAGAGTGAAAGAACCGGAGAAAAGCTTTCAGTAAAGCCTCCTATAACGTAACTGTAACCTGGTTTTAATACTTAAAGAAAAATTTTCATGTCATATCAGTAGTCTTGGTACAGTTTTACGTTGCATGTTTAAGTTTTCGTTCTCGGCCATACCTTCTTAGAAAAAAATAGGAGAAAAAATAAACGGTGATCGTATTGAGGAAATGTAATAAACTCGTACTACAGACAAATTTATATGAAATGACATTACAATATTAATACAGATGTATAAAATTTTATATTTCCTAGATCTCATGTTAAAATAACTTTTCACTTTCTTTGATCTGGTAATTGCTGTGTTGAAAGACGATAAGTACTTTATTCAAGTTGTTTTAAGTTCAGTTTAACGTTGACTGGCAAACCTTCATTGATTATTAGCTAAGACTTTAAGACGGACTTAGGGCTTTGAAATACTAACGTAATCTATATACAAACAAAAACTTAAAACAAAAAATGAACTCCTGTCTCAATTGGATGAACGACTAAAATATGCTTATCCTTTAAACGGTCTTTAAAATATCTTATAACGCTTTCTACACTCATTGCCCTACACTAGGATTTTCTCCTGTGTCGTGGGTGCCATGGACATACAAAGACGAATACACAAAACAGCCAGATCCAGGACAGAAATCTAAATTTATCATCCAGATCTGTCTGACCGGGGATTGAACCCGAAACCCACTGCGTGTCAGATCGCTATGGCAACCGCTCCGCCACGCGGGTCGTCAAATCTTACAAATAAATTGAATGAATATAATTTTATTGAATCTGTGATTCATTTTATTACCTACTATGTAACCAATAATTTAAGAAAGACACACGACACCTACACCTTACTCTCTTAGAAAATTGGTAGTTCTCCTTTAGTTTTGACCAACCTAGCATGTTTGTTTCCTGATTTAAATTTAATTTATATATTCTAGTCATATTTTATTCGCCGAAAATAATTTTAAAGGTTAGGTTAGAAAGAAAAATAAATTCGTTAGTCTAGAAAGAAAAAATATACCACTAGTATGACTTCCGACCGAAAGAATTCAGCAAAGTCTGTACCTACTAATTAGATTCTGCGTATGTAATGTTGGAGAATCAATTAAATACGTTTATACTCATTCACTTTTATATCAGGTGACTATCTTAGACCTGAGAAAAAGCAAAGCACCTTTGATTGACTTCAGATAAAATCCCTGTTCTATATTATGTTGCTTACAGATGTCCTTGGGCGGCAGTAACCATTTACCATTAAGTATACTGCGTTGGCCTCTGCACAAAAAAAATTGATACATAAATGAAGAATATCGATACTTTGATATAGTTTTTTGCAACCATATCTTAAGACGAATTTAGCTTCGCAATAGGTGCTTAGTGGCTTATAGCGGAGTTACACGTCACACAGACATAAAGGATAACGTTACGAACGAGATAAACAGCGTGTTGCCTAAATATAAACAATGAATTATGCCACATAGCCCCCGTTTAGAAGTGTAGCACGTGCGATGAAGCGCATTCCGCCGGCGTCATCGGGGGCGCATCGCGGGGTGCATAACAAAGAGCGCCCCACAAACATATTGTGATAGTCGTAATAATAATTCAATTTTGCGGACTCCCGACTAATTAATTATAGTCTCGTTGACAGTAAAAACGCAGCTAAACCGGTCAGGTGCCAGGGTTAGGAAGTTATGACTCTATTGCGTTATTAATCGTGTTTAGTGACTTTTTTAATAGGTCGACCGATTAATTGCACGTTTTCCGATTTATATCAATTAAAGAAGTAGATGAAATCAATTATAAATCATATATAAACCCAAACATTCCAACTGTACTCAGTAATTGCATTTGGTCTGTAAATTTAGGTAGGTACCTACTTATAGACAAAATAAGAACTTTTTAAAATCTGATGGCATCGGATTCTCGTATACCATATCCGCACTGTATATCTATATACTACTACTTAGTACCGATTGATATATATATTCCGATTGATCGTCTTCGTCGAACCTACAAAATTGAACAATGTGCCAAGACTATTTGTTTATTTCTTTTATATTTTTTTTATATTATATGTTCTTTATTTATCTACAATTTTCAAAGTATTTTGAAAGTGCAAGAATATTCAGCATTGAATATTTACAAATCATGAAATAGGAGTTGCAAACAATAGAAATGCATACGTGGATCCGGCAATTTCACAGTCGTCCAATTGATACGCCTTGCAATGCTACCTTTGACTCGAGTGTCGCTACAGGGTTGGCACAAACAAGTTTAAATATTAAGGACTCGGAGAAAATTATATTCTTCTTTACAATGTGGCGACTATTACACTCCCGTGCGGAAACGGGCCGTACCTGTTAAATATTGTATAGAAAATATGTTTTACTACCATGGCACGCTTAAGATCGTAAGAAAGTCCTACCGAACATGGATATCTGTAATCACCACGAAATTGTTTGATTGGAGTGATAGTAACTAAGATAGATAACAAATGCTTCGCTAACTATTAGTACTCAGCGATGATAATTGATATTTAGGTGTCTACTTCGTATGTCTTTTAATACGTGTGCTATAATGTAGTATATATGTTTAAATTAAAAAAAATGTTTATTCGTTAACAAAAGGGTTTTACAAAGTTTATCAAGCAGTTGTTGGGACATCCTTTTAAGTAAATAAGAAATTCGCTTGTACTAGGATATCCCTCTCTTCCGTAAAAAAGAAAAGAAAATTATAATTATAAAAATCAAGTAAATCAATTTTAATATAACTTTGAATTTACCTACTTTAAGTTGTGTGTGTAGGGGAGGGGTGTGTGTGTGTAAGGATGTGTATGTGTGTGTACATGTGCAAGTATATATGTGTGTGCTAGTATTAGTGTTTGTTTTTTAGGTTACTACATTAAGTAAAGCCTCTGTCTCTTCAAAACTTGATTTGGTGAACCAATCAGTAAGGTACTTTTTAAGTTCGGAATTATTAAGCTGATGTATTTTATCAAACTATTTATTTTCTTGTATATATGTATAGGCTAATTGCTTCTTACATTGATGACAAGCAAATTTAGTTTTTACAATATCTGTATCTATTCTAATATTTACTCTTCTTTTTGTCTTTGTGTTTATATCTTTAGTTACCATTTTATGTCTCTGTAATATTACTTGTTTTATATATATCTTTCTCACTTAGTAAATTAATTATATAGTATAGGTCATTTGTAGGGAATCGATAGGGTTTGCAGTACATGACTTTTAGTAAGGTGCGTTGACTACGTACGTTAACGAAGTTCATTTTTGTTACACACTATAATACCCTCCCTACACTGGAATACAGTAAGATAATATAGACTCTGCAAGAGCTGTGTAAACTTGAATTAGGACTTTGTTTGTTGCAACATGTCTTAGGGTTATAAAAATCCAAATTAGTCTTCTAATTTTGCTAAGTTCTTCCAGATGGGAGTGCCAAGATAATTTTTCGACTAGATATTTAGTTGAATATATTTTATTAATGATTGGACAAGTACAATTTAAACTCTGGTTGTCACAGAGGTGGATTGGAAGCTTTGATGTTGTAGATTGGGTTATTTTATTTATCGCAAAACATATATAGTTTTGTCTTGTTAGTATTTAATGTTAGAGTATTTGATGTAAGCCAACTAGATATTTTTGTCAAACCTCTTTAGGGAGTACTCTGAACTTCATTCAAAGTTTTGTCGTGAAAAATTATGGCTGTGTCATCTACATACGAAACAATTTGTCCATTATTTATTTTAAAGTCACATAGGTCATTTATATATATCAAACACAAGGTAGGTAAGACACTACCTTGTGGTACACCGAATTTCACTTCAAGGTCATTACTGATGTAATCTCCTATTTTTACGCGCTGAGTTCGATTACTTAGGTAGTCCGTCATCAAGCTAAGCTGATTACCTCTAATACCAATACTTTCTAACATTTTTTTTTTAAGAAGAGGGATAGATACTGTATCAAACGTCTTATAATACATATAATAGTTACGCACATATTTATAACCGTAGTTTGATCCAAGGTACCATATTGCTTGTAAACAGTTCACACACGTCGCCGTGAAACTCGCTATAGCTCCAGTGCATACATCACTATGCTCCAGGCGGACTACTGAGATGGAATTTATGGATGGATTAGGAAATCTACCTATTCTATAAGATCACGCCCAGTGTTTAAATGATACCAGTGTTTTAAGTGAAGCTTACTGCACTTGTATGATAGATGAAGGTACGAAAAAGATATTATTAACCTTACTTTATTAATAACAACTTTATTTTTTCTTTTTTTAATGTTATGTTTTATTGTACAGTTCTGATATAAAATGGCTACTACCCTCAACATCTGAAATAGGCTCCAAATAATATTACTCTTACCTGATAAGTAAATCTGCTTTACCACACCTTACAAATCAGAACGCAGCAGTGTTTAACGCTTTAGTTACAAAGCAGACATGGGTGTAATGGGTTCACTTTAAACAGTCTATTAGCAACTCGAATAACTATGAGGAAAAAAATATTTTTTATCAAAAAGGAAATCATAATTTACTTACGTTCAACTTTTAGTCCACCACAATATAAAAAAATAATTTAAATATGTGTTGGTTTAGTACATAGTCCCGAAGTTGGTCCAACATAATATATTTCACTGGATAACGACGACGAATTCGTGTCCAATTTGTCTGTATCTAATATATTAAAAATACGTACCTAGATCACAGTAACAACCCTAAAACATTATAGTCACGGTGCCGGAGCAACATTGGGCAAGGCGATCAGTCACGGGGCAGGGGCGTCGCTAACGAGGCGAAACGCGTTTTGCGCGATGTCACGGGTTGACAGCCGATTTGTGACGCGCACGCGCCCTTACTTATGCGGTGGCGGTACTGGTTTCCGGCGCCGATGCTCGGCATGGCGATAAAAACTAATTCACTCTCTGGGGTAAAATTCTTTACCCAAACTCTATGTCCATCAGTAAACCTGTACTAACACGTATAGGTATATAAGTATATATGTATTACTGGTAATCTGGCGTAATGACGTAAGTAAGAAAGTTGTATTTACTCATCTTCAACAACAAAGGCTTCTATTTTTTAAAATATTAGAAGTTTCATTTGCCAGTGATAATCTTTTGTTGGGATTAAAAAATATACTACAGTAAAAGATACATATAGATGTATATTGTACTACTACATACCATGTACTACATAACTACATGGTATGATATGCCTATTGAGTGCACACACAATATTCGTCCTTTGTAACTTCTCATACACCTATGACAAAAGCAGTGGTACTGTGAAAAATGAATTCGGCAACATATTCAGTATCTCATATACTCATTACAAAGGAATTCAGATTCTTCAGCGAACTGAATATAATATTGGAAATGAATAACGTCATATTACGCTTTTACCAATAGCCCGTACATCCCTTCTTCATATACCTATTGAAATATTTTGTATAATTATGCCGTTTCACATTTGGATCACATATCGTTAATCTCATGAAGAAATTAATTCCATTCATTAATTATTTTGAAGTAATTACTATGCTTGTTATTTAAATATCTTTTATTTGTTACCTTCATTTCGTTACTCGTGGTTACCGAATATATCTTTCGTTTCTTTAATTATTTCGTATATTCGGGCAACCGAAAGAACGATAGGTCTTTATCTTTCTTTTTCTGTCCGCTTTCCTTTTAAGATATTGTCGCTTCTCTTTTTTGTACCAAATCGTATGAGGAGCATAGGTTGCTCTGAACTAAGAATAAATTATTAAAGAATTTAAAAGTAAATGCCCCATTCATACGTAACCACAACCGCACTGTAACGCCAGTCTCTCCACGGAAATTCACACGAGCACGAAATATCCATGTGACATATATGAAAAGATACGTCATAAAATGTAGAAAAATTTAATGCGAATATATTAATTACACTCAAAACTATTATCTCATGACTTTGTTTTGTTGCAAATATTTTTATTTTTTTTAAAAAGAGGACAAATAAAATAAATTTGCTTTATAGTTTCGTGTGATGTCTATCTTGAATAGCACCACTCTCTCGTGGATATTTTAGGAAGCAACTAAGAAATAAATTCCAGGATATGGGTAACAGCGTCTTCCAGTATAGCAACAACCCAGTGTCGTTGTTAAACAGGTGGGGGTTGGTTTTACTTGATGAACACCAACACGCGTACCAGGCCTGGTAACTCTTGGCGAGAGACCCCATTAGAGCAGGCATTTATGCAGCATTGACTTCCAAAGGCTAATGGAAGTAAATACGAAAACAAATTTTACAACAATAATACGAAAACAAACATTCAGCCTAAATTATAATATGATAAATCAATACTGCATCCGTTATATTTGCTTTAAGTCCCAGCAGAGATGCTACTTTTAGGATCGTTGATTGACGAATTTGCTTTTTCTCCGCAGCTAGATGCAGGGATCAAACGCTACATCCCGAATACGTTACAATATGGGAATATTTTAATATAATTAAATATTATAAAAGTAAACAATGACATTATGTAACATATTTGCACGCCGGAATGGCAAAATAAGAGAATTTGTTTGAAACGACATTCCATCATTCATTTGTACTTTATTTAGCAAATAAAGATTTTTGATTTGATTTGAAAAAAAATCAGTAGAAGGTTCTTTTATATTCGACTCAGTATTTATTTATTGCACCTTTTAAAAATGAAAATTACAATAGGGCAAACTTAATGCCTTATGGCATTCTCTACCAGTCAACCCTGAGTGACTGGAAAATTTGCGGCAGGTTTTAATAGATAATATAAATACTAACTTATAAATATATACACAAATAAATATTATATATAATAGAAGAAAACTGTAGATGATTAAAAACGAATATGAGTTCAGGTAATGCTCTCGGACAAGCTTCTTAAACACAACTGGCGGGCAAGGCGTTCAAAGCAGTACCGCCTGAACGGTGAACGAGAAATGAAAAACTGCTAGAATGCAGTGGAATGTTTGCTCTTGCTCAAGCATGTATCATTTTTTTTTTAATAGTATGGAAGTAGCAAACGAGCAAGCAGCCCACCTGATGGTAAGTGCCCACTGCCGCCCATGGACACCCGTAATTAACCCTAGGTAAGATCAAAGTCACCATCATTACCACACCCTTCAGACCAGAACACAATAGCGCATAACACTGCTGTAATTATTCAGAAATAGATGTGGCGGTGGTGCTTCCGGAGTCGAACCAAAAAGAGTTCTACCACCTTCAAAAATCAGTATAAGAAAAAAAATAATCAAAAAAATCAGTATAAGAACAGTATCTAAAACGCGCTTTTCGATTCCGCATTTGATGTGCCTAGTTGCTAAAACTTAATGGAGCAACGATACAATCGTCAAAACGCAAATCGCAGCTACTAGAAGTAGCATGTCTGCTAGAGTCATTAACCAAAGCCAGTGTATTTGAAACAACCAAGTCAATTAATTAGTCCGAATCGAATCACACAGAATACACTTCCGCGAAATTGATAGTGCTCATCGTTTGTACAATTACTGGATAACTAATAGATAAATCTAGATAAATCAAAAGTTTATTGGAATCTGATCAACATTTTGACTTTTTGTCCCTTCATTTGGATGTTCGCCCACTAACCATACTATAATCATTTTTCACGACACATGTCTTGGTCTCAAAAATAAATTTAAGACAACATTTCTTTGATCGTTATTTAAATTCTTTATTCTAATTTACAATTTAATACTAACTTTAATTCATTATATTTACGTTACATACTTTATTTTAACAAAATTGTAACTGCTTTAACAGTATACTAGGTTTAAGAGATTGCTGTACATGCCTATTATTGGCTTACATATAAGAATTTATATGTCTGGTTGTATGTTAATTGTAAATGTGTTTGTATGTTTTGCTGTTGGTATGTCTAAATAAATAAAATAAAATAAATAAATAAATCATAAGTTCTATTTTTTTATTGATAAAACTCTAGAAGTTAGGTATTAGGAAAGAAACAAAAGGTAAAAAACTAGGAAGCTTCCTAGTAGTAAGTAGAGCCGTCATGATTCAAACGGGGGAAGTTGCCACGCCTATTTCTAGGTAGAAGCAGTAATTACGTTTCGGTGGATATATGTAGATGCCAACTAAAATACATATGAGGCGATATCTTACTTCTCACAAATGGTATCGCATCTGTGATCGACTATAGTTGTTGGTTACCGTTGTCCATGGGCAGGGATGACCACTTTACATCATTTCCAACTTCAATATGATACAATAAGAAACGCTTGGTGTAGTTAATGTAACGTTAAATTATATTATTTGATCTTATAAGCTTGTTCATGAGTTAAATTTTCGGACCATAATGTTTTTTTTTTACAATAGAGAAGTAATGAACTTTCGGACAGATCCAAAACGTGGTTTATGGATTCCGTCCGATCCATCCATCCGACTAGTAATTCACGCGTAGTTCGCGCGAGGAATCCTACATCATGCGGACGGTGACAGGTAGAGCGAGGAGTTTGCTAGTGAGCCCATCAACTTCGTATGGTTTGAAGTTTAGTATTTTCTAAGATAATATTATCTTCACGATAAGTACACACAAAAACACAGAGGGTAACATATCTGATTTTGTGTCTACTTCATTCGGAAAAGTGAAAATCTTGAAATCAAGTGAAACTGTAAATACCTATTGATGACTCTAAATAACAACTAATAAGTAGTAGATGTTTAAGTAAAATTCTCGGAGAATTTGCTAAGATAAAATATAAGCACAGTATATATTTAAAGAAAATCGGCAAAAATAAGCTCTTTCTATAAGAATAAAATAAAATATTTGTAAACGGTCGTTCGTCCTTATTACTTATAACTTACCTTCGTACTAGAGTTCAATCCCAAGGTAGAATAATCTAGTGTAAGCGTTACAAATACTACTTGATAATTGTATATTAAAAAAAAGTATAAGACATTCTCACCGCACTGCATCACTAATATTGTAATAAGATAAAAAAAATCTATAAAATAAAATAAAATTAATAAAATTAACAAATCTGGATAATTATTAAAGACATTCATATTGGTACTGATTTAAGTACTTATTAAACACATTACGCTACTTCTTACGACTGAAGCTAATAATACGTTAGTAATACAATTAAAAGCCAAGTTCTAATAAAATTCAATATCCGAATCCTCAATTCGAGGTGGTGACCCTTGCAGCACGTGCGGCACCCCGCTAGACGCATAAATTTCGACTAGGTATCGTGTTTAGGGACGCAAAGTTATATCGGAATTTCGATTATATCGACCCTGAAATATCGATATTTTTAGCGATATTAAATGATTGCCGACACAATATTGTCATATTGTATTATATGAAAAAAAAACAGAGTCGGGATCGAAACTTTTCATTATTCGACAAAACGTATCTTTCAATTAAGTCGGCTTGAAAGAAATCTCCTATACGACTATTTTTTGAAAGTCTTCTATCATAAATGTATTAATAATATCGAGATGAAACTTTCTATAATGACCTTTGACATTAATGTTGGTAATGTTGAATATTCGCATCCCTAAATGTGTCGCGATGTTTCTCGCCCTCCCGGCGACATATTGCCGGATACATTAGGGCATCCGCGTCGATACATTGACAAAGAGTTCGAAAGCTCGAAAAAAAAAACAATTTGCTGTTCGTATTAGTGAATAGCTTCTGAATTTTTTAAAGGTCATGTTTAAAAGAACGTTAGCTTCTGAATTCTTTTAAACGTCACGTTTAAGAAAAAGACGTTTAAAAGTTAGTATCAATATCGATTTTTCATTGTTTTAATACCTGCATTTTTATGATGCCTAACTACATTGACTATACATTTTTCCTTGAATATTTTTCTAAAAAAGATTTAACAGCGATGTTCACATTGAGAAATTTAACATAATGAATACTCATACATGTGGCCTGCCATTAAGCTCGATGTTTCGTTAGTAACCAACTAGATTTCCAACGTATCTTCGTAGTGTAAATTATAATGTTGCTTTTTTTACAAATTACCTAAAGTATAATATTACCTGATTAAAAGTAACAAGTCGCTATATAAAGGCCACGGATTACATAACTGTCTATAACATGTTTACATATAAATAAAACAAGATTTAAAAGCTTATTTTATTTTGTAAATTCAAAAAAGGGATTTTCAAAAACGCTTTATCACCAAAAGTAACTACAGACTATTCTTTAACCATATGAAATACGAACCATACGAAAATCACTTCGTAAAGTCTTTACCTTACCCATACCTACTTTTAACACGGAGAATAAAATGAACAAAAATCGAGAAAACTGAATAAGTTGCCGCATAAGTAATAATTATACTAGCATGCGACGTTGCTTACTGTACTTTAGGGTGTCTCAGAGGTGCGGTAGTTGGTTGCGGGAGGGGAAGGACATTCCTCAGCAATTCCGGCAAACTTGGCGCTGTAGTATACGTGTAGTCGCTTTTTCGTCTACACATCAAGCCTTTAGAAGTCCAGCAGATTACCTCTATGGCTTCATGCGTTCATGGAAGCCGAAAAAGGATTGCCAAAGCTTATTGACGCATATCTATTTTCTTAGTATGTTCAGCCGTCTCCTAGGAAAATACTTCAAAAAACATTTTATTACTTCGTAGTCAAACATGAACGCCTCAATAAGATACACATTATATATTTGTAAGTAAAATAGTTTTAAATTCTACTAACTACATACTTGAATTAACTTAATACTGAGTAGTTACTAAAAAATGGTGTCCTACAAATGAATTCTGTAGGTCACTCGTTGCAGAATCGATTAATGAAACACTGTTATTTGTTTGTGTCTGTCACAACTTTTACCTGAAAATCCCCTATTATTATTCAGGTTTACGCTATCGCTTTGTGCTCCCTTCGGGCGGTATTGGCTTCATTGGGGATTAATTGTAAGCAGCCCATTATAGCTCTTTCCTCCTACGCAATAAGCAATATATTCCGGTATATTGATATAAATGTGATGTTTATAGTTACGTGTACCGTACAGTTATATTCGTAGCGAAGCTTTGATACTGGCGACTTGATAACAAAATTTTATCGACGCTTATCAACACTCGAGAGGTGATCGCGATAAAATCGATACAATTGATTTTTTACTCAATCCGACTAATTTCCATTGAACTACATGTTAAGTGCGCTTTTAGTTACAAGTCTGAGTTTACTTTAAGGCGGAGGTATTTACTTATATTGATATTATTTTAACCTTAATTGTCCCTAAACTGGTGGTTTTACCACCTTTCCTGTTAAATTTCAGATCTATTCTATGTTCAGAAATTCAAGCGCTGCGTTGTTCATGCTTAACAAGTTAATAAGAAAAAGATATACCTCCATAAGTCATGCGAACTTAGTCCTCAGTCTGTGGCTGACATGAGTTAAAACTTCAGGTTATTTTTGCCTTAATACTGATGGTTCGTGAGCGATGTACACCATTGCCATCAGGTAGACTGTATACCCGTTTCTTACTTTAATTATAACATAAAAATATATTTACATGCATTAATTATGCCTATCAGTACCAAAAAGCTCATTCTTAAGAAAACACTTATTTAAAGGTTTAAAGGGTAGTAGTAATGCACCACTTTTGGAAAAAAAGCGTTTTCTTTACCTCCACCACCTATTTAATTCAGAGAACCTCATTTCCTACGAAGCTAAAGACTCATTCTTTGACTCTTGCAATATATTCCAACCTTTGCTCTACTCTATTACTTAACTCATTAGATAGATCTAGGTATGACAGTGCTTAGATGCACTGTAATATCAATTACGGTGGCCGTTTCCACATCTGTGGTCCCTATATTCCTTAGCAGTCAATTAGCGAATATCGGTTATTTAATTAACATCCGTATACATACTATATATCCAGTTAATTTAATCTAAACTAATATTATAAAGCTGAAGAGTTTGTTTGAACGCGCTAATCTCAGGAAGTACTGGTCCGATTTGAAAAATTCTTTCGGTGTTAGATAGCCTATTTATCGAGAAAGACTATATATCATCACGCTAAGACCAATAGGAGCGAAGCACCAACGAAGAATGTTTCAAAATCGGGGTTTTTTTTTTCTAATGAGAGCTTCCGCTGCATGCGCTGCGTAAACGGTTAAAGTTTCGTAAAATTTATGTATGACAGAATAGATCCCCTTTAAAAGTTCTGAAAAAAGTCAGCGACAGGTGATTATTAAAAGTATAAAATTTCGGTTAATGTATGCCACGTTACATTTCTTTTAAACGCGGGTGAAACCGCGAGCTCAGCTAGTAATTAATATTATAAAGAGCAATTGAGAAAATCATTCATGATGCTATAACTACGGTATATACTTAAGTTACATAGACACCTAATATAAGTGTGATAATATAAGGTTGGGACCCGGCTATTCCCGTAACAAATGACCTAAACGTAGAAACCTTTTTCAGCAAACGAGCATGCAATCCATCTGATGGTAAGTGGCCATTGCCGCCCATTAACTCCTTGTAAGATGTCTTAGGATTGGCCACTGATGCCTCCCTACCTTTGAGAATTAAGTAAAACGCCTCGGGTAAATAGATATATTTCAATAACAATAACACGGCCTAAATCAAAATTTTTAACCTTGCCATCATAATAGAGCCTTTAACCATTTTTTTTTTTGTTTTACAGTAGACCACCCAGGTATTGGTATTATATTACAGTAGGAAGTACTTATGAAAGGCTAACGTCGAATTGGGTGTACACATAGTAATTGATAATTGTGTCTTTAGTAGGAAAAATAACAATTGCTCTTGCAAATCAGTCACAGTAATTTCAACTGTACTAGATAAACGTGTCGACGCACCTAAATAGATTAATGCCGGTATTGACAGAATAATCTGTGTCCAATAACCCTCTCGTGTCTGTATAAACAAGAGACGACACGCAGTGAAATTAAACCGTCATCGACTCCTAATAGCCGTCTCACCGCCCATATGGTCACGGATTGACTTAGATTAATATTAGCTTCCACTAATTCGTCACCACGAATTAGTGAATCCGACGATCCGTGTGTTGACCATATAGTCCACGCCCACTTGTGGGCAGAGATTGATGTGAGACATAAAAGTATTGCTACCAATATTAGTACTTATTTCAACGTACCTTAAAGTATAGGTAGAAATCTACCTAACAAAAATATTAATTAACGCTATTCTGCACTTATTGAATTTATTAAAACCAACTAAGCAATAGGTAGCATATAACTAATTTACCATACCATTACCATTTAAAATAGTGTACCAATTCGGACTTGGCCAGCGCGGTAGACTATTAAAAAATCTGTTTACGTAGCTTTCCCTGGGATTCCTAAGAATTTTGCTCCGTATTGCGAGATTTGTATAAGGACGGTGGTCTTAAAATTTTATCCTTAATGCTTTTCAAAAAGTTCATTCAGAATTACCTACTTACGTTTCAGAAATCGAATGGTAAGTGGGCCATTTCAATAAAGGGTGGTAAGGAATAACATTGTAATGTCGCAACAACGAGTGTTTGATCGATATTCAGTAGCTCAACAGGTGTTGGGATACGATGAACGGTAAACAAATTCTGAAGATAACTTTATGTGGACTGACATAGGTACACGAAGCGGATAGATATGGCTGTTAAGGCATCATACTGTTATGTGTGTGAATTTAGTAACTAGATGTAGGGAAACCTATTAAACCTTGGACGGAGTTGTACCTATGACAATCACATTTTCTGTTTTTAATCCCACGTTTTTAAGAACCTTTTTATGTAGCATTTGAAACGTCATTTGTCCACATTAATTTGAATCTCTTGTAATACGCCGACGCCGTGTAAGCACAGTTAAAAAACTATATTCATTGTTTTACTCTTAAAAAGTAAGTTTTATAAACTTTACAGTATTCTAATTTAACCAAAGTGTTGCATGCTTGCGTAAATAGTTTTATTATAATCTTATCTTAGTATATCTAGCTACTAGAAGGCATAAGTGTCTGATCCTAAATTCTATCGCAAGCTTATTAAGTGAAGTTGTCGCGATGTTGTACCTTGGCCACTCCACTTACAATGTCTCCACTTACCTCATTTTGTCAGAAATAGGTTAAAAATTAGTTACACATGTTTTTATGAGTAAAATAATATTATATTAAAAGTTTTACAAACGTATTTATGAGTAAAATAACAATTTATGAGTACAATTGGCTTGTAGTACCTTCGACAGATTTCCTTTTTTTTTAAAGAGTCCCAGGTTTTAAAAAATATACACAGTTTTATGTATGAATTATGTAATTGATTAAATAATCTTTACATACATGCATACCAGGCAGACGTCGATAACGCCGTTATTAAAAAAATCAACATTTAAAAAACTGGCCGAGGTACAACAGTTATTGACCCCCGACTCTTTCTTCATAAATAGGCAGGTATCTTGTAAGAATTATAATTGAATAAATCTAGCTCTGTTCATGTTGATGAGAGACGATGACAAAATTCTTCGCAAGCAGGTGCCCATCTGGTATTTCTATTGAAATTTATTCCTTCTTGCTGATGCTATTTCTTGTCACTTTTAACAAGATAATACATCTATGCCTTCATAAAATTAGGAATCCTAAGAAATATATCTATGAATTTATATTTCTTTAAAGTACCATAAACTTTATTGACTTTATATAAGTATATAGTTCAAAATGTAAATGAACGCACAAAACATCTAAATATACGTACGGCTAAAGGTTATACCAAAAAGAAAATTTCTATGCATTCAAACTAAAGAAATCAGTGGCAGAGCAATAAGATTATTTAAAGGATTAGTCAATAATTTGACTTTTATTTACGTTTCATGTTTGTCAACCTAACAAAAAGATCCCATATCTTCAAACGACCTCTACAATATCAACGGACAGGGATGATAGTGGTGCAAAAGATATTTTTTAAACATAGCTTAGAAAAAAGAACCTATTAGGAAAAATAGAAGCTATTATTGTATTTATATTAAAGAATCGCATTAAATTATGTCATTACCAAAACCATTTTGTATATAAAAATAAATATTTTTGTACTGGGTTATGACCGACCACCTCTAAATTTTTTTAAGTCTGTATCTACACTTCTAAACACTTCAAAAGTTTAACTTGTCACGTTACGATCTCGAATTTCAGGTACTTTTTTTTCTTACGAGGAGGAAATTCTCTATAGATCACTTCTCGAAGAAAGAAAAATAGGGTATATATGAGAAAGAAATATGAGAGGCATCGTGGAAGTATGAGAGATATACATAGGTAGTGTGAGAAAAAGGGAAATCCTGTAAAAAGGGAATCCAGGGAAAGCCTGTGACCTATCTTCTTAAGGTAGGTTAAAGGATTTCCCTTCTGGAATGCCATCTGGAACAAGCCACATTGCTACTCTCTCATCCTCATATATGAATTCGGCGCAAAAAAATGTTTTTCTCAAGTCACTAAAATATTTTAAATTAATGATCACTTGCCGACTAATATCTTGCGAGCTTCTGCACTGTGATTCGTGTCAAACAAACTAGCAATCAGGCGAGAGGAAATAAGATAGTTTGTCTATTTTCGTATTTTCTACTTTGACACTCTTTTTCTTTTGATCAAATTTTGATCGAAGGTAACACGCATCAAAACAGCGCTTAATTGATTTTTATAGAATTAAAACAGCAAACGAGCTTACAGTCCGCCCGATCTTAAATGGAATGCCTCCCAAAGACATGTGTACTAATCATATAGAATAGGGTCTACCTGTAGCCGATCACATATGCGTTACCCCTTCTGAAAAATTAGACGCGTTACATGTTCGAATGGCCCTGGATCCTCCCCGCTCAAACCATATTCATTCTACCACATTTCAAGTACATACGCCACCATCAGTATATTTAATAATATCTAACACTGTTTGGTGCCTACCCAACGTCATAACTTAAATAAATATGCTTCGCAACGAGAATTTTATTATAATTACAACGGCAATTAGCTACTTAGGTACTTCGTGATATTAACGAAAGAAACAAACTGTATATCACCTAAAGAAAGCTACGTAGACAATATACTACAACTACTAACTATTAAATTACAACTAAATGTAATAAATAATTAAGTAATCAGTATTTGCAGTGGTTGCAAATGTTGAAGATTGTGTAAGATTTTTCTCGATTTACTCGACTCGAATTCTTTTAGGTAGAGATAGGTATTTGTTAAGAAACCAATCATAATTTTTACCGAGCAGCATCGCGTAGGCAATAAAGTCGTAGCCTGGGGCGATAAATAGTGGATCGTTCGTCGGATTGTGCAGACGTCAGCGCAATATTACCGCCCATATATCAAAAACGTACGCCATTCCACGCCCAATAACCTTCACTTAAATACGATATTCGCTTGCACGCGAACGACAAATAGAGACACGTATCTCGGCGAGTGTATAACATAGGCGTCCGCAGAACGGTACGACACGTGACTACCACGCGGCAGCCTCGACTATTAAATTTGCAGCCTCTATGACGACAGCGATAAGGATTAATGAGAATGTTTACTTGTTTGCTTGTAACTTCCCTTTATTTGAAGTTGTTCAGTCAATAGAAGCTTATCCGCCGAAATGGAAATTTAACTTGCTACTCAACGGTACATTGCACTCCTGAGCACAACGCGTACATCGCGATCATCATATCGTACATAGAAGCAATGGGATTTTGGATATTGAAACTCAAAGGCCGTGGGTGCCTGCTCTTCTGCTCTGTTTAATTAAACAGTCAAGTTAACGACAACTGTATTACCCAATACACTATTGTGTATACTGTAATTCGATTTAGTTTTCGCTTGCAACGTTGTTTGTGTGCGCATCTCTCATATAATGTATCCTAATTACATAGACATGTATCTATAGTTACAGGTATGTATAACGAACAGTCCTGAGAAGCAGAGTAGGAATGATGACGGGAACAATACTAATTAAGATCTATATACCTTCTTTGATGGTAAAGGCTAAATTAGCTAATAATATAAGCAATAAGGCAGAATAAAAAGGCGCACTGCCGCACACCGGCCGCGCCTTTCGTCGCCACTGCATGGCCAGCTGCTTGCAAAGTTTATAAAAATGAAAGCAAGTGACCCCACTTGCAGACATTCCTGAGTATTGCGATAAAAATCCGTCTATGTTATTACGTGCCATAGTAATCAGTCGAGTATCAAGTAAATATAAACATGAGTACTTATATATGTATTTCATAAGGAAATCTGTTAGTATATCTCTTTTGACGTCTTTTCATTAAAAAAATTTCAATAAACATCCATAATATTTTAATATGATACAGTTTTAAATTTCTTTTTTCCGATATTTCGACCCTGTTACGTGGATCGTGGTCACGGCGAATCTGCGGTGGCGGGAAAAAACCGTTGACAAGCACTAGTGGTAGATTAACCTATCTACCTTACGTCTAGTTCGTTTTTCTTTTTATTTGTACCTACAGACCTAACTATGAACCGTTCCAATTAAATATCTTCTAAGGGGCATCCACTCGCACGATTATAATCCTATCTATTTGAATGTTTTAAATTGTTAATCTCCTTATAAGGAAAGCACCTGCTTACATAAAATATAGGAGTACTCAAAAATATAATATACCTATATCTACATAAAAATAATATCCAGTAGGTATTTATGTAGTGACAAAAGGCAATAAACTCATGAGCGAAAAACGGTCAATTTTATTTCAAAAGGTATCATTTATATTATATATTATAGATATAATAATATAATATATAATATAAAAATAATAATAGTATAATATATAATATAAATAATTACCTATGACGAGAACTTTTTTCAAAACTTCATGGCCGCGAATATCGAATAGGTACTAGAAAAAACAAAAACAACGATGACTGACATTTCAAGCAATTTTTATGCCGCATCATATCCCAGTTCAGCAAAATTTGAAAAAAAAATGTAAATTATATGGTAAAAACTCAAAAAAATATGTAATGAAAATGCTAGTATCGTAAGAAACAAAACAAGGAATATCTAGGAAAACACATTACTGGATGTTAATATGGCAAGGTAAACCATGTAGACAACTGAATTACAGTATCAATTAATAATTTTTCAATTAAGATAGTAGCTTATCTTAGCAAGTTACGTCCTCCTTTGACGACCCTATGGACGTTGGAGATCGAAACCCCATCTTTATTTTCGATCCGACGACAAACTTTTGCCAGCTGCCGCGATCTCGTGCCGGTCTGTAGACTTCGCGGAGCGATATATTCAAGATTCTATACCTACATATTATGCTTGCACCATTAAAACCACAAAATATTATTTGAATACTAACTACAAATAGGCAGGGGTCAACTTAGGTAAAAAAAATACCAGTGTTTTCAGATCAAACCTCTACATATATCTACTTATAATGTAGGTATGGACCTAATTAATACCTAGCTACCGGCTACCCTATTTCCAGTATTTTTTCATTCAATTTTCTTTGCGCAAATCTTTTAAGAGTGCTGAAAACAGACTCCAGCGAGGAAAGAAAGCAGAAGACTAGCCTAGGTCTTAAGCTACTAGATATAGATGGCTACCTAGGTTAGGTAAATGGTTGCAGTGGACTATCAATGGCCGTTATATAAATAGATATTTAAATGCAAATTAAAGTACAATAATTGCAACTGATCCACCGAGAGCTATTCAGGTCTACGCAAGCATTCATCTGCTAAGCGCCTCCTGACTTTACATACTATAACACTGATCTAATTATAACGGATGTTATGACTAGTACAGCTTAATGAGTAAATTTCGCTTCTCTTCAATCCCACGTGTAATCCCGTTCATGTCACA
>MOOZ01000176.1:675461-689543 GCA_002930495.1 Cecropterus lyciades
TAATCAAATCCCACATTGGTAGTCGCACGGGCAATAAACCGTTTTCGATCATTGGATTGGAATGGAAATCCATATAAAAGTGGGCGCACTAACCAAACTGGCGCGCGTAACCAAACTGGTGATAATAAATTTCAAGAACCGGCGTCACTGGATGTAGACCATAAATATTTAATTTTCTTGTCTCTGTCTCTGTTTAGCACATTAAAATTGAGATTAAAATTAAATGTTAGAATATTTTATAACTAACAAATATATTGCATAACAGTAACAAATTTCTAAAAAGCATCCATACATACATATCTATGCATTAGAAGTGCGGTTCGAAATACCACCAAATATGGGGAACGATTCTTTAATACCTTATTTTAATCCATTGAAAATAATAAATAAATACAAATTGTTGACAAATTCACGTCTTAAAAACTTAAACTTTATTAATAATATTTTTGGTATAAATATTGTTGGAATTTATTTTAGTCTGGCAACATCATCCACTTCTTTCTATCCATAGACAATACAAAATCGTCTCTATCATAGATAATATACACACTGTAGAGACGAAATTCTCTATATTGACGATGGCCCATGGCCGACCACGGTGTTTGTCGTGAAATAGGTAGATAGAGTTATTTCCCTTTAACATTAATTAACATGTTTTTGTAACAAACAATATAGAATAAAACTGATGACATCGTCAGCATTCTAGATACGATTCAGGTGAGTCTGTGACAAATGTTTTGGAGCGGACGTGGGATACGTAATTAGTTTCCCATTCCACTTTTTATGTTTTCACACCTTATCCTTTCAAAATCCCAGATAGAGCTATTCGTTCAGCTCCAAGTTCTGCGCATCTAGATTTCCAATCGTATATAGGTCATAGTATAGGGTGTGTGGTTCTTATTGTGAGAGGCGATCAATTTAGCAGCGAATCGTGGATAATTATCGACAGTGGTTTTTTTGTGCGCACGGATGCATGTGAATCCTGCGCCTTGTGAAAAAATATTCTCACGCTCGGAGTCCTTTATGCCGATGTCGTTTTTTTAACTTTCCTACACATGGCTCGCCGTTTCCTGTATGCAGTCTGCGTGAATACGTGACGAATTGGTGTTGGTTAACGAGTGTGCAACAGTGTTCGGAGCGGCGATACCGTGAGTTTCGGGCGAACTTCGTTATTAGTGGCAAGAAGTGAAACATATGATTTAGATTTGGCCTTGATGGTGACAGTGGCAAAGCAGACAGCCAGTGCAGGCATGGCCTTGGACTGCTCATTATTGTTCACTTATGCATTTGGTCTTAATTTAGTGTTATGATATTACCTTATTTTGTTTGTATTGGAAGCTTCATCATAGTTATTGATTTTTTAATGTTGCACATGGCATTTTTGTTTGATAAGCTGTTTAGTTGTTTGTAGTGCTATGCATATATGCAATTAAAGAATCTTACTTCAGTCTTATTATTTATAGATAGTAAAATTAATTTACATTTTAATATTTTTACACAGTTGCCTGAAAACTAGTGTTTGCAATTTTTTTATCGTTTTTGCTATTTGATGCAACAGGTTAGTAAGTGATATAAATAATATGGTTGTGAACAATATAATTAGTGTATGTTAAAAGTGTAATTATTTACAAAGGCAATATAAAAATAACAGCTTAGAGGGTCCATAAATGACTTTCTTATAACACTAATATAATTTTACTGAATTTGTAATGCCACTTAGTATGCACAACAATCAAATTGCAGTGTGTGTGTGAATAATATTTTAAATGCTCACATTGCATTTTTGTCTGTTCATTGATAATTATTGAAAATATTTGGATGATTACCTTAATCATCCAAATATTTTCGCCAAAGATGTAAATGTTTGAATTTTTAATTGAATGAAATGATTTAATTATAATAGCACATTCTGAGCTCAACGTCAGTACAGCACAATAATTTAATTTAATTAAGATTACTGTTATATTCAGCTTGGCGTCTTAGACAAAATTTAATAAAGACAAATAAATCTATCTGAACAAAGATCCTCTTATATTAGCAAAGGATCATATCATAAAAAATTTAATCTTTCTATGTGTATAAATATTATACAACACAGCAATGTGTACAGTACAGTCATGAGCATAAGTATCTGACTTTAGGCATGTCAGCAAATATATCTGCCCCAAGAATGAGTTCAATAATATCTATCTGCACGAGTACAGCAAAAATATCTGACATTAACAGGCAGCATAATCAAGTGACATCAAAATAATGTGATAAAAATGTACATCAAATAATTGTGACTACCTGTCGAAGCAAAAATTTGTGACGACATTAATTCCAAAATAATGTGATCTCTAATGAAATCCTTATAAATGTGCCGATTTTAGGTAATGTGGCATTCTTATGATTTCTTTGATGTTATATTTTTTATTGTCTCATTAGTCTAACAACAACTATAACTAAAAACAGAATAAAATAAATATTTAAGGGGAGCTCCCATACAAGACAGGACTTATTTGCTGTTTTTTATAGTTACATAAAATGATACAGAACCCTTTGTCCAAGTTTCCGACTCGTACTTGGCTGGTTTTTTTCATTCCAAACTTAAACCTTATTGGGAAATTGTCTTAGAAAACATAACTAAAAATACTATGCCGACCTCAGGTTTACATCGTTGCTGTAGTTCTGTTTGTGAAGACTAGGCTAATAGTATAGTAAGTAATAGTATAGTATAGTAACAGTTAAAAAAAAACGTCAAACAAATCATAAGAACGCCACATTACCTAAAAAACGGCACATTTATAAGCATTCCAAGACAAGTCACATTATTTTGGAATGAATTGTCACATATTTTTGTTTCGACAGGTTGTCACAATTATTTGATGTACATTTTCATCACATTATTTTGATGTTACTTGATTATGCTGCCTGTTAATGTCAGATATTTTTGCTGCACTAGTGCAGATAGATATTATTGAAGACATTCTTGGGGCAGAAATTTTTGCTGACATATGCATAGTTAGATACTTATGCTCGTGACTACACTTTCATGTTTGTGAAAACAGTAAAAACTATGCATTTGAATGTTTTTTAAGCTTTGAGTAAATTTATTAACTGTCATGTCCTTACATAGCATCGTACTGATTTGTTTTAATGATGCGCTATTTCCCACTTAAAGATTTATTCCCTTAACCTGTTTATGGACATGATGTTATTCTCTTGGAATCATATTGATTGAGTGTGTCCCTCTTGAGACAAATTATAATCCAATCGACACCACTTACAATGAATTATATGAAATGACATCCTGTACTTGGCATCAAGATCCTTTGTGTTGTGGAGATAGCTGCACTTTAATCTCGATGAATATCTATCTGCTTTATTTATACATGATAAGCTGTAATTTCACCACCAATAGGTATATATTAGCGATGCAGGTATTAATTTGTTCGTACATATAATTTGAAAATAATATATTGTATTTAGTTTAACGTATGTGTAATTTTGTGATATGTAGTGAAACTTAACTGTAAGAAACATTACAGAATTCAATTCTCCTTACTTTAGATAGATATTGTACACAAACAATGCATAAGAATGCCACATAAATTCAATAATCATTTTAACATATACTATAAACCACAATATTTATTTTAATTTTTATTATGAAAATTGTCTGTTTATTGCAACTGCAATTTTTTCTTTGCAGGCACTCTGCCAATGCAGAACTACAATTGGAATTTAAATGTAAGTTTTGTTAATATTGATAATGTCTTTTACTTGTTCTTAAATGCAATTGTTATTGAAATAAATATTCTAAACAATATGTATTTTTCTCTCGACTTCTCTAGATAAATTTACAGAATACACTAAGAATGGAACCATCATGTTCTCATTCCAATTGTGACATGTTTGAGAGGAGCAGGCTCTTGTTCGATAATAATGCAGAGAGTAAGACTGATAGGGACACCATTATGGTAGACAAGTCTAATGGTCATTGTAATCAGAGACATCAAATAGATGACCTCGAACGAGAAGACTTTGAGGAAGAAAATCGAATGCTAAAACACTGCTCAGGTATGATAGTTGATGATGAAATACCATCCAACCCACATTACTCAGCTAGCCTTTCCAGTGCTAATTCTAGTTTGGCTTCCAGTTCCGAGACAATATCTACTCTGTCCCATATTATAGGGAACGACTCGAGCCTGCCCGGGTGCAGTAAGAATAATGATTTGGAGGGGAGCAATGTCACTATAAAGAATATGATACATTCTCGTATGCCCACGTATCAGAGGGAGGAGCCTAGGAAGGAGGATTTCATGCAGAAGTTGTTGAATAGCGGGGTGCAAGAGAAGAAGAACTTTCCTAAGGGGAAGCTTTACAAAGCAGATTTGATGGAGAACTGTTGTGACAATGACACGGATATGGACGGTGTAAGCGGTCAGTCGCGGACGAGCTCTAACGCGTCTAGCATCGGGAACAGCAGCTCTAACAGCGTGCCGTCGACGTCTAACGCCGACAAGCTGCTTGGTCTCGACCGCAGCAGCATGCGCAACGAACCTGGGAGCTCCAAGTCATCGGTGAGACATATATTTGTTTATCTTTTCATGCCCATGACTTTAAACAATTATGTAATCGTTAAAATTCAATAAAAAACAGTAACCACGTGTATTATTGTAGACATGTAAATTCTGGGTATGTTTTAGGCTTTTAAACTCTGTTAAAATCTTAATAAGAAATGTTAATGTTATAGAGCTATCGGTACTGTGATGGTGACGACGACTCCGACGACGACGTGAACGAAGAGGCTTGGTGCACTTGCCTGTCTTCCCATGAGGTAAGGCAGCTTATATTATTTTTGGACATATGGTTGAATAATTCTGTCCTCTTCATTCTACTTAAATTTTAGAACAGGAAGTTATTTTAAAATTCAAACATAATAGTTCTATTTTTTTTCTAGACACAAAAGTTTAAACATAAACACAAACGTGTTTTTGTTACTTGCAATACTGGCTAAGCTTATGGGAAATGTTAAAAATAATTATTTATTACTAGGTTCTTCATATTTACTTCATTTTAACTGTATTTGCAGCTACGCAGTTATATAGTTTGAAACCAATAGACTTGTCTTTTTATTGCTTGCAATTTCGCCTAAGGTTAAAGACATTATGTTTCAAATAAAAAAATGTGACCGTTTTAAACCGACCTACTATTATTACAGTTATAAGCTACGTAGGTATAGTAGATAGGAGGGACCCGGACATTAATAAATTGTTTAAATAGGTTCCCCAGCCTACTTACGCAAGATACAGTCGATCCTACTGGCAGTTTATGTAACACTAGACATGACTATGACCGCCACTCGTTTACCCTCTTCACATTTCATCAATTTAGTTTCCGTAACAATCCTATAGGAATTTGTTATTTTTCTATTTGATTTTCTATATAAAATTGTACTATATACTATAAAGTGTACAGTTAATTATTTGAATGAATAAATTAAGCCAAGCCAAAATTAAGCCTAAACATAGTAGGTATAATATTAAGTTGTATAGGGTATATATTAAATGATAACTAAAAGTTGTTTTTACTGTTATCAAGTAATGTACACATACATAATACATAGAAACTATAATAAAATAGTTTATATACATTGGGCCACATTACATATTACAAATTATAATCTTTTTGTTTTAAATACAAAAATTGACATTTGACTTTGTTGATGATCTTTCAAAGAAAATAAAATGCATCACACATGTTATATGATATATATTTTTTCATTTACTAGAATTGCACAATGAGACTTTATAATAAAAAAGGAAAAAAATGCGTACAAAATATTCTTAACGTGAATCGGGAATCGGGATACACTAAATATACTATAAAATTTTTTTTTTTGGTCGTTTAGATTTTTTGTATCGTACCTAACGTAATATTATGGAATTTATTCATAATAGAACGTGAGGTACGATATAAAAAAGTACGACGCAGAAAAGTATTTTTATTTCATTATAGCGGAGCACTTATAATGGCATGGCATCATTGAAAAGGTTTACGGGTATCTGAATTCAGGAACTGTAGCTATCTTACACAAAATCTGAAGACGTTATCAATGGTGCTAAAGAAAATTGCCCCACCTTAGTATACCGCCTCCTTGAAAAGATAGCTAGCTTATCTCTGAGTATTGTTCAGTGTTTAGATTTACAAACATAAATCTTATATAAATACGGCATTTGTTATTTCAAGTTACTATAGTATGAAAATGTTTTTTTAGAAGTTATACTTCTTTAGGCGCGTTATGAAAAAATGATGAGAATGAAATTTTAAGATTCGTCACACGAAAATTACAGTATGAAGTTGCAGCGGTTGCAGTCTCGAAACAAAAGCTATCAACAAAATAGAAATAGAACCTTTATTAGTCGCGCAAGTTGGCACCATCGCCGCCTCTGTCCACTGTTTTCATATTCATAGTATTTATCCACATGTTTCTAGTGATTTAAATTCAATATTTTGATTAATATATTTTAAATGTAAATATTAGTGAAAAAAAATGTGTTTATAGACTTTTTCAAGTGCTCCAATATAATTGAGGTTATCTATCCGTATGTATTATTTATTGATATAAATTAAATTATATTTAACATAATTAATACTAAATATTATAAAATGATTAATCTTAAATATTTATTATTGGTTATTTACTGATGCCAAAGAAGTATAACTTCTCACGCGCGTACATAAGTACACGCACCCTTTTTATTTAAAAATATCTATTTAATATTAAATATATGACTTCATAAGTGTTATTATATTCATAATCTATTTTTTATTCAATAACAATATTTTACCATCCAGTGCAATACAATTTTCTTTCTAAGTGTACAGTTACTAGGTACGTAAATTTTCCTGTGACGAAAAACACGTGCGTATAAATGATTGATACTGAAGATGGCTCCTCCATTGGTATCACGTTGCGTGTACAAAGTACAATTCACGTTGGCTTGTCGATATATTAATAATAATTGATTCGGAATCGCAAACTCGATCGATGCGCTTTTGCGGCGTGTTCATCGTGAAAATTGCGCGAAAACTGCAGTAGAAATTATTACAAAAAATATCTTTGTTAATTGAATATTTACATACAAAGTCGGGAGGATCATAATTATTGTAAGATGTTAAAGAAAAAACTTTCGTTGCAGGACGATGATGAAGAAGATGAGCCTGAACCGGACGAACGGCTATGGGTAAGCATATGGGTACCAAAAACGTATTTTTTTTTCAATAATTTTGGTATCTTGACGATTTAGTGATTAATACCTACATTTTACAAATATATAAAAAATATTAAATTTATTCTAAATATTTACTTTTCATATACGTGGAAACCGTACCCCAACAACAACAACTATTTTAGGTTTTATTTTTTCGTTAAGACCTGAGTTTTACGAATAAAAATTATCATCTTGAAGAATTATCCACTTAAAAATTTACGTAGGTACGATATTTCATTCTTTAACGTACATAATATTTGGCACAGAAAGTCTAATACATTGTAATTCATCGATCCTTCATTGATTTTATTCAATACTGCTGTGCCCTGCGATTTTACCCGCATTTAAAAGTAATGTAACAACGTTATATTGTCATAACTTTTATCAGGCTAGAAAAATTTGAATAAAAAATAAATATTACACGATGTTAATATGTTTTTATCAAATACTTTACATTAAATTTCATAGTTTTGGTTTGATTTCAATCAAGCAGACAAAAACGATAGACTAAAAAATCTAAAAAATATTATAAATATGTATTATTACAAAAGCCCCATGCTATCTTTTTTGAAAATTTATGTGATTTACAGACACTCGAGACTTCATTTTTTATAATATTTATTAACATTGTAACGACCTTGCCAACAATGTCATAACAATTTTTGTTATACATTTATGAAGATTTAAATATGTATGTACAAACATATTGTTTAATTATAATCAGTTTTAAAATTTATGTCCATAATTCGTTTGAATTACATAATACTGGAGTGCGGGACACAAATTACTATCGCAATATGCTCTATAAATAAATAACACATCCAGGACAATGATAGGCCATAACAGTGTTATCAATCTATTATTAGTAAATTTCATCTTAGAAATATCAAAGTAGCCAATTTCATAATATAATATATACTACCTGTGTTTAGGTCTATGTGTATGCTAAAATTCTTACAAATCCGATTAGTAATTTGGCGTGAAAGATGAAACAAACGTCAATGCATCCTCAAACTTTCGCCTTTGCAAAATTAGAAATAATTGAGGTTATTATTTTTTTTATACGAAATCGTTTTAAGGATTATTTTTACATGGGATGTCGTCCTTTTTAATAGTAATACCATGAATGTTACCCGAAGCTTATTAAATTGACGGCCATGACGCCTAGCTCTCTGTAACACCCTGTACTTATTATATTTTACTCTTACTTCAACCAAAAATTATAGATGTCTATATTTCATAAATTCAAAGTGACCTACAACAAAAAAAAATGCCATGTTTGATAAATAATACAATTTGATAATATATTATGTCAAATTAAATTTGTCCTACTTTTGACGCACGATGACATTTTAATATTACCAAGTAGCGTCCGACAAAGTGACGACTCGCTAATTTTGCTTTTTTTATATAAATATCTTACGTGACGACTAGGCAAATTTGGTCAATTTGGATAAGCTTGAATATCGTTTGCGCGGCTTTATATAGGTTATATTTACAGAGGAAGAGGCGTTACGAGCCGCCGCCGCCGCAGTCGGCCAAGAAGTTCCGGCCGGACGGTTCGCTGGTCACCAACGATCTATGGAGCAACCCTCACGCGGGACAAGCGAACAACGTGCCCGGCTCGCCCGAACTCCGCCAGTGGTTGAATAGGTACGTTACGTTTACTCTGGGTATTTGATATGTTATATATTTTGTAGTTTATTATAGCATAGCAGGGCTTCGAAACGCTTGAAAAATAGCAGTTATTCTTGTTTGTACTATGGTTTTATTTATATAATCGTTTTTTTATGTAATCGGGTGTTTATTACCTTCTATTATTAAAAGAAGACTTTGAGACGTTCAAACGTGTCACAAAATTATGATGAATTTCGCCTGTCGTTATTTCAAGAAATGTAATCTGTTTCCCTGTCGAAGCTATTGGCTAATGGATTATGGAAACAACTTGCGTAATAATACACACGCAATTATTTTTGTAGCAAACATTTCTAGTGGCTTCATCAGAAACAGTAGCAGTGGCAGTACAATGTTTTGTAGAATTGTCACCCTTGACGATGGAGTTCATAATTCAAATCCTTTAAATTTTAATAAGTCACGCTCTCAAAGGTGTATGTTATCTACCGAGCAATAGTCTGCGAGTTAGTTTAGAAGAAATATGATATGGTTAATCTAAGTCAATCATATCAATTGTCATGAAACGAAACAAAATGTAATAAGAATATATTTGGTTCTACCTTAAACACAGCCTTACATATTTAGTAATTAATAATTTAGTAATTATTTAGTATATGTTTATATAAGTAGTAAAATAATTTTCCATTTTTCTAGGTATAATTACGGACCCCTTAACATAGTCTCTTGGACCACCAGGGGTCCGCGCACTCCAGGTTAACGCGCTGGTTTACCCGGCGGCACTATAAGCTTCTGCAAACACGTTATTTGTGTAGTAGTAGTAATTAGTAGTAGTCTTTCAATAAAGTTGATTTAACACGAGTTTGTATATCAATTGAAACGGTTGCACCTACAATACAATAAGATATTACGTATGTTAATGTAATGAAACGAACATATTCAATTAACAAACCTAATAACGGAACGTATCCTATTACTGCTATCATTTTCTTGTCAAATGCAGTACTGCGACTGTCTGTCAACGACGCACAATACAGACGCGACGTATTAATAGTCAGTTGATACGCATCGGAAATGACATTGGTGGTTCGCTTAATTGCAATGCCAATTATCATAGCATATTGAAGAATAGTTTCAGTCGAGCACGAATTATTGTTGCGAATCCAGTATTGAAGGACCGTAGTGAACATTAACAATATGAGAAAACTAGTTCCATTTTGTACCAACAACAATAAGTCGCATAAAATGGGTCAGTTCAGTTGTAAATGTACACAATGTATGAGAAAGCGTTGGGTCGCGGCGACAATAGGATCCCTCGCTAAGAATGTTTGCCTCTTTCTTACGAACTATCTATTATCTCCTTTCATTCTCTTTACCCCACTTTAGAAAAAATGGATGATTTATGAAGCTTTTTATAGAATTCATTGGTATAGGCGGCTGTCGCGATTCTATGTCGATGGCAGTCATCTTTCCTATCCATTTAAAAAGTTTGGAACTTAAATTTAAATAGTCAATAGCTAATTCTTTCACAATTCGCATTGACCTGCGACATTGATAAAATTATTATGGAATGTTTGTTTGTACAATTTTGTTGCCTATCTGTATTTGAAAACAAGACAAAAAGATAACCGATTTACGAAATAAGACTACGGTTTTTGTACTCTTGCCGCAAGAAATATTTCATAATCGCAAGGTTGTAAGCTACTTGGTCACAATTATCAACTGCTGAACGCAAACATAACAGTTGATGTTGCTTAATAATATCAAAGTCTTATCTCTGTTTACACAAATGTCTCTCAAGAGTGGAATTGAGTCAATCAAATATTTTCACTATTTACATGAATTGTATGCACTGCTGATAGAAAATTAACTTAACTATTAAGTAAATTATCCGGTCTCCTAAAACCCAAGCTTCCTACCACATACGTTACGTTACCTAAGTTATCAAACCTAGTGACACCTAGTTAGGATAATCTGTACACACCTTAAAAAAAGGCATATTTTTTATTATATGAGTTAATCGGATTGAGCGCAGGAGCGACACTTCGCGGTAATTTGAATATTGTCAGTGTTAAGGTTCGAGGATCTTTACACTTTGACGTATTTAGATCGAAAACAACTTCGTTGGACACGTAACACGTGTGACACGAGCTGCAACCAATAACTAATAAATAACAGAGTATACTATCGCTGCAAATATCAGCCCATTTGCCGGCTCGGCGTCCACTTAAACCAATTTGAGGAGTCGATGTGTAATCAAAAACAATTTATGTCACGCAATGGTCGGGTATAAATTTGTTGCAGATTCCAATCATGGTCCAACGGGGAGAAGATTCAGGCAATAGATGCACTGATCAACCGGTGCGCTGCAAGCCACGTCCGGCACATGATGAAGTCAATCGAGCCACTGTTCCAGCGGGACTTTATCTCTCTGCTGCCCAAAGAGCTGGCTCTCACCGTCCTCGGCTACCTGCAACCTAAGGATCTGCTGCGCGCTGCACAAACTTGCCGTTATTGGAGGTAAGTCAGTGTCACGGTAATGTTTATTAATTTACGGTGATTAACTTAAATTCCTAATCATCTTTTAAATTTAAATTTCCGTTCGTATCTGGCGAAGAATATTTTTGAAAGTCGTATTTATTCTTAATAATTTTTTTCGACATACATTTCTCTTTGTAATCTTAAAATAAAATCCTAAATCGATTTTATCAATCAAATAATAGTGCTTGACTTGGTTCGTTATGTTTTTTCAGTAATTATATTAAAATACACTGTTACCAATAAAATTATCTCAACGACCTACTTAGCATTTTTATACAGAATTAAATTAATCTGAATAGTAGGTAAGATCAAGTTAAAGTGAAGTCCTAAAATAAAGTTCTTTGTTGATCTTTGTCTTTTTTGTGTGCGGTCACTGTCACCGCCGACTTTGTGTATCGTGTTGCAATTTTTTTACATTCGGTTGGAATAAACAAGGCGGATCGTGTATCGGGGTAGTCTCGTAGATGAGTACCACGAATAATATTCCGCTCCGTCACGTTTTGTGACATCTGGTACCCGCGCGTAATTCACAGAATTCCCTCGCCCTGTCATTTTGAACGATCTCAATTTGCACAAGTATAGGTGTGTTACTATAAGACAATGAAGAAAAACCTGCTTTGTTTGTTGTATGAGGGTTGATTTGTTATAGGATAAAATATATTTTTTCATTTGCTTGGTTAGAAGGCAAATGTTATCAATTTACTATATTTGTGAATATTTATCAACAGGTACTAATGATATGACATGTACTTGTTTGAATTAATGTATACATACTCCGTATATCTCAATGTATTATTGAGGTATACAGAGCATGTATATTATGAATTTGTTATTTATGTCGGTACGATGAAAAGTAGCGAATGTAACGCGATACTTAATTATAATGAAAGAATATTACTGATATGGTAAATATTACACCTATGCACAAATCCTTCGTAGAATCGCAATATTAATGCGATACTTACGCAGCTTTGCATTTTTTTTAATAACATGCATTACTAGCAGTGGCCCGCGGTTTTATCCGCGTTAAAAATGTAACATAAATTTATATTGTAATAACTTTAGATAGTCTAGATGGATTTGATTTTAATTGATGTCTATTCTCAATAAATTAGCCATGCTTAATTTAATAAGAATACACATTAGTTATGCCATATTTTCGCTATAATTTCGCGTCTCATTTCCTTCCTGTCATTCGCAATCGCAATAAATGTCCCCTTGGTCACACTGCACCACACACGGTAATTTTAAGATTGCAGTAATTATTGTCATATAACACCGTACTTACCGACGTCCTACCTGCAGTGTACCATAACCGTAACATCACACCCGTATGGACATGATTCAGCGTTTACCATGTAATACGCGTTTTATAATAAGCTTATCTATATCAAATCAAAGAGTTGGAGCATCTGAATGTGATTTTAAATAACTGCTGTTTTTTTAATGTGATGTGGTACCAACATATAGATAATTTTGTTTGCTTTTATAAAATTTATTTGTATACTCAACACTAGCATATCCACTACGCAAGTGGTTGCCACTAATATTATAGTGATCGGTAAAATATCTAAGTCAATCTGGAATTTGGCCTTCCCGAGAATGGAATCCAAAACTGTTATTTTAAAGCTAAGGTGGAAACGCTGAACTTATTTTGGCGAAACTTCACCAAAATACAAAAAAAAGATAAAGTATCACTAAGAATAACGTAGAATAACTTACTTTTCATCATAACATCACCGACATGCAGTAAGATATAGATTTTATAGCTAATGAGGCTAATCAATAACTATTTGTGATACGTGAAAATCGATTTATCGTATATTTTCCTTAACTATGTTCATGTATCTAATCGTAGTTGATTTATAAGTTTCTTCGGAAATCCATATATTATGCCATTGAAATGGGCAATTCTTATATGAAATATTCGTCTGAAAAAGAGACAGATGTGGAAATTTCGATCTATTTGCGACGTTATGTTAATTTGAGGGTTGATAAATATCTTGTTTTGATCGTTTACGAAACAGCTGCTACCACTTATTGGGATACAATCAAAATGCACATAAATGTCCATAAAAATGACATTCAGATCTATCTGGCACGAAAACATATTGCCAACGTCCGATGATTATACATTAAACATTTCTTCTATAATGTAAGGGCAAATTCACAATGTCATCCTGGACGGAGTTCTAAGATACACAAACAAAAAAAAACGCTTTCTACACTCATAGCCCCACAATAAGATTTTCTCCCGTGTCGTGGGTGCCATGGACACACAAAGACGAATACACAAACACCCAGATCCAAAACAGAAATCTAAACTCATCATTCAGATATCTGTCTGGCCGGGAATCGAACCCGGGGCCTATTGCGTGTCAGACCGGTATGGTGACCACTCCACCACGCGGGTCGTCTGACAGTAACAGTTTTATACGTTACTAATAATAATTCAGGTTGCCTTTATTGTTTCTCATAAAATACACGTACTTATATATACTGAACGTTATGCTATGAAATGAGAGTTTGAAGAGTACATTTTTATAAGGATTCGGGAATGGAGTCTATAAATATCTATCGAATACTTTCATACTCTTATGGAATGTCATGATTTTCCAAACTCCATTCGAAGCAACGTACAGTCTTC
>MOOZ01000176.1:689801-716063 GCA_002930495.1 Cecropterus lyciades
TTCGGGAATGGAGTCTATAAATATCTATCGAATACTTTCAGACTCTTATGGAATGTCATGATTTTCCAAACTCCATTCGAAGCAACGTACAGTCTTCCCTCTGTTGGGATAAAGTTAACTAAATAGTTTTGTACTCTTAACAATGGCTACAATACGACCTTGTTGTTACAGCTAAAACCGTGAAATAAGACATGTTAGAACTAAAAACATGTTATTTTTAGGTCTTAAGTATTACAACAACGACATAGTATGTTACATTACGTCAATGATAATGCGCTGATCATATTTTAATTAAAGCAAATAATAATACAGTAAATCTTTAAAAAGTATACTTTGTACTACTTCCTTATATCTATATATTTGTTGACACAAATTATACATGCTCTCGTTAAACAATGGGATACGGTTATTGTAAAAAGTGTTGTAAAATTCGTTAATTTGCTAGGTGGAACTATCTAATATGGTTTGACCGGGGAGGTATCACCGCCACACCTATTTCTAGCGTGAAGCAATTATTGCGTTTCGTCGGAAGGGTGTGGGTGCTGGCTAACTTGTATACGAGGCGACTATCTCAGTCCCCAAAGACTAATTTAAACGCATCTTCATTGACTTCAGATAGCAGTCCTATTCTATACAAAGTTATAGATGTCCATGAGCGGCATTAATCACTTATTTGCCACTACAAGATTGTTTACAACTTCATTCTCATAAAAAATTGGAAATGAAATACTAGAATTCTAGTAAACCTAAAATTACCTGATGAACCTAAAACGACTTATATCATTTTCGAACAGAGTTAGTAGCCGCCATACTATTACGCTCATGATTTCCTTGTGTTAGGTTAAACACAGCACGACAACAATCTGATAGTTATATCGAAGTGACATGTCATCGAAGTGAAAATCGCGAATGACGTTTAATACATTTAAAAATAGTAAATCTTAATATTATAATTTTTTATCCAGAATTGCTATAAGTAGCGACATGGGCGTAAAGAAGGAGACGGGGGTTAGGGGTCCCGCGTCCTTAGCATAGGCAAGAAAGAAAAAGTTCCTCAAACGAGAGCCTATTTAATTCAGGACACCACCCTCCCTCTCAGCATACGGTAAAAAAAATTAGACTCGTTTATTTTTTTTTGCCAATCGCCATTGTTGAACCTCCTCACTTAACAAGCGATCATGAGTAGCAATCGACATTTCTCGGTTTTTCACATCTATTATAAATATATTTTATTTCCTTTTACTTTAGCATATATTTAGTTTTTTTTTGACATGGTGCGATGTATTGCATATTGCGTATTGCAGGTTCTTAGCGGACGACAACTTGTTATGGAAGGAGCAGTGCCGCCGCATCGGGCTGACTACGCTCAAGAAGACGCCTCGTTCGTTGCCGCGTTGCGCTAGCCCCTGGAAGGCGGCGTACATGCGCCAGTCTCTCATCCAGGAGAACTGGCTCCATAAGCCCGTGCACAGCCCCATCGTGATGCGAGGCCACGACGACCACGTGATCACCTGCCTCCAATTCTACGGGAACCGCATCCTCAGCGGCAGCGATGACACCACCCTCAAGGTGTGGTCGGCTATCACTGGCAAGGTAAGCTGTTTGAAACCCTTTCTAAATACATTTAACGGGTACTAAATGGGTAGGGGTAGTAAAGTAAAGTAGGTCTTCCTTTCTGTTTGTTTCAATTGTACAACGTGCTTAAGAGAAATAGACTGGGGAGTCGTATATAAATTCCAAGTTTTCTCATAGACATAATATAGTAGACATATTAATGTGCAACAAATACAGAAACATTTTTATTTTCCCTCACATGTTATTGTTGAAATGCATTTCAAAGTCATATTTAAATTTTTCAACGGACATTCATTTGACTAATATATTCATATATTTCTGTTTCTGGTCTATGTATAAAACATAAATATCATTTAACCCATATATGGTAATGTACACCTATTTTCATTATATATATGATGTTTTTCTAATATAACAAAGTACGAATATCTCTTACTATAAAACTATAGTACTATACAAATGAGGTTTATCACATGATATCGATTTAAATATGTACATGATGTGCAGTTTGTCTGTGTCTATACATTTCATTAACCCAGTATTTTAGCATTGCTCGGTACAGAATGAAAAGGATTGGAATATTTCATACATTTCTTATGTAATTTGACACATTCTTGTGTTTTCTTATGATGCTTTCATTTACCTATGTCATAATGAGCTTATAAGTAACGTCGAGAATAAACACCCGCTATTTGGTATATAACTTCTCCTCTACTAATAACTACGGTTACTGCAGCATTAGTGTATCCTTCAACCTTCCGGTTACTTTCTAAAGGATCAATTGTGAGTTAGTTACATTTGGAACAGTTACCCATATACTTTTTAACCGAACATTTGTATTGGTCCGCAGTGTCTCCGCACGCTCGTGGGCCACTCTGGCGGCGTATGGTCTTCTCAGATGGTGGGCGACTTGGTGATCAGCGGCTCGACTGACCGCACTCTACGCGTGTGGAACGCTAAGACCGGCCAATGCTTGAAGGTTCTGGCCGGCCACACCTCTACCGTGCGCTGCATGCATCTGCACCAGAACAGGTGATTATTATTTTTACAAAATTGAAGTAGCAAACGAGCTTCCGGTATCGACTGGTAAGTGGCCACTGCAGCCCATGGATATCTGTAACAAGATTTCTTATAGCATAGGGGTTCTATCTGAAGTCAGTAACTGTTACTTTGACGCTCTTGAAAACTAAGATAGCCTCTGCACCCTTCCAATGAAACGTAAGAATTGCTTTGCCCTAAAACTTGTCTAGATATCTGGAGCATTCACCAACACGCCGTTCCAGCATGAAATGGTTCACGTAGAGGGATAGTAGTAATAGCCAAATAGTACTTTGGTTGTTTAAAATCGTCCATAAGACTGCTAAGACTGACTGGTTCATAGAATGTTTATTAGTCATGCTGACTTAAAACATTAAAGTAACAATTCGTCGTTTAAGTTCTAGCACCGCGTAAGTAATTTTTTGGCGGTAATGAAATTGAAAATCATCGTCATTGGAATCGAACATTGGAACGACACAATAATACCTTTAAATTATGGAAAATTAAAAGTACAAATTGGAACTTTTGTTGCGTCTATGTAAAATTAATCGGTGTTTGTCTCTCTAAAAAAAAAAATCCAATAATGACTTACGTGGTGCCACAACTTAAACGACGAATTATGTTTCACTTTATTTGAAACGTCATTAAGCGGTGGCATTGATGTAATGATTTGTCAATACTTGAAAGTGTCGGCAAGTAACAGTGAAATTGTTTTGAAATGGCAGTGCTACAGAAACGCAAAAAATATTTATTTAGTATTGTTAACGAAAACGAAGCCACATACTGGTTTTAGTTGATTGTTATTAAAATGTCTTTGGCATGCGGCAGCGTTTCCTAAATTAAGCTAAAATTATTTTTCCATTAAATGTATTCAATTCTTCTTACATAATACTTATATTGATCAATATTTAAGAAAAGTGTGTTCGAATCCGCTCTAGAGTGCAATCATTGGTGCAAAAAGAGTTCTCCTTCAAATTCAGCGATGGAGACATCTTTGATATTTGCACTGATGACTACTATCTATCAGGTAGCCCGTCTGCCTAGTTCTTACGCTGAGTTATGTGAATATAAAAAAATATCTGATGTTTTTGAACACCAAATGCTGTGCGCGAATTTTCCTTTAATATATGTGTGTGTGTGTGTGTTCAATATACTATAAAAATATCATTCAGAGATTTTTTTTGCTATTTTCGACATTAACGAAATATTTATTTAAAACATATCAACTATTATTTCAAGCTGTTGTACAATTTTGGTTTACTTACATTACGAGGCGAGTATTTTAGTCCTCGGAAGTAGCAACGCATATGAGATTAGGGAACGTTTTTTCTTTAGGAAGTTAATTAGGGATGTCCATGGGCGACAATAACCACTTACAATCAGGTGGACTGCTTGCCCGTTTGCTACATCATTCTTATAAATAAAAAAGGCTTGCGAACCGAATATCTGGTTTATAGAAGTTTCAAAATGTGATTAGTTTATTACGTGTCACAAATGTAGCTTGTAACATTATCATGTCTCCATGTTTTTTTTTTTTATCATAATATTGATTTTGTGACCCGCATAGTTGACTTGTTTAAACCAGGCTTAATTGCTAGTTGACGCAGTTGTATACTCAATTGTAAATTGTTCTATTAACCGCATTGCAAAGGCACGCATGGCTTGTATCGTTTTTATAAATTAGCTTGCGATAAGGACCGTTAATTTTAATTTACATGGAAAAACTTTCTCTTTCAATGAGTTTTTTTTTTATTTTATATTATAGAGAATATAATATTTTGAAAGTGGGAGAAGCCTTTGTGGTTCAATGACGGTAGCACCACCTCCACACCTATTTCTGCCTAATAACAGCGCTGTAGTGTTAAGAGCTGCTGTGTTTTGGTCTGAAGGTTGTAGTAAGGGAGACATACTACATACATACATACATACCCCAGATAAAACTGATCTTATCTGGGGTTGATTACAGATGTCAATGGGCAGCAGGCAGGCAGCCACTTACCATCAGATGTACTGCATCTTTGTTTGCTCATTCAATATGATAAAAAAAAAAAGAATTTCTTTAGAACTTATTGAGCGAGTGTTTATTTTTTTTTGTCTGTTATATCCAAATAAAATTATTGCCACCTTTTTGTATTTGTTACTTTATTTGTATACTGGCTGGGGTCACTTATATATGAATGGAGTGACTTATGATTTTTAAGATTCAAAACATGACTTGAACTTTAAACTTTAGGAGCGATTTGTCATTGCTGGGTTTTGTTCTTTATTTATTAATAAACATCTTCAGTCCTTATGAACACTCATACGATACAGTCCTAAAATAGTAATTCTGCAATATTGTCACTTTTCATGTTTAACATGTTAATCCTTATAAATTGCATAACTTGGAACTCTACATACTAATATTTTTTATTTATTTTGTTGATTGCCATGCAACTGTGTTAACTTAAATATCAACTGATTTTATAACGATTAAACTGTAAATTGTTACATAAGCAATACGGTATATTGCGAAAGCCACTTGAAAATTGTAACGGTTAAAAATTTAACCTGAAATTTAAATGTGCAATAAGAATTTCGCATAACCTTTTTGTATACACAAATGATAAGTAAACACTGAGTTAGAAGAGAGAATAAGTGAGAAAAACATCAATTATAATCTCTGCAGTATGTCTCTACTACTAAGTTATAAAAGTACGATTCCTAAACATGTACAGAGTTGAATTTGCGTGGATGGCCACGTTCGAGACTAAAAGTAATAATGAAAACTGTTGAAGAAGCGAAGAGGCGTAAAAACTAAAGCTGCATAATTTGGTTATAATCAAGATGCGATCGACTTTAATTCGAAAAACGAAACACTATATTATTGTGCCATCCGAAAATGTTACTTAATCTTATATATATAATATATTATAATTATACTCAATTAAATTCTAAAAACTAACTAAACTAACTTGACTCTTCTTGACTTGTCTTGACTGATCAATTCTTCGATATTATGTCGATTGATTTTAATACAAAGGTAAGAGTTATCTTTTCAACATATTTTGCTACACCTTATAGCTCCGGATATGGCCATCCACTTCAAAAATTCACTCTGTAAACTTGAAAACGTATGAAAACGATTCTCCATTTTACTTACAATAGTAAATTTCTATCAAAGTAATGCACTATCTTAAATTGTACTTAAACGTGCACTAGGTTTTCTTTATTAGGCATCAGGTATTAGGCTACTCACAGACGTAGCCCTACCTGAGGGAAACGTAAAACATTCGCTTCAAGCGCCCAACGCTTTGGGCTACAAACAGCTACTTCGAGTACTAAAAACAAATTTATGTGTCTTATAAGATTTCAATTGTATCGAAATTTGCCAAATGTAGCACAATGCCGACGCTTACAACGGCTAGCGGAGTTTTCGTGGCTGAGCGGTAGGACGTTAAATTTTTTACTAAATGTCATGGTAAAATTAATAAAAACTACTTGTGCGTGACACATTCAAATCTAGAAATTAGTGGCGTTATGCTTTGGTATATAGCATGTTGCTTAGCGATGCATCAATGTAGTCTATTAGGGCGATCATTTAAATTACGCGTCATTAAAACGCTGCAAAGAACGAGCAAGTATTAGAGTACTGAATAAAACTATATGCAGCACTCTAATAAAAATATTCTGAATATACATGACTTGTTTACGTTTTCGTATTCGTATTTATTAGTCTGTACCCTACGAGTATCTCAATATTGCATGATCAATACCTAGATCAATCTAAATGTGAACGTTATTGCAGAGTGGTGTCCGGTTCCCGCGACGCGACTCTCCGCGTCTGGTCGATCCCCGAGGGGCGTTGCCTCCGCGTGCTCGTCGGCCACTTGGCCGCGGTACGTTGCGTGCAGTACGACGGCAAGGTGGTGGTATCCGGCGCTTACGACTTCTTCGTCAAGGTCTGGAACCCGGAGACTGGCGAGTGCCTTCACACGCTCGCGGGCCATACGAATCGCGTTTACAGTCTGCAGGTAAATAACTCTAATATGTATCATTTATTTTTTTGGATTTTGTTTATAACATTGTAGTAGGAAACGTGCGTAAGGTTCACGTGATAGTAAGTAGCCATTGAGCAGTGATAGCCTTATGGTTGAAACTCAGCCTCTCAATAGAGGGTCCGAGGTTCGAATCCTAGGCACCACTGATTTATCAGATATTATGAGCGTATTAGAAATTATTTATCACTGATTTACAGTGAAGGAAAACATCGTGAGGAAACCTGCACACCTGATTGTTCTCAAAAGAAAAAGTTCTCAAAGGTGTGTGAAGTCTACTAATTCGCACTTGGCCAGCGCGGCGGACTATGGCCTAAAACTCTCATTCTGAGAGAAGACCCGTACCCAGCAGTGGGATAATAATGGGTTGATGATGAAGTGCCATTGCTTGCCCATGGACATCTGTAATTAAATGAATTTGTTTAAAATGTTATATCTTAGTGTATATAACTTGTTTGTAATGGGAGATATAGCTTGAGACTTTACAAACCAAAATATACATGATAAAATTGCTTATGTGTTTATAAATGATTAAAATTTAAATTATTTCATTTTTTTAATATAACTCAATACAAAAGCTATATTATTCTATTTTATCCATTCAACATATTGAACTGTACATTTCCAGTTTGACGGTGTACATGTGGTAAGTGGCTCACTGGACACATCCATCCGCGTGTGGGATGTGGAGTCTGGTCAACTGAAGCACACTCTCACCGGCCACCAGTCGCTGACCTCCGGCATGGAACTCCACTCTAACATTCTGGTGTCTGGCAATGCTGACTCTACCGTTAAGGTGTGGGATATTACCACTGGTCACTGCCTGCATACACTGTCTGGTAAGTTAATGTGAAGTTTCAAGTGATTACTCTAGAAAATAGTGTCATTTTATAGTTACCTGTTACTGAATTCTGGCATAGAAACACCTTTTTACAATCTGGTGCACAATAATATTTATTGCATTGTGTGAAAAATCCTGTACATTCCATGAAACTCGGCAGCATTTCAAAACATCATTTTTCAGTTAGAAATGTATTGGTTTGATTTATTGTACATTGTAAAAAAAGAATATATATCATTGTTTTTAAACGATAAAGAAAAACACCCTGAAGAAACATACATATCTGACAGTTCTAAAACTACGTATGAGTGAAGTCTACCTAAACAAACGGTCTTGGTCAGCATAGTGGATTGTGGCCTAATTCTCGCCAGTGTGTTCGTAATGAATTGACGACGATTATAATACTTTGCTCTGTGCCATTAAGAATTCTATCAATTGCTATACAGTTGCCAAAATGCGGCTTGAATAGTTATATAAAGTTGCACAATTATTATGTATTCCAGGTCCGAACAAGCACCAGTCGGCGGTGACGTGCTTGCAGTCGAGCAACCGTTTCGTGATCACGTCGTCTGACGACGGTACGGTGAAGCTGTGGGACGTGCGTACCGGGGAGTTCATTCGCAACCTGGTGGAGCTCAGTTCGGGTGGCTCCGGGGGCGTAGTGTGGCGTATCCGGGCGTCCGCGACTAAACTGATCTGCGCGGTTGGTTCCCGCAATGGCACAGAGGAAACCAAGCTTCTAGTACTCGATTTCGACGTGCCGGGAGCGTGTCGCAAGTGCGAGGAATAGCATCGACTCAACCGGCGCTTGATGCGCCGCTACGCCAACCTGTACGCGCCCTGGCATTGCTAGGCACGCTCGCATACCCTCCTGCGTCCGACCTCAATAATCCAGTCAGTTTTACATGTTATATATTAATGTACGTCTAGCCGATAACTCTTTCACCCGATCTAAACTCGTGCGGTGGATACGCGTGCATAGGTAGAGTTTTACAATTTTAAGACGTTTACCCGAACTCATTCCGTCTGGACGTATGCAATGTCTTCGGACACATTGTGTGAAGTGACAACGATCTCCGCTGAAAAGTTACGGCTCGCACATGTTTGTCTTGACACAGGAATGTCTTGTCGGATCTTGCTATCTAGTCGTGTTGTTTAATAATTAATTTTTATATTTTGATTATTTTTGCAATTTATTTATTGATTCATTTTATGTTTATTGATTTATGATTTAATAATTATTCTTATAATTACTATTGTAGGTTTAATTATTATATGCATGTAAGTTAAGTTTATTTTACATTATTTACTATGATTCCTACTTGGAAGCTTGCGACATGGATAGATCCAGCGAGGTCCGATTTCAATAGTTAATATTTTAGCTTGCCCTAAAAGTTACTAGATCTCACATGTTATTAACCCGTTCTAATTCTATTCATCTATACTCCAAAGCAGTCGTAACTTTTTAGTTTAGTATATTTTTAACGCCCGGACTAAATATTCATTAGAGAGTGTAAGTGTAGACTAATATATTTAAAGGACAGTAGTAGAAATACTTTTGACGTAATATGTAATCTTAATCAGTCAATGTATGTATGCATAATATTTAAAACCGACTATAGAAATCTGACAGATTAACAGACAAGTCTTAAGATTTCTAATGGATTATTAATTCTTATCTATGACTATCTGACATATAGATTAGTAGTAAACCAAATCCAAGGGTTTCGGTTCTCGGTATCACATTGAGATGGCATATTTTATCTGACATATCTCTGTGATGATAACCAATTAGTTATTGTAGCAAATCACGTTTAAATGTGGTATGGTTATACCTGATCAATAATCATAAATCGCACCGATTCTGTATAATATTACATACCATTCAAATGATGTATTTTTTAAGGTGAAATCTGAATGATCAATGTGTATGAGATCGTTTAGTTTTCTATGTATCGTAGTTTGTATCTGATCGAGAATGTAGGTTAATTAGGTAATAGTGTGTACGTATCGCACACCCGTTATTTAGTCCGGGCGAAAGTGATCACCGCATGAGGTAGCGAGAGGTCGCAGGAGGTAGCAGGCGAACGTGGCAGCGCGCGGTTGGCTCTCAGTGGATCGTGTAACCGATGATACAAAGACTACCCACCGGCTCGACACGTGCTTGTGTTGAAGGACCGTTACTCAAATATCCGCAGTGTACTTTGATTACCTATTGTTTACATTCGATACCAATATTATACCATTATAACATATATACGATATATAGTCCTTTAAATTATAGTGTAATTCGAATTTCAGTAGATAAAAGTGGTGGCGCCCCCTACCATCTCGCATTGCCAAATTTCTGTGACTTTATTGTATGAATCGTTGTCCCAAAGAGTTATGAGGATATCGGATGTTATATATTAAGTTATAATATAATTATGTTAAGGTGCCTTTTCATTTTCGTAATTAAGTTTATCCTGTATAGTATGATATTAATTTTGATTACTTGTGTAATTCTTCATTGCTAATCACATTTAATTATATATTTTAACAATAATGATTAATATCAATGATTGTTATAGACAAGCGATTTTAATATTTGGATAATTTGAATTTGTTATAATTATTGTTTTGTTTATTTTTTCATTCACTGTTAATACAGAACAACTAGCCCAAGTAGATTTCGCACGAGTGTTTACGAGTTTTATCTGACATTTTTTTATTACATATTTGTAGATTTGTTAACAGCATCGAATCCAATTGAAATTAATTTTACAAAATTTCGTCCAGTTTGACTTTTGGGAAATATCGTTTAAATTACAAACTATGGATTATTTTATGTAGTTTTTTAAACGGGCATGAAAGTACAACAAAAGATGTGTGTTTCTGACTCTAAACAGAACAGGAGTCACTTGAAGTCGATCACTGATGCGAACGACTAGAAGTCTAATCACACTTTTACAAGTAGATCATAATATCTCTTGTATGAGGCACAAATACCAATAATTGTAAGGAAATGTCTACAGTATATGCCTATAGAACTATTTTTCTTGTTTCCCCTTACATGCATAACAGATTCGACCATGTCGTTGGATTTCCACGACAAGTTTGAGAGAGAACTGACACGATGACTCAAAATTTGTCAGTTCTCCAAACCATGCCTCAGTATTTTATGAATTGAATATATGAGTAATTTCCACCCTTATGTTGGATTGCTTAGATCGCTGTCGAACTGTCCTATTATAAGAGAGAAAGATTAATCATTTGTGAACTAAACCACCGTATTTGTCAGATGTAAATATATTATGAGTATTTGCTACTATTGGGCGAAGTGGTCTGTGACTGTTAATGATTGGTGTTTCTTGTAACGAGTATTTGTTTATTGTTTTGCACGCGTGACAATGTGGCGCCATTAGGAGTTTAATGCAATATATCGAATATTTAGTGAAATAGCGTCATCATTATTGTAGGATATACCCGTTTTATATCAGCTTTGTGTAGCGTAAATGATTACGACCCTTGCAAAGCTGCTCTAGAGACTCGCTTAGTTTATTTTTTTCACGGTTATAAAACCATTTTGTTATGTTTAAAAAATACTCAAATATGTTATTTGCGTATTGTCCTTTCAGTTATTTATTAGATGGTATGTGTATCTTTTGTGTAAATTACAACAATAAGTGAGTATGGATATCGACTTATAAGATACCACTGCGTTCTTCCGATAAGACTGTCAATATCTAAAATTATTATGTATGATACTCTTCAATAGAACTTACATTTATTAGACTTAGATTTATTCATCAGTTTAACCTCAATTGTATGATCATGTTGTTTGTTTGTTTGAGGTGATAATGTTATTATTATACGTGATAGGGTGCCGAATTTTCTCTTAAATTTTTATTGTATGATGCATCCTGTTCGATGTCAATTCGTCTTATACACATTTTTTAGTATTTTCTATTACCAGTGCTAAATTGTTTTATGACTGTACTCTAACATTTAATTTGTTTTGGACGTGCCTACTTCAGTTTTTGTGTAGACCATAATCTGAAATGGAATTGGAGATCAAAAATGTAAACAAAGATGTTGCCATTTCGTAACTATAATCTCGTGTATGTAATTTGTCTAAAAATACTAAAATAAAGTTTTATAATTTCGCGTAAAAGCGTAAAACTAAATATAGCACAGTTTTGGCTGTAACGCCAACGTAAAATATTATCGAAATACAAATTTGGATAAGATGGCTACCAATAAGCAGAAGCTACGACATTTGACTCAACATCTATTATTTGTTTTTAATAAATATTTCTTTAAACAAGAAAATCAGTAAAATAAATATAATGAATTAAAAAGTATCATATTTTACAATAAAATTGCTGATAAAGATGGTAGAAACAAAGATGACGTGACTTTATTTTTACTGACTTATAATTAAAAATAATTGCGTGAATAATGTCTTAATTGTTGACTATCTATGAAATGTCATATTGACAATGACATTTTTGATGTCGAATTACGTTTCCAATTATACTGAGATTGCGTTACTTCGACTTCGGTCGTATATACTCGAATCCAGTGGTTTCTTGATGTATTTTTACGTCGGCTCATTTCTATTTCATTGAGACCTACCCAACCACGAAGTGGGCTCACAATGGATTTGGATGAGTTTTCATATTTATATATAATATTCTAAGCGGCTTTTCCCGTAACGATCGAACGAATTCAAAAATTAAAGTAAGTGCTTCATTTTCAATACGAATACCATTTTATACGGAAATTTACCGATTTCTTTTAACATACCTTTCTCCGAAGCTATTTATTGTATGAAACATTTCCACTGAGGTGTATATTTCGATAGATTAACTTAATAAGGTAAAGGACTTTTGATGATAAGTGGATTCCTCTAGAGTTGCGATATACGACTGATTGAAATCTATTTCTAACTAATCTGATTGGATCTATGGTCTAACTGACTTAAGGAAGAGTCATCTGCGCCAGTACAGTTCGTTGGATGTAGGTTTATTAGCGATCCGTTGTCCGGTAACAGAATCGACTACCGTGCTCGAGTGCCGTGTTATCCGTAGACTAAGATACTAAATAACATAATGTTTCAAGACTACTTGAAATACATCAGTCATAAGATTTTTGTTAGAACTATTAGTGATACCATTCAGGATAAAGACCACGCATTGGTTCAGAACGGATAACTCCTTCGTGGCTTTTGAAAATGCCTTACTCGAAATCTTTCCACGCTACATCAAGTGTCGTATACTTTTGACCAATAAAAATTGTACCTATGCAAAGGAAGTTTTCAAAGTCCTAACGTACATGTCTTAGAAAGATATTAAGAATGCGGTGAGATCCTTTTATCAGACGCAATATGTACAAAAATACTGAAAATTTAATTATTTTGCAAATTTGACATCAAGTGCAGTTTATATTTCCATTAATTTACTTGTTCACATTCAATCTATAATAGTCGAATATACTATTGAACATAATAAGATCCTCATTGTTAATTATTGTATGATTCGAACTATAAAAAAATAAGTTTAATTTTCAATATGAACGACAAATACATTTGTATGTCTTTTATAGACTATGTATAGACCAACTGAATTTTATTTTCATTCTGAAACAAAAATTGTCTCTAGGGTAGCATTTATGTATTAATATAATATACCAATAATTAATTAATTATATTCAACATTTATTCAATTGCAATACTATAAATAATCTATTTCTCATAATCTATTTTGTAATACAATTATAATGTAATCAATAATGTGTATTTAATGGCCAGCAATTTTATCTGTATACTTCATAATAATCAGTTAGTCAGTTAAGTGCAATCGTATTTTTATTCGTAAATTTAATGGACATTTCAGAATTTTTAAATATTTACCGAATTAATCTTTAAAATTTTCATGTATTCGATGTTAGTGTACTCAACTGTGACGAAATCTGAACCCTATGTATAACTATGTATCGTAGTGTGTAAGGAACCTGTCAGCGTCTTCATGTTATATTTTACTGTATTCAATTATACATGTCTTGTATATATTTATACAATATATAATGTTTTAGCATAATAATACATTGAATCATAACCGTCATTGTCAGTGGGAAGGTAAATTGTCTCAAGCGCTACCTGGTCTCTGTCGCTTCAGACTTTGTAATGTTTGTGATCATTGAGGGGCGCGGCTGAATTAAAATAATTAAATGAAGACTGAAGAATAGGTATAGTGTAATAATTAGTGTTTAATATCGCCGGTGGAAAGACCGAACGTGTGGCAGCAGGCCGCCGGTCTTCTCGGGGCCTCTTGGGACGCGTCGCCTTTCCATCGGCGAGAGTAGTTACTTCTGTGCTACCCACCATCACACTCAACTCTGTCTTTGTTTGTATTTCCCACTCCCTGTGTCTTTTATATACTCGTACATGTGACAAATATGATTTATGTTGCTAAGCGACGGGGCCGTCGCTGTCTGATTCGATAAGTTACAGTGTAATTTAGTTTTTAGATTTAATTGTATGCATTAGTTTCTACCCATGCCGAACTTGCGGGGTCTGAGGATGGGAGCGCGCAGTTGCATCGTTAGCGATCACTCAACAGTTTCCTGTGCGTATAGTGTTTAGGTAGTTTTGGCATATATATTTGGCATATTGATATGAGATGTACCGTAGGCCTCAGTATCCGTACTCCCATCGCTGGACCCCAACCCCACTCTAATTGTACTATATCGTGAACACCGACGATAACGAACTATACTCGAGGCGCAGGAATAAAGAATGTAAGCGACCGTGTTTCGAAAGTAGAATAGCGAAGTGTTTGGCTGATTGTATTATTAAATCAGGTCGTATCAATCATACTTTGGACTTTTATTTATTCCGGCGGCGGGCATCTGCTATGCTTGTGTTTGTATATTCAACCCAAGAAAAAGACCCGCGCTAATCTTCTTTGTTATATATTTTTTGTTCGCCTGTCTCACTTTCCTAGTTCGCTTTTATGTAATATCCCTTAAATAAAGTCAGTTGTTTTCAATTTTTGTTATGTTTTTATTTTGTTCTTCCTTATGCTTAGTTATCCTTTTGTTTTTTCTTAATTCAATTTTATTTATCATTTTATTTAAAAAAATATCGATGCTCTGGAAATCCCTGCAAAACATGTCATGAATGTGATATTAGAGCTATATTATACCAATAATCAAAAATCAACTGCCTAGTATCAGAAGTCCGAGGTAGTGGCATACGTTAACATAAACAATACTATTAAAAGTTTATCTGCAGCTATAAAACTAATGTATGTAATTACCACCAGTAATTGGATCCAAAACGTTCTTCATATTTTGCAACTAATCTAAAAGCCCACGAGATAATTGCTTCAAGCGTTATTCGTTTTGGGCTTCAAAATTGCTTAAAATTTGTAACGACTAAGTGAATATTTTGTGGAACTTGGATAGAAGCTTAGTTTGGCATTATGTACACACCTTATCTAACCGAAAAAGAAGATTTTCAGTTGACTTCAAGATAATCCCATAATCTTATTTCCATTTATAATATCTACGAAGGTACTGTATCAATGACCACAGTGGCCCGTCAGTCAAAGAAATGGCAATTACTAACGCTAAATATTATCTATATAAGATCTATATTTTTTATGAGCCTCAATTTCCAAAAATCATTCACAATGATTAATTACATCAATTTATTATGTAAAAAATTTAGATTTTGTAGAAGAAAATTATAGCACCATCTTGTATCAAATAGAAATAAGTGTGGCTGACAGCGACATCTAGTGAATAATAATCGTACTAAGGTAATATAGCGTCATCTATTGTCGAATAGCAAATTCATTATATACGGTATATAAAATCCCGCTAGATTTCTTTTAAAACTTTCTTTTTTTAGATCTGTACATCTATTTTAGTCTATGTTATTATTGTGTAGGTGATTTTAATGTCCGTGTAATGATAAGTGCAGTGAAATGAAGGACTTTATTTTATGACACTTAATTTTAGTAAACTGAAATTATAATTATTATATAAGATAATAAAATGGAAAGGTATTTGAAATGAAACCACATTCTGCTCTATTTTTATATATTTATCAGACAACGGTACACTGTGACAATAACGAACTTAAAAATTACTGAATGTAATATTGATATACTTACTACATTGATCAGACAAAAAGACACTAAAGAATTTTCCACTTTGTTACTTGGATACTGTCAACTACATTAAAATTTTAGATAACTGATTACATTGAATTACACCGATTAATTGTACTTTATAATAGACATATGCAGAAAAAATTACCTCGTCATTCGCGCTGTCCGAACGAATAGTGTGTGGGCATGTAACGTGCAGGAATACTTGTCTACAGAGGCCTTAGAGAACTGTTATCGAAAGCTCAAAAATGGCGAGGCATTTGCCTTCAAGCCACAAGAACATCGAAGCCAAGGTAACACAAGCGGAATACTTATTCGTTCGTTCAGACAACACCGATACGGTCTATTACATCGATGACAGCACACTTACAGTAACTCTAAACTAAACACCATTGATCACGAACTTGTAATATTTTAATGTAGCTTTACACATTAATACATAATAGTAAATACATCAGGAACACAGGTATTGAAAAAAATCTTAACAACAATTAATCGAAACACCTACTGAAATAACATAATCGTTTTAACGATAATAAATACAGATATTTATTGATATCGATAAACTTAATTGTTATTTCAAAATGTTTCCGGCGTGTTTGTTTCGTTTCGGGGTAAACTTACGATATCAAATAAATCGTCGGAACGCGGACAATAAACATGGATGTAATATATAAAATTTATGTATAACAAAATGTTACAGCATGAAATCACCTTAAACGCTATTCAAATGGAAGAATAAGGATATTATCTCGAAAGCATCTTGCATAGGAATGGATGGTAACAAACACGCCGATAGGTTGGAAATTGCTAATGATATGCAATACAAAATCATTTGTTAGAGCCGAAAGCGATGAGATTACTTACATATCCTATTTCATAGTAGATATCCACCGAGAACATCGCTACTTAAAAACTAAACAGTCACATGAAATATAATAGATCAATTGAAAATATGTTTTTGGTTGCTCGACAGGTTACAGAGGCAGCATTAACGGTAAACGATGAGCCTTTAGCGGAACTTCCAACTAAAAATAAATAACCACACAGTAAACAGTAACTGAAGCGGGCGCTTCTGGCGCCGGCGATACCTCCAAGTTGTTCTTTACAATTATTACTTTTTATAAATAAAATATTTAAAATATATTTTTATCACAAAAGAAGAGATGAGAATAGTTGTCATGCAGAAAACACATGGTGCGTGTCGCCAGTAATGATTTAATTAGCTATTATAATCATAAATTAACGCGTAATACACATAGAGTACCAACCAAAACCGCCTCTTTAGGTGTAGGTACAATATTACTACAAGTAAATCTTTACTTAACTATCACGAAAATAACATAGTTCACTTACATTTATGTAATCGAAATGTATACTTTTCATCCAGTACAATAAATTAATTAATGTTTATAATTATAACTACGAAATCCAAATGTGATACAAAAATGATCATACTCAGTTTAAACAAATGGCACATTGCAATGTTTGCATTGTATTCCGATGGATATTAGTCAGAGTAAACAAATAGATAATTAATTTTGACGCCGAATAGTCAGCTAACGCTTGCCTTGTCAGGGTATAACCACTTCGGCCAAATATATAATTTTAAGTATATTTTTCACTATATAATAGTCATATGTATTTAATTTTATATAATAATTTTGAATTTTTATAATTCTAACTCTTTACAGTTACGCACGATGCACGTACGGCGGCGGCACGGACGCGGCGCGACCTCCGCGCGGTTCCCGAGCGGGAGCCGCGCGGGAGTCGCGCGCGCACCGCGCCGCCGCCGCGCGAGCTCCCTTCATCGCCGCTCGCAATCCAACACTTACCGTGGTCAAACATTTGGAAGGCACTTTCTACAATTTCAAAAATTTTAAATTTAGTTTTTGAACACATTAGCCTAGACTTACACAATAGAAAATATGCGTAGTAACATTTACCAAAATTTACGCAATTCATCCGAAACGTATAGGCCGTATATAACTTTTTTAAATTTTTTCCTAGAATAACTTTATTTCCAAAAGGATAGCCAAAAGTTCAACGTTAGATGTGAATCGCAAATGTATTTTTTAATAATTTGGTCTTTTTTTATACACTAATTTCCAAACTTTAACCGAACCCGAACCCCAAACATCAGTGAGATATCAAGGCCACTCGAGACTATCATACCCGTGCGGCACTCGCCGGGCGGCGCCCCGGGGCCGAGCCCCTCAGTGAGCCACGATGGAGCCAACGACAACCAATTCACCGACAATATCTAAAGTCATGGTATACCCTTAGCGGCAAGAAGATCACTAATAAATTTTCCCGCCGAAAATATTAATCAAAAATAACTTTGCATCCTGGAAAGGTGTGGATAAAATAAATTTGTACATATACACCTTAATGAATGTACCCGCGCCGAGGACACGGGCGGCCCGGGCCGCCGGCGTCGTCGGCTCGGAGCCCATAGCTACGAGTTACACAGCTAATCTAAGTAAATTGAAATGTATACTTTAGCTAGGCGACGCTGGCCGGGGCCCGTCGCGGGCTAGCCGATTCTCCTCCGTACATTAACTAACGAATTTGTCACATTTAATTTACGATTAACGATTATCCTTAGATATGCTTCAAACGCGATAACACTGGGCCACGTAGCTCGCTCGTCAGACGGTGACCTATCGAATGGTGTACGAAAAACTTCAACGAGATTCCGATCAGCGATGCATTATGCTTGTATCATTTATCATCGTGAACCGCAAATCAGAAAATGAACGATACGAACTTCATGAAAAATACATTCGCCCTGGAATCACGTTTGTAATTGTAGTGTTACCGCGATTCGAAAATAGACTATTATAAATGCGGGATTACTATAGATATATTATATTTAAAACACATAAAGCTTAGCATGCAGAGCTAAAGTTAATGCAGAGAGGTCGGTCGAGCCCTGGACATCTAAGTTAGCCTAACATTTGGAACAATCACTACTGGCTAAGATACATCTATATTACATTTGGCGATCACTAAGTCTACTCGGATGTGACGCTGCACGGAGTGACGGTGGTGGCCCGGAGAAGCCGAAAGCAACACACACACTCACTACGATGCTAGTAGATAAATTGACACCGACCAGACACGATTACGATCAAAGATAGTTACATCTAGAAGTTTAATTAAGGTTACACGTCTAGAGCTAATATAATTTGCCTTACGCGAATGTTATGTCGCTGAACTATAATGAAAAGGTATACCGAACAGTCTTTTTGAAACGGGCCGAATGTTTTAAATTTTGATATCTCTACGTTCACAGATGGATCTAGTTTGTAATTCAAGCTTACACGCAAAGTTAACACGTAGCGCGAGCGCGGAGCGGCGGACGCGCCAGCCGCTCCCCCCTCGCTCCCCCCCTCCACTAAATATATTTAAATCAAGTCACTGGAACAAATCAATACATAAACGACGACGTATACAAAAAATATCGATAGGAATTAAACTAAAATAATCCTTCATAATATTCGTAACTAAACATAACTAAACAACAAGCAACGTATTGCACAGCGAGTCCACTTTAAATAATAATCAATTAAATATAATCAAAGTAATGCCGACGAAATCGTCACAAAAAACGACGGGCGTCAATCCGGGCGACGCCTAGAAGTAGCCCACGGAGTTGCGGTTGGGCACGAAGTACGGGTAAGCGGGCAGCGGCGGCGGCATGGCGGTAGGGCCGGGCGCCGTGCCCGCGGCCTCGCTTCACATGTTCTCCGCGCGCGCCTCGCCGGCCGGCAGCTCCATCTTCACCGGCACGGCCGGCGACATCTCCTTGCCGTTCTTAGCCGAGCTCACCGGCGTCTTCGGCGGGCCCATGTCGGACAGCTCGGTCACCATGTCGCGCTCACCGTAGCGGCCGTCGGGGCGGGGAGACGCGAACGGGCGGAACGGGTCGGCGGGCTTCGGCGGCTCGAGCGCGTGACCGGGCGGTGGAGGCGAGCACAGCGGCGATTCCAATCCGGCGGAGAGCGGTGAGGGAAGGCGAGGCGATTGAAGCGGGAGCGGCGGGAGTCCGAGGTGCGGCGGGTGGTCCGGCGGTCGCTGGGCGGCGACCACCATGTTGCACATCTGGCGGCGGATGCCGTGCGCCACGGCGGCCACGGCGGCGGCCGCGGCTGCGTTCGGCGACACGCCGCCCTCGCGTCCGTTGCCGCAGGCCACCGGCCCGTACGCGTTGCCCACGGTCAGCCCGTCCTGCAACACGCACACGTCGACACGTTCAATGCTTTCATTCGGTTTCCACTACGAGAACGTTTCCGTGTAGCTGCACAGCGTTACGTGGTTACGAAACGACAGCAGCGCTCGTATTCCCCGAGAACGGACTGAGGAATCGAGCACGCAACGTTTTTTCGTAATATGGACAAAAATTGATAAACAATACAAAACATTCATGTAATCTGACAGAGTCCATGAAATAATAATTAAACCTAAGGCGATGCGATACGCGGGCCTGTTGATTATAAAAGATCGCATAGCATGAATTAAGCATACACAGGGCACAAGGATGGACACTATTGGAAAATCGCGAGCATGATCAATAATAGAGCAAATCAGATCAAAGTTATAAGTGGTGATCGTTAGAGCACCGATGGAGTTCGCGATACTGACCGTGATCGATGGATAGGGCAGCACCTCCTCCTTGATGTGGTGAGCGGAGTGTGCGTGAGTGTCGCGGAAGACGACGGCGCGGATGACGCCGCGGATGTGCTCGTCGGGCCACACGCCCAGCAAGATGCGCTGTGGGCGCCCGCGGCCCTTTGGTCTCAGATCTGCAACGACACACAATAGTAAAGCGTGAACAGACAACGCACTATTTCCAAAGCACTATTCCACTACGACGGACTGGAATGAAATATTTAGGGACCTGTATCAACAGCAGCAAATTATAGAACATTTCGTTGACTCGTAACTCAAAATTGTAAATACTAATTTAATAAGACAAAATGCTTTATCCTAAATGAATAAAACTATTTATTTAACGAAAATTATGAATTGTAATTGTTATCAAAGTGGTTTCTCTAAAGATAAATTATACTTATAAATCTTAAACCATAATTGATTTTTTTATATCGCTGAAAAATTTAGATAAGGGTCTGTACGGAATATTTTATATTTACATTTTTAAGTCAAATAAAATCTGCAAAGTTTATTTACAAATACACAATAATAAGAAGAGTATATAAAGTAGGCAATGATAACAATTTCCTTTATTGGTATGTAACTATTATATATATACACTTGCCAGTATATTAATATACCTTAATAGTATAACGAAAAATGGGTACATTTTGTCGAATTATCATGTGATGCTGTTGATACAGTTACACGAAGGTTTCACTGAAATCATGAAGATATTTTACGAAATTTCACTACAGAAGATTCCGTAATCTGCGAAATGTGTTCCATGTATTCAAAGCATAAGCTGACATCTGCTGAGGATATCTCGAATCAATGAATACACAGGGAATCCTTTGCATTGTAAATCCAAGAGCATAATAATTTTTCAATCAAGTGACGTACAAAAAACACATTTATCGCAGGCTTCCGTCTTGTTTTCTTTTCTAAATCAATATAACATTTTATTGATAACTTTCGTTACTTTAGGATTTGTACATATCTTCCGAAGATTGCATCAAGCACAGCGACGCAATAAAAATATAAGATAAATGTGAAAGCAACAATATGTTTGATTTTATTTTAACACGTGGTTATAATGGAAATTGATATAAGTTAAAAAAAGAGAGCATAGTATTCATATTATTAAAAACAGTAAAATAACACCAATAAGTACCAACAGTCAATGTCATTAATATGTGCCATTTAATATACTTAATTAATAATATTCATTATGACTACGTGGAATTTTTTGAAAAGGTCGAAAATATTACTAAAATATTATTAAATGTTATATATTGCGACTTGGACTTATAAATGGTTTTTAATATTTTCACTTCGCAAATCACAAGGCAAATAATTCGCAATTGCACAAAGCAGAACTCGCAAGAAAAAAAACATCTAAATATAAAATCATATTTTAATTAGTATGTGCCACAAGTTTCTAAATTTTATTAAAAAAACAATCTTATATTCGGAAGTCACGATACCTACAACTTTCAATTAAGTACGACAAAATAGTATTAACCAAAAGACGATCAATGTGTGAGTGAAATTAGAAAACGTTTTAAAGTAAATAGAAAAAAATACGATTCTTCGATACGAAATTAATAACCGGTAAAGTAAACTTTCGTCATTGAAAGATACATCAAGTGATATAACGATCAAATTAACTAAGTTTGGCCAGATAAAGCGAACTATCGCACGTAAATTCGAATAATTGCAAAAGTTTTTCTTTTTTTTTTATCGCGGATTACGATATTGGCTTAAACAAATATTTAATTCTAACTTATATTCTTATAATGGTTTTTCGTTATATTTCGTTTTTTGTTATAATATATATAATTAACTGTACTTGTGGGTACAGAATTTGTCAATTTTTTAATCACGGTTGAAACCACCTAAGTAAAATTACTATTATTTATGAAATATTAATTAATGATCATACTCAATATTTGAATGTTAATTTAACTTTAATTAATACAAAACCATCGCAACTAAAATTATTTAAAAAATGAGCTAACTCGCTGCCCCGTGGCGTCGAACCTAAGACACTTGCAGTATTACTTCGCTGAACTGCCAAACTTATTTGTTGGGCGAAGTGAGTTCCAGACCTTGGGTTACTGGAGGTGTCAATTGCGAATTGTGTTTCGTTCCCGGTCCCCACGGCCCTATCAGCTCGTACTTTTGTTTTAAAATCGTGAAATTTTTACCCCTATGTAACTCTGTAAAGAAATTGTGCAATTACTGTAATTTAACCAATTCTAAGAAACTTGTGACACTGCAAATTGAATGTGGCAAATAAAAAATATGTGGTACGTACCTGCTCCTCCGTCAGCACTGGGGCCCAGCATGTTATGAACTCGGTTGGCGTACAGCACGAAAGTCGGGTATGGGATGTCGTATTTTCTTGCGGCTTGGGATAGCGAGAGGCCTTCCTTCAGCACTGAGAAGATGGCCTCGGCCATGGTCTCCGGCCGCCAGGACTTGAGCGGGCCGCGCTCGCGGAAACGCAAGTTGTGCACCAGGCTCTGGTTGGTGTTCCAGCACTTCTGCCACATCGACTGCAGTTGATACTGGTAGCTATCTGCTGGAAATACAAAAAACACGCATGAACATCACATTTTACTAAATATGCAGCTTCACGGTCACAATTGTACATGAACATAACATAACATAATTCACAATGAATGCGGGATCATTCAAAGATATGGATTCAATTCAACTTATATTAGTTCTACGGTTAAAATAGTGACTTGGGCTTAGCGATGCATTCCTAGACTGTAATAATTTAACGCTTATTATTTTTATTAAGAGCAGCTAAGGTTCCACATATGGATATTCGAACTAATAAGTTTCACACTTTTACCTACACGTAAATATTAATTTACACGACAATTTTACAATAAAAATATCCTACATAATTTATTTTTATTTCTCGGTATACGTAATAACATGGTATTGTAAATTAATGGATAGTTTGTTGCAACCCTTACAAGCAACCTATGCTTACAACGTTCTTTGTTATTTATTTAACATACGAACTAATTATAAGGAACTTTATTATCTACATTTATTTTATGTATGAACCTTAGATACTTAAATAATTTATAGGAAAGACTGTAATCAGGTTTTATTAGCAATTTAGGATAATAAAAATTGATGCCTATATCCCGTATATAAGTATTAAGTAGAAAATAATAACATTATTTCATACATCATTGTTAAGTTTTCAATAAATAAACTAAAATGTTCAACTATAACTACATAATATTTCAATTTAATAATTTAAACACAGTAATTTAAGGAACACGTTATAATATACAAACACAGCATAACATATTTCTTGGCAACGAACAGAAATTTAATAAAGTATTTGCACAATAAATTAATTGGCCCTATAATATCGCCGTTTTTCTGAAAACAATAACTTAAAAATAAACAAATACGAGTCGCACTTATTTATGTTATTAAATTAAGAAATTAATCGGTGATAATATATGAGATTTGCAAAATTGTGACAATTAGTAAAAACTAGCTGAGCCCGCGGTTTCACCCGCGTTGAAAAGAAATGTAACGTGACATACATTAACCGAAATTCTATACCTTTAATAATCTGTAATTTATTCTTTTTAAATTAATTAAATAAAAATAAAATTTTTTTTTACGAAGAACCCTAAGTATTTTTGAAAAATAAAAGTAGCCTAAGTTACGCCTTATGATATCATATCAGCTATCCAATAGTGAAAGTCCCGTCAAAATCGGTCCAGCGGTTCAGAGATTAGCTGGAACAAACAGACAGACAGACAGGCAAACATTTTAGTAATTGCTGTTTTGTTATCTGTATCATATATACTTCCATATGCATTTGGTAAAAAGCTGTTTTTTTGATATTACAAACAAACACTTCAATTTTATTTATATGAATAGATGTATAGATTAGTACATATAAATATATATGTTATTCCCTGTATTTATATATGTATGATGTTAAGATAAACGTCGATATTATGTACGAACATGCAAAAGTTAACAAAATAAGCCACCTACATACTGACCTCCTGAAGAACCTAGAATTTAGTGAAAAAAGTTATTAAAGGAATTAATAAAACAAACGACCGTAATGATTTTCAAAACATTTTAATTACATAAGATATGTGTTTCATAAATGTCACAAGAAAAATGAAGGTACAGTCACGAAGTGCTTTTAGAGAGAAGCCGACTCTCAGCGCCGAAAATCGGGCTTGTAGTTAAAATAATTGATTAACACAGATTCGCTATAAAAACATCTTTACATTATATAGCGTGAACCACACGCTCTCGATGTGTTTTAAATGCTTTACAAAAAAGAAGGAATGTACCTAAGGCTATATAAAAGAGTTTGAACTTACTGTCAAAAGTAAAATTAAAATAACATGCTACGTATAATATGAACAATTTTTCCCGATACATGATTAATTAGTTAATCACACGAACTTATTAATCAAACATATACGTAAAAAATGACGTAATTTAAATTTTAGAATATTCATATTGTATTCAATGAAAATTCCAATTAATAATTGGTTGTTCTTTTTTTATATCATAAGACATTGGAATATTATTGTGGATTCCAGTTATTTTAGATCTCAAATCAACAGTGAATGTCAACTTTTTATAATAATTTTAAGTATCTAGCTATACTATATATATATGCTATACGAAATCTCTATAAAAATTATGGCATACATTCTACGACTTAAATTAAACATAAGTCATGTTTAAATGATAATTGAGCAAGTTTTTTAAGGGACGGATGTGGATACCTAAAATACTTTAAATAATTTAAAACTGCGAGAATGCACTACTTGCAACAATGTTGAGCAATAATTGAAGTTCGTTTTTTACTGACTTCAACCACGGACGAGTAAAAACACGACTTAAAATTATTGCAGCTTAAATTATTACTGTAGCGTAAATCCATTAATATCTATATCACTTTCTGTCACTGTTATATATTTTAATCTTCAATATTTTGTCGCCTTAATTCGTTCACGATTGTGCAAGTGTCTAAATTATATTAATGTATATATGTACATTTTTTAATACAACTATATATTGTTTCGAAGTTGCAAAGAGCATTTTTCTTGTCGCGCGGGCTTAAGCGTGCACGCGTGTGACATACGCACACAAGTCATCGCAGGCTCTTCACGACACGAGTATGTGTAGTTGTGTACGTATGAACTATAGGATGCATGTGGCGTGCATGTGGCGGGCTTAAACACTCGCGACAGGAAAGCGCTCAAACTGAAAAGCTATGGACAAAATGTGTTGTACCTACTCGTACGTGAGAATATTAAATTATATTTGATATAACATACTTAATCTTATTTTAAATGTATTTTTATATTGAAATTGTACCTATTGTATTTTTTGTTAATTAACGCATGTGGTATTTAAAATTCATTTTCTCAGTCCGCCATTATTTTTTCGATGAAAGTATTAAACCTTAAGTCCCTACTTAATTATTATTTTCTACAATATTCGCTCATCCAACCTTAACTAGGTAAATCTATTTCGATTAATAATAAATTTCCCCATTCAATATTAACAAATGCAGAAAATTCCGCTTCGATGTCATACAAAAAACAATATCGTTCCATTCCATACAATATTTGTATAAAAATATACATTTTTAACTAGTAAATCAACAATTTATTGCTAGTCAGAATTTCAATAATAATTAATTACGTGCAAATTTATGAACTAATGATAATACCGAAGAATGTATGTACATCAATATACATAATAATATTCATGTAAAAAATAACAAAACTAAGCGGTATTCAGTGTTAATGAACTAACGAGTGTTTTTAACTACATTTTATTAAAGGTTTATCATAATTAAACAAATGAATGATTGATCACCAAATGCTAAAAGATGGCTCAAAACATGCTACATGTTGTAGTTTAGAAG
>MOOZ01000176.1:716577-735289 GCA_002930495.1 Cecropterus lyciades
ATGAATCTCCGGGCGCTTGAAAGGAACGCACTATATTGGACGATCTATTCTATGTTACTGTTTCATGTTAGTCACTTATAAGCCTATGCCATGCCTACGCTTGTGCAGTTAAAATAAAATAATGAAGGGTATCAAAAGGCAAAGAGTAATTCAAAATGGACGAAGCTTTTTAATAACAGACAGACTGTTTATTTTTACTTCGCATATATTATATAATTTCATTACCTAACAATCGGAACACAATCCTCCATGTTAACCGTCAGTTCGACAATATTTATATCGTTAAAACTATTTAAGACCCTCCGCTAGTATATCTTCTGGATAGACGCGCAGGTGGCCGATTGTATGTTAATAGTCGTAAACAAAAAGCGCAAATGTCAGCCTTCGCCTTAATTTATATTGGACGATAAAAGATAATTATATTACATTGAAAATGTTTTGTGGTAGTTGGTATCGCTGTTACGATGTACTAGGATCAACAATATTCGACACGAGTTTACCGATCGGATACCGATCTGCATCTGTCTTGACATCCGTGTCTTACATTACTAAGGACAGCTCCCTTAATTGTGTCTTATTGATTATACGATATAAAGTTAGGCGGGTCGCACACCGGATGCACTATGTGGAGATACAGCGCTTCGTTATACGTAAAGAGTTTGAGTTTTATGTCAGCGAAATATATTGCAACAATCTGACGGCATAGTACACACTCAACCACGATCCTCCAGTTTAGATTGACGGCACTTTTTAGATTAATGTCTTCACACTAGTATTCCCTATATCGCAGGTGATATGAAGTAGCGCAAATATATAATATTATTTATATATATTTATTTATTTTAAGCAAACGTCAGTATGTAGTCCCAGAGGATTATAACGATCAGACAGTGAGAGATTTTATATACAACTAAATTATGAGAGATTTCAAACGGTTATTGCGTAGACAGGCAGAAAATGCGTGAAAGAGTTTTCACGCATTATTATGAATCCGAGAACTCAATTATGAAAGAACCGGATGACAATGAATTGTAAATTATCAAATTATAGATTTAACTACACGTTGTTTTAAAAAGAATATTAGAAGCCTTGGAATGGTAAGTAATATGATGGTTAGTTATTCTTTGTTTTATATATTGGCAAGAATTGTGCGCAGTGTTTATATATTCGTCATAATTCTAAAAAATAGAAAATATTAGAATAAGTTTGTGCTTCTTACACCCTTACGAGCAGAATATAGCAGCGCTTAATACTTCCGTTATTCGGTAGACATTGGTGTTAGTCGACTGCAAAGGTCTACCGCATTCAAAGTTGAAGATGTTTCAAGACTACAGCGTGGGAAGCCGATATAATTAACACTCGTACCTTCTTAATACTCTGCAAAGAGGTGATATTTCAAGAACCATTTTGCTGTAAGGTTATAACAGTATTATATGTAGTTAACATTTAATAATAGTTAGCGCGCTCGCACATTCCATTTATCATAGAGTTTGCGTGCGAGCGACCCATTCCAGATTATTAATTAAGAAAAATCATTAGCAAAACTGTTCCTGACCGCTGATATTTAATCGTAATGAAAAATAACAGATATATGGATACGGACGAGAGAATATGAAGATTAACTAGAGTTTGTTCAAATAATACATTGTATTTAAACGTAAATGACAGCACAAAACACATTATTCCATTTATTATAGTTACTGAATTAAATATTAAACAAAAGTATAGTATAGTATACTAAACCTTTGTTCACTTCTGTGTAATTAAAACTTTTTCTATAATAATTACTTCTACAAATTACTATTACAAATTTACTTTATATTGGATGGACATAAGCTGGATTACAATTCGTACCCCCGAAGCGGTGCTTATTTTTGAATATTGATAATGAAAGGGACAATAATATTATTTAAATTTAGGAATAAAAAGCATTTTTCGCACGGCACGGTCACGTAGCTTGATTTGCTATGGTGTGATAAGACAAAGTAATTTATTCGATTCGAATTTTTATATGCAATTCAATAAGAATGTCAGTGGGCGGTAGTGATCTTTAAAGCAATGTATTCTAATAGGATATACCTGAAGAAGTCGGCGCATATGGCGCAGGACCGGCCGGAATGGTGAGTGGAGTGGCTATGTCCAGCAATGGACTTTGAAGCGCTGATGGATGGATGGACTCTAGTAGTCATTAATTTTTTTGTATAAAATATAGTTTACTATTAAATGACCTCAAACTTCAAAGATAAGATCATAAATTTAAATGTATATGTGACCAAAGAAAGATAAAAAGCTAGTACCTAACTACGAACGGAATGATAAATATATTACCGCGAGTGGTTAGAGATATATAACGTTTGGCATTTAACTGAGAAATTTGCATTCACGGTTTCATTTGCGAAGTTTTTACGAACGGGAATTATATGTTAACCAGCCGTTATCAGCCCCTGCATCGGCGCCATTACAGAACACGAGTTCCCCGTACACAAACTGATAACTCTTGATTTGTCTAAATTAATTTTATCTTAATTGAAAATCGTGAATATTACTCGCAACTCGTAGGTGTTCCATTACGCAACTTGTGCTAATTCTTAGTGGAATGGAGTGAGAAATGCTGTTTACGTGATATTAAATAGTAAAATCGTTGATTACATTTCGTGCTGCTAGATAAACAAAGACTTTTGTTATACATCTTTGCTACGTCCTTGCTGTACGTCTTTGCTGCGGTGTTTTTGTCTTATCTCAAGAACGATTGGAAATCTTCCAGAAATCAGTATATTTTGTAAATATTAAGTTCAAACGTCACATGACTTTCTTACCCTTTTAGACTAGAAAAAAATCGCAATCTGCCATACTATTTGAATATAGAAATATAGAACACGCACTAAAGAACAACATTATATCATTAAATCGGGGGACACACAGTATCAATACAGTAGCGGCAGGACTAGTTTTGCACATTTTTGTCTAACAATTATGTATCTTATCTTATACATACATAGTGAATGATTTCCGACTGATTTGAGTTCAGAATGGTATTTTAAACTATATTAAATTTAGACCTTTGTTTAAGCGGCAGACATAACCCTACAAGTCTTTGATGCGTTTCGAATGAAGCGTAACGCGATCAAAGAGTTAACCAACACGGCGCAGACGGGCGGTGCACTCGATTGTGCATACGCGATACTACTTTAGCACGTTACAGTTTTTTATAAACGTGAAGTAGAACACGAGCTTTTTCCCCTGGTGGTAAGTGGTCACTGCCTATGGAAATGTGTAATCAACCCCAAATAGGATCGAAGCAACGATCTCTCCCTTATTATACCCTAGAATATATCAGCGCTAAACTGGTTGTATGAGGTAAAAATAGGACTTTGGTTGGGAGTCGAACATTTATACGACCGTTAAATTATAATTTGCGTTAATTAAACAGAAAAACCAGTAAACAGCTTGAATATTAAGTATGCTGTCACCTGAAGCTGGTAAATAAAAAAGTACACCGAACGGGGATGAATGGGTGACCTTTACGCTACCGAATGCCGGACAAATTGGTGTTATTTTATTAATGTCAAAACAGTTTAATTGTTCGAATGGCACCACTGTTAGCAGGCGATCCTTTCCTAGAACCATAAAACCAGTACAGGTGTCTAAGGTTATCGTATGAGTTCCCCCAACATTGTGTCTAATTACCCGCTTTTTATTTCCCTCGCCGTGAATTAGCACGGTCAACTTGTACGGGGCGTAAAAGATATGACATTAACATTCACAACATCGAATTTGTGGAAATAACTCTGTAGTCTGCCGTGTAATTTAATCGATGTAATTGAGTGAATGAAGAAAAACCTGTTCTGAATCCCCATCGTTCGGCGCAATTCGTACGGGCGCTGATGCGAATGACGAAAAAGGCAATCGCCGATAATATAATAATTCGGCGAAAAACAATTTCGGAGTAATACTGCAGATGCTGCATTTTTGCGGAGACCACATCGGACTCGCTGCGAACTTTTCATACAAGAGCAAAAACGTTTCAATTCAAATGAGGCATCTTCATCTTCCACTAGTTCTTAGCCATTGTTTTATTTAAGACAAGCTGTATGCAGCTCCATCCGCGTAGTGTTGTAATTTTTGCACAGCAATCCTAAAGGTGCAAAAAGTACGTGCTTATAATTTTATTATCTTTGGGTGTTAATCTGTTAAATCGGTAGAAATAGACAAATAAATTATAAGACGGTGTTTAAGTTACCGTGCGAATAAGGATGTTTAATGGCTAAAAAAATTTTAGAAACACATAAATTAGACTTTACGCTCAAAACCTTGTTAATGCCCCTAGCAGACGATAATTCTAATATATTCTTATAATTTTATTTATATTTATAGAGTTGTAACTTGCTTTTTAATTTAGAAGATTAACTGATAACTTTATGTTTCTAGAGTTTCGGTTTAAGTTGTGCGTTCTGTGAAGTAGACAGACATAGATTTATATCTATAAAGTTAAACAAAAATAGAAACGGACGATAATTCACGATTTAATAAGATAATTTCAACGGCATTTGTTACAAAACATTGCAATATATAGTACACAATAATTCGATTATTTTGAGCCATCCGCGTGCAAGAATCTCGTCACATAATAATTTCTATATCATGACACAACATGATATAGAAAATCACCGGAAAAATTAATCTCTGCAATTAATGTTAACTTTTCCGTAATATGAAAGAACATCAAAGTAACTATACATAGTAAATGAATGCAATAATGAAGTGGAATGACTTAAGTACATTATATTGAGTTTCCTCTTGAGCATCCTTACGCAACAGTCATGCTAATATGAATATATCTGAAAATTATTTTATTTATCACAAAATTCTTATAAGGCACAACATAACTAGAATAAGTCTTACAATAAAAAATTACGTGTCTGTGTAATAGATGTACCTGCATATAATTAATTAGATATATATCTGCCAGGATGAAGATATATCAAATATTTAATTTTTTTTTATTTAAATACTTATCTACATGTATTTTAAAAAACTAAATAATAGTTTGTTTTTTATAATAAAAGTCGGTAGGGTGTAGGTATTATGCCCTTATCTCAAATTAATTTACCTTAATTATTAGGTTTACTAGTAGAATTCGAACCAGTATATTTGCTTTTTTTATATTTCAATCATTTCAACAAAGAAAAGAAAATATATCGAAAGATTCGTCAAAAATAATTTATAGAAAAAGGCCTTCAAGAGTATAAATTGATGTGGTTAATATAACTAATATACCTGGCAGATTAGATAACTAACAAACGAACCTCAAACTTATTTATTAATAGTAAGTAGCATCGGCATTCAGAGGCGAACCATCCGAACATTATATTTTTATGAGTCCATATCAATTGTATCTTAATAACAGTAATTACAACTCTATTATAATATTGGACACCTGACTCTTATTAAGCCTTTAAATTAGTTACAAGAAATGTAATTATTACGTTTCGTTGCCTTTTAGTACAAAAGTGTTCCTAAATAGTTATTAGGCCATGGAGTTATTTTGTTTGGTGGTAAAAACCATAAGAAATGGTATACAGACTTTATAACACGTAGAAAATGGTACTTGATAACAGCAATTCCAATAATGACTAAAATTGGCTGGAACTTGAATAATTAAATTTAAGATTCGTCATCAGTGTTTTGTTCAGCTTTTACTTTAGAATTGCGAGTTTTACTTGATCCTTCGTAGTACAAAGACACAATGGAATGTTTTTTACAAAACGCCCACCACCACCTGAAGCCCGTAAGGCCTATAAACGCGAAACCAGGGTCTCTACTCCGTCTTAATTTCTCAACAAACGACAAGACCTCTGCCAACGACTTCTTAGTTCGTCTGTTGTAGGGCGAGACGCTGGTTTCGCAACAGAAATCTAGTATGGCTCTCTCTTCACAGGGTTGCAACCCAGCCTCATCTAATACCGCCATTCGTTTAGATTTGCCTAATATATTGTCATACAAAGTCCCTTTGGGTATTCCGTAGTGCGTCGCTGCTTGCGTGAACCGCATTCGTTGCGTGACGACCGCCTGTATGGCCTCTTGCAGTTGGCTCTGGGTCCACGTAGGCGCTTTCAGCTTGAGGGTATGACCGTGGAACTCTGATCGACAGATAAAAGCAATGACGCTAACGTCGACAACACAATCCGTACTCAGCACGTTATATTTATTTCATTCCACATAATAGAGGCAGTTCACAAGATTTAACTGACATTGTTTATGTTTTTATTCTTTTTGCGCTTGTAAATGTTGTCACGACACTAACTTTATACCTACTTTATAGTTGTGTAATGTTACAGCAACTCAAATAACGTGTAATAAAATTGTTTTGTTCTAGACTCGCACCATGCACACTCCCATTACGAAACTGTCTAGCTCTATATCATTTTAAACAATAATGTATTGAAGTACCCTATAATAAAGACTCGCGAGGTTTCCCTGGCCGGAGCTGGGTTCCCACGCCACGACAACAGTTACATACAACGCAAAATACTGCACTTATCTTGTTGAAATATGAATAATGTTACGTACTGAATCATTATAAGTACGGATTATGTTATAATAGGCATGCATGTGACATTCTAATACAATAGAATTATAAAAATACACAGTCGCTAGAAATGAAATGCAGAACGTCCGAGCATTGCAACGACTGAGATTTTTTTAAATTATATGTTTACGCCATAAGTATCTTAAAAGGAATACGATTAATGCAAAGTTGATAGTCACTCGTGCTCCGTGTGACAATGTACAAGACTGTTACCAAAACCATATTATTAAAAATCTCAATCGCTTCGCTTGATCGTAATATATTGTAAAAGTGCAAAAGATAAAAAAGTGTATTTAAAAACAAAAACATTCAATCTACGTATTGTAGATATCAACTGACCTGCAATAGACGAAGTGGAGGCTCCCAGCCAGGCGTGAGAGTTCTCCAGCAGCTTAGCCTGTGGACAAATAGGAAAAAGTTAGTTAACTGATAAAATCAATCAAGTTTCTGCAACAAAATGACTAAAATAGAAGAACCACGAGAGCTGGAATTTTTGAGCTCGAATTTATGACGGAAGTCTATGATATTTTCCTAATCATATGTTTATCTAACAAAATTTCTCAATTCTCACGTTCTCAGTGATTTTATAATTTTCCAACTAATTGTTAAATATCGTATATAGTACACGTGGTCTTACCGTATTTAGCATAAAGCAGTGTTACATTAAAATTTAATGTCTAAACGGATTGAATCGAATCGATTAGACATACACATATAATATTACCAATTTATTATGTTAAATTGCGTATATTTAGAAATTGTACAGCTTTAAAATTTCCCTAAAATATTTATTTTATGAAAGTCTACTTTCCATTATAACTTTGTTTTATTAGACGTCGAGCAGAAACAACTTTGAACTTCGGAACCGTTATTAAATTTCTTAGCGTATTACATTATGCAAAAGCAAAAGAAGCATTAACATTATTAAAATAATTGCGTCGTCGATAGCTTATAACCCCTTATAAGAACACTGTAGAGAAAAACTGGTCGGTTGGAACATTTCATAATATTTGAGTAAAAAATTGCGACAAAGTAAGCAACGGGCATCTTCGACAGATATAAAATAGTGCGTAACGATGACAAAAAACGCAAAACGGACGCCAAACTTGGTATGGCATGTGCGGTGAACTGCGGGGCGTTTATGTTAAAATAATCAATTACACCTCATGCAACATTACATTACAGAGAAGGTATCTTCGTTGTAAACGTAATGCAATTCCTAAACGTCGATCAGTTGACGGGCCGTGGGCGCTCGAGGAAAAAAAGAAACCGATGGAAGTAAGGAAAACATAAAAAATGTTGGAAAACATTTCCATACTTTATGTGGCATGCCCTTTTTCAAACGATAAGCAGTTAAAATACGCGTTTACAAACTGTCCGGCACCGGACACGTCGAAAACAAAAGCGATGCCGCTGTTGTATGTAATATTGGGGTTAAAATTCCATGAAGCAAAAAATAAAGCACAGAGCATTTTTTAAATATGTCCACTTGTCATTTTAGTACGGCGTGTCAGTGTTGTATGTTGTCAAACGGAACGACATCTTGCGGGGAACGCCAACGTGTAAACAAGTCAAAAACAAATATTATCCAAAATCTAGGAAACTCGATATATGTAATGACACACGCAATGTTAATGCTCAAAAATAAATTATGATATGGTTTAAAAGCTCGATAATCGGTTAACATTTAGTATTTTACATTTACATTAATTATTATATTTAATTTGCATTCCATATCACATGAAGGCATTAGATGTCAGAGCGAAAGTGCATGCTCTAAAGCGGCGCCAGTAATGTTATTGCCGTTTATATTTACATTACTCTGCATATACAACGCCGTTACTGCAGACATCCGCAGAATAGTATAGGCGAGTAAATAATATAAGTTGTTTGCCCGAGTGTACCTAATAATATTATGGGCAAGTCGCTGCGCGGCGCGTTCATAAATCTATTTTATCGTACGCGAGCAATAAATTTTATTTCGGGATCTTTAATTCTTTGTTATTGAATTGGATTTTAGTGTTTTATTCGGGTAAACAAACAATACATCGGAACGTTTCAACCGGTACTTAGAGCACGTGCGCGCGCCGTAAACACGACTATCGTCGCGGCGCGGCGTCGCACGCCCAACAGAACTTATAAAACATTTTATTTGTAGATCAGACTCCAGTACGTTTAGTGCACATTACGCTCCGCTTTTGTCTGCGTTCACAATTAAAACTTCGATAAAGTTTAGTTGCACTGAGCACAAAGAAATGCCGATCGTCGCTCGGACGATCGCGGGCCGAATGTAAATAAACGCGCGGCGCGAGTCCGGCAGGCGGGACGGTAGCATTCGATAAAATGTGCCCGATCGTAAACTTCCTGCTCGAGATCGGGAGGTGTAAATTAACTCTCGAATTGCTCTTTTTCATCTGACCGTTACAATTATCGACGGACGTTAGATGCCGACTCGCGGACGCGCACCGGGAACACCTTCAACGTCAACAATAAATACGTCCAAACTCTCATCATACATCGTTGACAGCTGTCAACGTTAGCGCCTTTCCTGTGAAATACATTCAATTATGAAAGCAATTGAATAATTTGTTCAGTTTTCTCCCGGACGATTACCTTTTATTTATGAATGTATCCTTAATTGAACCCGTTGTTTGAACGGCGCATGTCATTGCAGGTGGCTGACCGTTAGTTATTAAAAATTAGTCACTTCTTGAATTCTTAAGCGGTTGTAGAATGATGGATGGTTACAATGTATTTATAATGGAATACTCACACTATACTTACGTATAAAACATGATATTATAACATCTACGTACCTATAAGGTTGATTTTAGTTTTTTACATGTTTTCGTGACGTATGAATTTATCAAGTCAATTAAGTATATGTCAGTATATCTTGTAAAAATATTCTTGCGTTTTGTAGGAAGCCATACAAATAGTTCACTGGATTCTTATAATTGTTGCTAATTCAATAATGTCGAGCAATGGTCTCACGATCGTAGTACAAAGTAATTACATAGCCATATTTATTAAGTAATAATTGTTACGTTACATATTTATTACATATTGTCTTATATAAATTATTTATAGGTACAATTCCTAGAATAAAATAAAGACATCAGCCAAATACTTATCGCAGTAATCGTAATGGGTTCCATAATATTATTGAACATTATTTTTATCACTATAATGCTTTGTTATGTATGTTTCTGTCTACTGTATTTGTATATGTCGCTAAATTATAAATAGTAGGTAAGCAGAAACATTCCATATCTCTAAATCTCACCCATATAACACCACCCTTTCCAAGCATACACATACATTCGATGCAAACGATTTCCAAGTTCTACTGACTTACTTTTTTCAAAATAGTTTGAGCTCATATTTGTACCTCATTTCTTTTATTTCATTTTAACATCTGTGTAAATTTATGTACAATCGATTTTTTTTTCTTAAGCGTTTGGAATGCTACCGGTATTTATTTTAGACATTCTTACAGTAGGTAACCTGAATATTTCAGCAATTGAAGTACATTGGCTATAAAAAGGTAAAAAAAGTCCGCTGTCTCAAAATAAAATACAATATATGTATTTAGTATTTTTTTTTGGCCCGAGGCAACTTTGAGATCCTAGACGGAGCCTAGAATTAATTGACACCTGTGTCTCAGCAATTCAGCAAAAAAAAGGCACCAGTAAGATAGCTATAAAAACCTTGTGGAATGGCATTAATATCATAAAGTATATAGTATAATTTCTCCAAATAAATAGTATAGCAATTAGAATAAAACATCTTAGATAAAAAAATAGACATTATATTTCAATCTACTCAACTGTCCTCGAACGCAGCAGCGAATGCGCACCAACTTCAGTTAATACGTAGTTATTAAAAAAATCCAAGGACATGTTCCACCATTTTAAAAATTCCGTTTCCGAGACTGACCAGACGAGTCGGTACTAGCAGATGAATCAGTCGCTCAGAAGATTCCGTTACTTCGTTACCTATCCTCCGTCCTCTCAAAATGAAGTTTCGTCCAGCGCCCATCACGCTCGTTTCACCTCGCCGCTTCCACCAGCTAGCTGACATCTTATTTTGTTACTTCACTCCCGACGGTTTACGTATGCTTATATTGTATCAAATTTAACTTTGTAGTAAAATTGATATACGGCTGTAGGATGAATGAGGTAGCTAATACAGCTTATGTTTCCTTAAAAGAATAATTTAACATTGCACGTTTAAGTTTTCGGCCATACATTGCTAATTGCTAATGTACTTTACAATGATGGACGAAAACGTAAAAAATAATTGTTTTGAGGAAACATAATAATCATGCTAAGGAAACTTGGAAACGTTTAGCTTTTCACCAAAGTAGAAAAGATAAATCTATTAGTATATCCCCTATATACTAATAGATTTATAACATCACAATGTATATAACTAGTGATTGGGGGTTAAAGTGCGTGAAGCCCCTCTGTTATCGCTAACACTTGTAATGCGTAACCGTTATTTACATGAAAGTCTCCATATTTCTATATTATGCTGAAGCCATAAATTTTTAGTTTTTCAATATAGTTTAGTAAACTTTATGAAAGTATTTCAACTTTCTAATAAAAAAATATTTCTTATCCAAAAACCTATCTGACATTAACGCATAAGTTTAAAGTTCCCATTTATTTATCATACACTGCTAAAGAAACTGTTTAGATCTCCAGTTCGCAAGGCTTAATGGATTCTATTAGAACGATTGGGACAGAGGTCGGGTCACCGGTCCCATATTGGAATATTTGTCGCAAAGGTACTTCAATTGACATCAATTTGTGTTCATATTTGACAGAAAGATCATTGAGGCCACTACTCATCGATAATTGTGTCACTTGATAATATGTATGTATATATGTATAATATTTATGGTATAAACCAGGGAGATAAATTTTAAGCATCTCATCTTGAAGTGACTGATTTAATTACAGGCAGGGTGCCTGTAATTAAATCAGTATTTTCCAAACATACTAAGAGGACTACAAAGCTAATCTTGTTTATCAATGTTGAGTTTACTTATGATAAGCGAAAGTTTGCGGCATATTTCTATATTACATATCTATTGCTTGTGTATTAATTTGGCAACTTTAATACAAAACGCTAAAACATTTCTGATAGTGCCGTCCGATGTGGAATATTTATTAAAAATGAATTTTTAATTTAGTTTACATAACCACCTCTCCACCCCCGCCCTATTAATAACCTAACGTCTACAAAATGATACCCCCGTTTAATAATGCCCTGTATAACGACCTTTGGAAATGAAACAACCGCCTTATATTATTGTGTATTGACCATATAGTTTGTTTAACGTACCAATATTTGTGTGGAAACAAATAACATGAAGAGTCATTTAGCTAGGTAGGGGGAAAATAATTTGATTTCCATTTTCCGTGAAATACTTCTTTTTATAGTTTTGTACATAATAATTGTACAACAATGTACGTTAAGGATTTATTTGTTCATTTAAACAATATACAATTTACTAGGTTAGAAAAAATAAGCAATTCTAAATAATGTAGTTATGATAATACTAAGTGTTATGCAGTGATTGTTTTTAAATAAATAAGCTATTTGTTTAAAAACGAGCAATTTTTATCGAGCAGTTTTTCAGTTTCAGTTTATTAATTTTTATTTGTTACTTTTGATTTTAGAAAAAATATTGTAGGAAATACTAAAGGAAGGTTAAAATCAATGAAGAAATATTGAATAATCTCAATATAGTCTTCAACAATCATGGGTTACCGTGACAATAGTACCTCGACGGTTCCAACACACCAGTTATATGTTCAACAAGCAAAACGCGTATAATACTTTACACAAAACTGGTAACATTATTGACCACCTTGTTCTACAGTTACCTATCACAGTGTTCGAACACATGGTACGCCGCCAGCAAATCACAGTTCAGTTAAACAATAAAAAATGTAATTATGCCCTGATAACATAACTTCAAAAGAAATTGAAATAATATCTTTAAATCCTTTTCATATTATTTCTGGTGATGCATATACGTATAACGTAAACTTTTGTAAATTAATACAAAGTTTTAATGTTCAAGGTGCCTAAATAACATTACATACAACTCATACAATTAAAAAAAATGTATGCAATGTTTAAGGGCCATATTATATGTACCTATTCGAAGTTTGGGGAGTAGGTGCCTACTTTATTCTATATCCTTTATAGTAAGAGTAATAAAATACAATGAAACTACACAAAAATATTACACACATATGAATTTTAATAATATTTAACGGATTCTTTAAATTCTATCAATTTGCTGGATGGAGCACGAATTAGGTGTAGTCATTAATCACTGATATCTGTCAACATTAAGTTCCTTTAAAATATCTTTACGGTTATTGTATTTAAAGCTAGTCTTTAAAGTATTGACAAACGCAATAAAGTTTGCATATTATTATGGCATAATGAATACTTCTGTGTTTCATCTCACACCTGCAATTCACTCAAGTAAAGACGCAAATACACTCTTGCTACAAGTAGGTAGCAATGTCCAAACAATTATATTTTCACTGTAGCTTTACGTGAATTTACCGCCACAGAACGCATAAGAGCTCAGATAGTATTACAACTTAATTCTTATACTCCGAAGGGCTTGAACAACTTCCTACTCGCAAATGAGTTTAATACCCGAGTTATTATTTATGTTATTTCGTCGGCGGCGAGCCTTCTAATCGAAACTTCGTACGAAACGTAATAAACTTCCTTAGTTTCTGCAATTACCGCGCGCGTACGAGAAATAAGTTTGTATCAGACCGACTATGAGATACTCCAAAAATCTAGGCCTGTAAGAACAAAAAAAGTGTTTGAAATGTACAAAAATAATAATCAAAACATAGCATGTCATTTGATAAAAGTGAAGTTCCTACCACAGTTAACTTCTCAACCGAGTTCAGAGAAAACAAGCAACAAGGTCGGGCGGCAAAAAACAAATGAATAAAGAGTCAACCGCTTTTTATAAACATCTGTAGAATATAATAGAAAGTGGAGTTCCGTCCTTCGCAAAGAAGCCAGCAAAATATAAAGTAGCGTATAAAAGAAATCTAAATAATGTTTCCAATAGATTTTCTTTGTTAACCAACTCGGGTGTGATCTCTTCCGGATGGTGTGCGAAGTGCCTTACAAAAAGTAAAGTGGCTTTATTATTGATTCCAATTTGTTGGAGCGACGTTTAAGCCGTTTGCACGTTAATACGGCGATTCATTTGTGTTGGCGAAGAATGGCGGGAGAGGGGGCGAGGGGCGAAGGATAAAACTAATCACACATCCTCTCCGCAGAGATAACTGTCTGGCCATTGTATCAGCGGCGAGCGGATTTCAATCGACTTATTATGATTTTATTTTATTTTTTATGAAGTTAGTGTGGTCCAGCAAGTCATAAATTTAATTTACTTTAATGTATCATCTTAAGTGTTTATTTGAATCGAATTGAAACATTTAATCATTTGGATGTTGCAAAGTAGTCCTTGCTGTATTAAAGGTACACATAGATTAGGAATAATATCACATAAATTATACGCTATGTATACATAAGTTCACCGAAGTATGCACTGCAGCCAATGTCAAGCATAGTCCATAGTATGATTAAAAGCCACAAGAGTTAGAAGTTTGGATGGCGGCCCGCGGCCTCCGTCCCTGCGGGCAGCGGACGGAGGTCGCGGGCGCGGAGCCGCCCGCTGGTGCAGTGGCCGCGGGCCACGCCGGCTTTTGCATTATCCATTTCCACATTGCCTACTGTCTTTTTGTTCCACGTTTGATTGTTTAAGCGTGCGTCGATGCGGTATCCGATGCTTATTTTTTTTTCTATGGAGCTTTCACTCGAAACGGCTTCAGTCAATTGTGCAATATGTTGCTCTTATTGTTTCAGAAGAACAATAACAGCCTTCATTTTATATGTTTACAGCGTCTGGAGGCTTCATAACCACTTTGCATCTATTGCCATTCCACATAACGCTATTGTTGCAGAGTTTTCTCTGATTACATTTCTTTCCTGTTTCACGTATTTTTTATTGTGTGGAATTATCTTAAATCGCCTAAATGATCTTATGTTAATAGCGAATGCTGTAGTGTCTCCAGCTGAAGCTCACTTTTTATTTTGACTTAAATATAATTATTTTATTGTTTATATGAATTTCTAAATTATTCATTTTTTTCATATAATATATGCTAAGTATAGACTAGAATGACGACCATACCACATACCAACGACTCAAAAGTAGGAATTGATTGCTGAGCTATATTATAGTGTCCTTTTTCGTGTCAAGTACACTACAGTTTAAGTTGACGAGGATACAGACGTAATCGACACTGTAATTTTTATTAGTTGGGACTGAAATATTCAATTTGGTTCAATACTTACTTAAAATAAGTATCGCATTTAATTGATGTTTTTATGTCCGCGCTGTGTACAATTGATTCGTAAATTACTCTGCTTATAACAATTTTCCGCCATCATGCTATCGAACCTATGATTTAGCGTACAGTATATATGTTGAAATAATTTTCATACCCCTTTCCTGTTGATAACAATTTCTAACAACGTGTACGGAATGATATGTAATATTTATATGTATAGGTTTAGGTTCAAAATGTTCAGGTTTAAATGAGACGAACATCTTAGTTATCGGAAGAACCAACGCATCTGTGAATGATTTGAGGTAGTCCGAATATCTGTGGGTGAATTTAGTTCCGCTTAATTTTAGTCCCAAAAGGTCAGTCACCAGTAAATTAAATATGTCAATCTTCGGAAAAGAAGTAACGAAATATGATATATAGATGTAAATACTCGGAAATTCATTTGAAATTATTTGGAGCAAATTTCCAGTTATATTAAGATACAGGTAGTTTAACTATTAAGTTATAAAGATACTGGTTTAAGAGCAGTCACTGTTACATTCTAAATATATATATACTCAACACGGTTTACAATTGGTTTAAAAAACATTGCAATGTGTATTAGAAGAATTTTGATGAAGTTTTAAAGGATTCTTTTGGTTTGAAAGACGTATTCACGTAGGTACTAACGGTGAACACAGAGTAGAAACTACACTATATTTCCTTTTTGTTATTACAGACTTAGGGCAGGAGCACGTGAGTAGACATGCAAAAAGGAAGTGAATCGAGAGTAACAGATGAGGTAACGCATATTAAAGTGGATTCTCGTGTGTGAACAGGCCCGCTTTATCCTTTAGGATGAAATATCGTAGTTGCTTTCAGCTCGTGGCATTTTTTGTGTTTAATTAGAACGACACTCTCAGACTTTACTCTAAACATGACAGGCGGGGCTATTAGTACACTAAAAAGGAACTTAACAAATTCAAAAAGCAAATGTTTGTTTTGCAAACGCGACAAACACACAGTCCTATATTGTCGGTACACACGCGAGACGACATTGTGTGTACGTTCGACGCAAGAAAGTTTTAATTCTTCGCATTAATTACCGAGACTGTCGTATCTTAAGTCAAATATTAGTGCGCGCGTACGTACTTATGCAAAACGAGGAAGATTTTATTTGACTTGGGCGTAGTTTCGGCGCTGGTGACGATGTAAGCAAGACAAACATGCTAATTATCACCCCACAGCGGCGCCCTCGCCCTCCCCGGCCCTTCGCCCCGGCGCTCCCGATTACTACGACGCCGGGAAGAGGGCGCAATGACTGAATTATTTACGGCCAACTTTGACGAACATTTGTTTTTAATTTAAAACGACTTTTATATGTTCCTCGAAATTATAACGGCGATACATTATTCAGCGTGAAGGCTAAGCCGCGTAACTTGCCGTAGATAGGGGTCGTTGAATAAATAATGTGTATAGTTCATTATTTTGTCGGGAATAAAATATGAATGTACACCGCGACTTCATTTCGGCGCCCCGCGAGCAAACACGCTGCGGGCCGCGCGCACGTATTTCCTACGTACGCCGACCATATGTTACTATAGCATGTTTTAACATTATAAGAGACGCGTCCAGATTCTTATTTATTTGGTTTCAATTGGCACGAAGACTGGAAAGAGTTTGTATTGGAACCATTTGTTGTTCTTAGTAGTTCAGAGAGCGACTTTAGGTACTCCATCTTGCTTGGGGTTAATTAAAGCTGAGCGACCAATTCTCGACATAAAATGATAAAAAATACCCGTAAAAATCATTGCATTGTGACGTTGAATATGTATCATCTAAGGCCTATCTAATATATAAAAGTTCATTTCGACTATTTGTTACCTAATAGAAGTCTTTCTTTACCAACTATAACCAATTGATGATGACAGATGCTATTATACCTATGTGTAGAAAATGCACTAAATTAAATTGTAGTAATATAAAAATGATCACTAATTAGATTAAAACGTATGCATGTGCATCAGAATATGATAATAATACGATAATATCCGTACATTTTTTCGGAACAAAAGTAGTCGATGTATTATTCCAGATGATTTTATTAATCGCCTTGTCCACCCAGATTCGTCCAGCCGTTCTGTTGTGAAAGAGTAACAAACACCCAACTATCCATGCATCAATGCAACCTCACAAACTTTCGTCTTAATTAATTTAGTACAATAATATAATGCAACAAAAACAACATAAGATAAAACTTATGTTTGTTTATTTGAAATTATTGATTTATGAGTACGTTTCTACATTTCAATTTTTCCAAAACGTATTTGCTTTACGGGGCCAACAAAAAGCAAACCGTCCTTAATGTAATTATTTTTATTAGATTACCAGCTCTATTAAATTAAGCTCTATTGGATCGTATTAGAGTTGATGTAATGATTCAGGGATCGGCAACAGACCTGCTTTGTTTACTAGACCATCAGAAAGTACAATAAAGAAGCTTCAGAAATCGAGTTCTCTTGGAATAAGGGCCTTGTTGTATGGCTGCAGAGAATGCGCAGAAATCATATTATTCGCATATTTCGCTAATTCCGCTATTTTCGCTATTTTTTTTGTTTTATACAAAATTATCAACATGATTCTTTATAAAGAATTTACAAAAAATATTACAAGATAATCATAAAAATATTCTAATTAATTTTAATACAATTAATTTAATTTGTTGTTAGAGCACGAAAGACAACAATTGTTATAAATAATATATATGATAATAGAAAGTTTCTTCTCCCGTTTTTCTTGATTTACAGACCCCATTTTTTAAATTATATAGTCTATGTCACTGCAAGCTGAGACGACTCCAAGGATATGCCATATGCCATAATCCGTCATTCCGTTTAAGCTGTAGCGTGTGCCAAAGAAATGGGCATATATATAAATGTGTACTTACTTACGTACGAAAAACATTACCCTGCTCGTAGATAGGTACATATCGCGTGTCGTGTGTTCGCCAACAGTAGGACAAGTCGATTATAGCCGCGTCTAATGGCTTAAATTAAACGATAACACAATTAATAAAAGTTGTAGTCTACGCCGAGAAAATTTTCGCCCGCATATGTTTATAATTAATTTAGAACGTTATATTATATTGTACGAATACGTGTCTGTTTTGCTTTCATATACCTACACATTTGAGAGCTGCTTTGTTATGTTAAATTAAAATTGAATGTTATACGTATTTTCCTTAAGAAAATGGCGTTTACGAGTGTTACTCATCGGGCCACGCGCAATAACAATAACATTTCTCAACAATTTCGATCGTGATGGCTGGTATTACTGTCACATCTATTTTGCACCGCTGATCTGTAGCTTGTATATGATTGCTATTACAGACGCGAGTTTAATTTCGTTTTGGTCTTCAAGCAGTGACCGTTTTGTAAGCACATTTTATAAATTAATGTTTTTTAGATTGTATAAAAATATATACAATCTAAAAAACATTGATTTAAACTTTAAAATTATCATCATCATCATTAAGTTAAAAATATTTTTTGTATGCATTTTTTATCACATTGAAGTAGCAATCGAGCATGCAGTCCACCTGATAGTAAGTAGCCTCTGCCGCCCAAGGAGATCTCTAAGCAACTTCATATAGAACATAAATATAGTAAGTAGCCTCTGCCGCCCAAGGACATCTCTAACTAACTTCATATAGAACATAAAGATAGTAAGT
>MOOZ01000176.1:735624-769902 GCA_002930495.1 Cecropterus lyciades
AGCCTCTGCCGCCCAAGGACATCTCTAACTAACTTCATATAGAACATAAAGATAACAAGTCTTTAAATACAAATATATAAAAAGTCAAAAGGCCGTTTCAAACTCTGACAAGCCCGAAGTGTAATCAATCACCATCCTTAAAATAATTCCAATTTCTCGTTCTAACCAAACGAAGTACCCTGAAAATATTGTAGAAGAATGAACTGCATAAGTTCACAAATGCTGCCTACAATATGGTTTTATTGTGAAACTCGACGTATACGAGGAGTTCTGAAATGTAAAAAAAATCGGAATGCAATTTGTATTGGGTACTTAGCGATTCGATTACCCTCCGTTATTTTTAATTTCTCTCTGAGTGTATTTAGGTACCCGAAAAGGTTAAGCATTGTTCATCGGAATGTTGAGTAGGATTTCTAACCATAATTAGATTATGCTGTGTACGGATATTCTTTATTGGAACAGTTTTAAAAAATAAACGGAAAAGTCGTATCAACCATTTCAGGACTGTCTCGCGTCGGAGTCATCAATGCTAAAAGCGGGCCGTCCATCATAAAGTGGATGTGTTAAAAAATGAAAATAGAATTAAAAGTGAACAACGCGAACGTGCAAAAGTTTAAGCGGCAACTAATTAAAAAACAAAACGAAAAAGAGGCACACTTGAGCGCGGTGAAACTGGCTTTCCCGAATTAAAACTCGTTCTTTTTCGCGCGCTTTCCCTTTCGTCCAGCTAATGAGGGTTGAGGACCTTCGTGTGTTCCGACGCCATTTTGTTCTATTTAGAAATTTGTTCGCGTATCGCTGCCTTCGCGGACGGGGCGTGAAGGAGCGACTTTGCATGGCCCTCAACATTTATACAGTTTACGCGTCCGTTTATCTCGAGTGCCCTTCTCCGGCTGCATATGCATACGTGGCCACTTTTATTTTTTATTTAAATCCAATTTATTCGATTCTTGTTTTCTTAACGATAGCACTAATGTAGCATAGGCGGATGCATGATAGTGGCATCGTATTGTAAATATAATTGACTATATTAAAAACGCCCTATTACCTAATTAATTTTAAGTACCTAGATAGACGCACATATCTCTAAAATTTAAATTATCTTACATCAAATTAAAATTTATAACATTCTCAATTCTATAATCATGGTACCTACTTTAAATGGTGTATCTACTTCACAATTGATACATCTTTTAACTTTTCAATTTAACAACAAACTTTTTAGCTTTCATTTATTCCGCGTAATTCTACGTAATATTTGCTAACATACAAATAAATAAGGAGAAAAAAAGGCAAAGTGCATTTTTTGTCGCATGCCCTTATTTGTCGTTAGGCGGTTGGATCGGCGGTTAATTAGAAACCACCGCGTACGTCGCCACCATTTATAGTTATTGTAACGACATGTGTCAAATCGTGCCTCGTGTCCCGATGGCGATAAATACAATAGAAATATACAAAAAGGTTTTGTCGTCGAGCAACAATAAAATTTTAACTGAACTTATTTAGCTTTTTACTTGCGTTTCGCTGGAAAAATGCACACCTGAAGGTGGTCGATGCCTAAGTACGTAATCTGACCATATAAGATATAGAGATACCGATTTCCCAGATTTTTAAACTCTATTCTTTCAATCCTCTTAAGCGATAAGACGTATTTTTAAGTTGCTATATTTATTTAGAAAGACTAAGTATTATCTGATTCTTTTTTATGTGTTAAAATTCGGGTCTGTTATTTAACAAATGATTGCGTTTCAGCCATTGATTTGTTTGTACCATGTACAGCGTGTATGGACTTTCCAGTTGGTACGTAGGTACACAACGCAAATCAATTACTGATGGAGTGGTTAGGAAAGCAATTCACTAGGGACTAAGATTGTAGTACAACGGAACGTTCGTCAGATCGGCGGCTCGACGTGGTCGGCAAACAGCGCGTTCCCGTGTCGCCCAGTCGCACAGACGGCGCGACCGTCTCAACAATACTCTTGTTTATACTCCGCCCTACTTCCTTTGAACACGCATGTGGGCCCGAGGAAACGTACAGTAAACAGAACTTTCTCGTAATGTTTAATTAAATTAATCAGTCGGTTGATTAGTCGATGGTCCGAGCGCGGTAAACACGCCGCGGCGGCGTCTCGCCGCTTTGATCTCGCGTGCTCTCACAATTGTTGTGTTTGGGAGGGCCGACGGCTGCCGGCGCCTTGCGCGTTAATGTTTTACTTTGTTTCGCCACGGTCGAGTAAAAAGTTGTCAATGAATGTTACGTTTTCAATATTTTTACCTCATTTACAGTATTTTCTTTATGTACTACCATTATCAATACTGATACAAAGGGTACGTAAAGTATGTAACCTTACTAATAGGGAAACAGTGGTGGATTTGATTAAAGCTTTTGTGTCAAAAAATCCTAGTGAAAGGTAGATGAAAAAAGTGATCCCGACGAGCGGATTTCGGAATGTGAGGTGCAATTTGTCCGGAATCCCTACAACGCTTTGTTGGGCGCGGCGAGGTCGTGTCAGGAAGGCGCGGGACGAGCTGGCGGCGCGAGTGTGGAGCGCCCGCGCCGCCCGACAGACTTGGCGCCTCGCATCTTTAATGTCCGCTAATAATAAATTTTGTTTAACATATAACTGTGATGCGGCGCAACAAATGCGTGTACAACACGCCGGCACGTTAATACCAGATAAACGCTCCACTTGTCGACCGGATTCTTTTACTCGACCGACCGTTTGTATTTAACAATAACATCATTAACATTCACGTTTCAGATTAAAATTCACTTTCAATTTAAAATTATTTTCAGCTATTTGATTGTGACGGATATACATTCCTCGCTTTAGTTCAACGTTGCTTCAGAAAGATGGTATTCGTCATAATCTATTCCAATTGTAGATTTATAATAGATTTGTTGTTTGATTTTGACTATTGGAATGGAAATACGGAAATCAACGTATTATTCTAAATGAAAGTTATAAATAATTTTGTAAGGTTTTCTTAATGTTAAATAAATTCCGTACTAATATAGTGAGCCGAAATCCATCCTATCTTCTACACTAAAGTAACTCAATCAATGGGCTGATTGAACAGATTATTCGCGTAAACCGACTCTGCATTACGTGTCCATAGATACGTCGATGTCAAAGATTTAATGCAGCGAGTCTATGAAACGTAATATCCTTCTGATGATGCGTTGTCGATATTAGCTATTCCCGTGGTCAGTTTCTCCCCGAGCTTCACGGGATGTAGGAGATACGAGTATTAAAGGTAATATTGCCCCAGACAGCTCATTAGTCCGTGAGGGGTAACGCGTGTTTGCCTACAATCCTACATTAATCGAAATGAGGAACATCGATATCGCGTGATTTGCTGCCCTATCAGTTTTTAATACTACGTATGGCATTAGAGACTCATTCATCGCTATTAGGTAGATATTTCTAAACGTCTATTGTCATATTAATGTGTGTTTTATCAATTTCTACAAATGATAAAACGCTAAAAAGTTATATCAATAAATTCCGTAGTTTTCGAAGTATGCATGTAAAGTCTGTGGTGACCGTAGTTGAAAAATAAATGCTTATTTGCAACATAAAGATCATTGCATGGCAAAGAAAATGTTTAACCGCCATAAACGATACGCAGACAAACAATTGTCCGGCCCAATAAAGTGCTACGCTAACGGACTACTTAACGCTCACAGGTTATCTCGAAACGTGTACTAGAATTCGAGCTGTCTAAAAATTATTTGTTATCCGGCATTTATTCAAATCAGGTCGTCATATCGTTGGAGCATTTCTTCTTTGGCGCGGGTGAGTGCACACTATAATACGGGCTCCGGGCGTGTCCGGCGGCGTGTGAAATTGCCGGGGATCGACGAAAATTGCGAAGATACCGAACGGAACAATGGATCATATTTGCGTAAGTGGTCCAACCTGCAACGTGTAAACGGCCTACGACTCACAAGCACTTGTTTGTTGTGAAAGTCCGAATACGCCGTAGGTACGACTGTAGGTAGATTGCGGTGAATTCAATAAGGATTTTTCGATTGTAAGTAGTTCTCATGGAAGTTTACGGGAAGGGGAAGAATGTTGTTAATATATGAAAAATGGCTTAGGATGACATATTTTTAAGAATCCTGGGAAATATTGTGATTAGCGATGCGCCGAATAGTGGTTTCACCGAATAACCGAATACCGAATACTATTCGGTTTAGCCTTTACCGAACTGGATATTCGGCCGAATCATTCGGTGTGTTCATTAAAATTGATTGGGGGTTAAAAATAAATGTTGATGTAAATTTTAAGAAGATACGTGTTAAGATATTGAGGTTTAAAAAATGTTGGTTATAATTATGAAAATAAATTTTGATTGAATTAAAGTTTAAAAAATATATTGTTTTGAAGTTTTCAAATAAATGTTGATTTGAAGTTTAATTAACCAATAGTATAACCTTTGTGCCATACCATGTAGTTAGATCGCAGTCAACAAGTCATTGAATAAACAAGAGTATAACTGCTTAAATCTTATTCGGATAATTTAAATTCAATATAGGTGTTTGTCGCCAACGGGCCGTAAACAAATAAGTAGCGTAATTTTATTCCTCAGAAGCTAATCACTTACAAGGAACGTGGCGGGTAAACGGAAAGCGGTAAAAAGGCGAACAAGCGACTAGTTGGTGCAGGCGAGATATTTACCGTAGTTTGCATAAATGCATTAAGTGCCGTCGAAAGGCCGCGCAAGGCACGTACACCCGCCCCGACAAGTGCAATAAAACACTTCTCAAATGTAATGCCGCTAATAAAGACTTGTCGCCGAGCCCATCTAAGCCGAATGGAAATTTTTGTTAGGTGTGGACTTATAGATACCCCGTAAGTAGCTTGTTGTTTTATTGACTATTCAAGAAACTTTGTTTTCCAGCAAACAATTGACACCTACAATTATTTAAATGAAAGATTGCGAATGATCCGAGATTTGTTGCTAAGTTTATATGAAATATTCATTTGAAGTAACAAAAGACTTTACAGCCCAACTCCAAATAAGATTTAGCCCGGGGTTGACCACAAATGCTTTGTTACCTATGAGGACTAAGTTGGAGTCTTTCGTGAGCGTTACTGGCTAACTGTCCAACTCTCTATAAACTTAAATTCATTATTATTTTATGAACGCTATTTTATTTTTATCAACCGTCGAGATTCTTTTAGTAAGCAGAGCCTGTTGACTACAACATGACATAAAATTATTAAAACACTAGATGAAAACCCGGCTTCGCTCGGTTGAAATGTGACTATAGGTAGGTAGATATTTTTGTAGTTATAATCAACTAATAGGTATTACACTTTAGAGTTAGAAGCAGATACTAGTAGTAGCTAGTTTTACAGTTTAATATACTGGTCCCAGTGCTAACGACACCCCAATTCAAATTCCGAGCATATTTATAGGTACGAACCTACACACGTTCTCAACAGCGCGGCAGCGTGATGCAGAAATGTGAGGTAAAATTTTATAACGCTATCTAGTATAAAATATCAAAACTGTGCCATGTACATAACGCCCCTAATGGCATGTTTATCCTATTATTACGTGAATCGGCTTTAAGGAATTCTAGATGGCATCCGAGTGGCCAATATGGCGACATTTTCACCATTAGAATTTAACAAAATACACGACAATCCGAATTTTGCGAAAAAATATTGATTTCGAGTCGACAACATATATCCATGTTGTCGACTCGAAATCAATATTTTTTTTATGTTTTATTATAAGATTTCAATCAAGTCTACCGTACCCTTTGACGGAACTATTTATATAGATTATTATTATAAAATTATTCGAAAAAAAATCTTTTTAAAGGACGTCACATTGTATTTCTTAATGTTATGGAAATGGAACGTTTTTTATCATTGAAGTAGCCTACGAGCATACGGTTGCTGTTGAGTCCTGAGGACTAAGTTTGAACGCCTCGGAAAAGTATGTATCCCTAAACACACCCTTCAAACCAGAACACAGCTGCGCTTAACGTTGTTGTTAGGCAGAAATGGGTGTGGCGGTGGTGCCTTCTGATGCGAACAAAAAAACGGTTTTTTCTTTAATCCTTACAATTCTTATACGTTCGTGATTTATAGAATTCGACAGCATTAAGTTTTACCTATTGTTACAAAAGTTGACAGATATGTCACCGTTTCCTTCATGTTTATTTTTATGCGATACACATTTTTTGTAACTCGCTCCTAGGTGGCGTTACACGTCATCTTCTTAACTGTTTAGGTACTAAATTATCATGCATAGGTCACGAATGATTTTTTTTTACATTCTGATCACATTTTCCCAAACTTGTTCGTTATGGTGATCAATAAGGCCATTTATATTGAGTTTTATACAACATGCGAGTACGTACCGATAGGTAAAGTGTGGAAGTGCTAGCGTGATTGATTTTATAATGATTTAGTCTAATAAAATACTGAATAATTTAGTCTATGAAAGATTAGGTAAGTTAGTTGGCCATTCTGACCCAATATTTGGTAAACTTTACACCATTTTGAGGACATTATGGGCTCCCAGGTACGTAAGTTTCGGCACGACGTCTTTCCTCTCCGCATGTTATAATTAATTTCGCGGAGTTATGCTGCAACACAGAATTTGGTTACAAGCCCTGGCGCTTTATGGTTAAATTTTTAGGTGCTTTTGTTTCATGCAACATGACTTATATGTAAGTTGTGCTGTGAGTGTAGTTCTAAAATATCTACATACATGTATCTTCTTTCTGTTTTCGGATTTCAAATACGTATCACTAATGGATAAAGAACATGCAATGTCGGTATCGAGCCCGAAATTTTGTATTACTAAGTTGATTACACTAAATCATATTTTCAACAACATTTATTAACTTAAATAAAAATACAAACAGAATAGAAAGCCGGATTGTTTAAATTTATTTACCTAGATACCATTCAAACGACCTACAATATTTTATTATATATATCTTATCTAGTCGGGAAACTTGATATCTTCAACGCACTTCTACGTAAGACTCATTTACATTGGCCATCTTGTTTATTTTTTTATCCTAAAGTTGCTCCATAAAAAAAATTCAAAAATCCTTATGTATTTTAATCCTTAAAAATAAATCCTTATGTATTAGGTAAATAGAAGGTACTCAGAAATCTGACCAACCAGAGCAACGCTCGTTGCAATAGCTAATAAAAATTGCGGCACCATAGTTCATTCTTACTACAAACGTTGCTATTGTGCCGTTTTCATCGCGCGCACATTCCCTGGCGATAGATTCCACTACTATCGGTACCAAGAATAATAGTGTAATGAGGGATTAAGTAGATTCTTCGCGCACCACCGCCCCGATAAGACTCTTCAAAATCACATCGAAACTAACTTAACCAATGAACCATTAAACGTTTGCTACACACATTCAGCACAAGTTATCCTCATGTCGTGGGTGTTATGGTAATACATAATCACTGAGATCCAGAACGGGAATCCGAAATCATTTAGACTTTTTTTGGCCGAGGATCGAACCCAACCTTAATGTATCTCCAAACTTGAAAGACTTTTTAAAATGAATTCTTAATATCAACTTTTAATACTTAGTGGGTAATGCTCCCCACATCTAATAAAATACCTACTAATCGACTAACTATTAATATTAATGAATGAGTAGCAACAAAAATGTATGTCAGTAACAAATTACCCACAAATAGTACAACAATAGGCGTAACACCGGAATAACAATGTCGTGGATAGACACAGAACCAGAAGTTTGAATACCATTCACGTAGCGCCGTGTCGTCAGGCTGATCCCAAATCAACGAAGCTCAGTGACCATATTAAAATATCGCCCAAAACACGAACTTCGAGGCACGTATGGCTTGTTAGCTGTACAATGGACCACACACTATCTTAAGTGCTGTCAAATACGCGCACGCCATTCTATACCGTAAGCTGAGCGAATACAGCCTATAGGGGCATGGAGGACATGACAGCTTTTATAGATACGTGTGGCTCAACGTACTAATACATCATGAGGAGACGTGAGGGAAACCCGCGTTGACCGCACGGTTGTTGTAAACAATTTCAATCCAATAAATGCTACCGAACAATGAACGGGTCGATCACGAAAAAATCATCTACAAGGCGATCGTGCGCAAGCGCTTCACGAACGAAAACGGTAGTCGTGTTCGCTGGGCGGGAGCAGGGCTGTCTGCTCGCAGAAATGCCACGCCAAAATGTAATCTACCCACAATTGCAAACTGTATTGCCTGTAATGATATTGTCTACCCGCATTGCTTAACAGCGGTCTATCTGAGAACATTTTCTTTTTTCATACACTTAATTTTAAACTCAGAGCACAAAGTTAGACTTACACTCTAGGCGAAAACATGAATACATTAGCACGATAACTGCCGATTTACGAAGTACGCAAGTTACTCACTTACTTGCATTAACGCATACCTAAATAAACGAGTCCTGCAAATATATCACATTCATTTAAGTTAATCGGCATTAAGTCGCCTTCACCAGTGCAAGTTATTTTAGGATGGAATGGTCCTCTAAGTATTGTGTCCCTTTTTCGATCTGACGTTTTAAACTACAAAATCTCTTATAAGCTATAAAACCAAGTCCTTTCCTCTCACTATATTGCTACTTTTCACCACGAGTTTGAGTAATCTTATTATTTTATATACTGTACAGTAATTCGATGTAATATTTTGGGATTTCACGAGTATCATATGACTACAAAATTATATCAGAGGAAATGAAACAAGTGGTCTATTAAAGCTTTTTGTCGACTTGCCTCAGATTCGCGTTTTTGTTTTCCTTCATTCCACTAGTTCCGTTAAAAATAGTTGGAAGAATAATTAGAGTAATGGGTAAACGCGGGTGCGGTGAAATTGAAAGTGAAGATTTTATATTTCTATATTTAACCTCGTTCTCTCTTGAATGGAACTTTGACTTGTCTTTATACTTCGACGAATAGTTTCCAGAGTGACGGTTTCATCATGCTGTTGTATAAGTTCGTCCAATGCTTTAATTTTAGCAACGGTAATATACTCAAGTAATAGAATAAGCGTAAATCAATTCCTACAATTCTCTAATTAATTGCTTGCAACGAGGAATAAATAACAGTTATTTATTATGCAATACATCGATCATATGACGAATAAACGGCAAACAGTATTTATCCGTTATTAATTCATTAGGTAATTGGAAAGTGTATTGCCAACCCTAGTTTTGATAAGCGACTGCTGCCAGCGATATATTATTGCCTTAGTGCTGAGGTACACGCCCACCTATTAACTTAATATAGGTTTCCTAGGAAGGCTTTATTGTTAAAAATACACCAGTATGACGGCACATACGAGTATGTACATATGTATGAACCAATCACATCGCGTTTATTTCGGTATCTCTATTCGTTGAATCAACAGGTGGCCGCGTACGGACGGGGTTTTATATTTGTTTAAATGGCCACTGTCGAAACTAACTGATGCTCTCAATAAGCTGGAACTACAAAAGAAATTTATTCTGTGTTTGATGTGATATGTGATTCACTTTATTCATTATGTTTACGTTATAACAATATGGTACCTATTAATAGTATTCAAGCATTTATTTTATGTACAAAAATTTTAATAAATCCAAAATTGTCGCACCCGATAACCTTCATAGATTTTCAACGTAAGAAGAGGAAAAATTAATAGTTTTAATTCAACACTGAGGTCGGTCGGCTTCGAAAGTTATTACCTTTAGCAAAAATATTATAACGAGATATGATTTAAGCTCTCAAGAGAACGTTAGAAAAAGTCGTTCTTCTAAGACTACGAAGAACTTAATCAGGTAGAAGGCTTAAAAACTACCAACTTTTATAATGTAATCATTTAAATGCCAAACATTCGCATTTACCAGCGAAGTTTCTATAGTCCCCGTTCACAACTGAAAATTAACTTTGGTTATGTGCTTATATTCTTTGCTACCACTTACGTTATGTTTTGTGAATTTATTTTCATCGTATACTACCTTAGTATGGTATCCAAAAAGCTTCTTACTCCAAACGTGGTTCCTTCGATTCAGACTCTTTTTTAACATTAAGTCGAACTCTTTTTTAACATTAAGTCGATCTCTTTTTTAACATTAAGTGTGCTATTTCTATATTGCAGCACTTAACAAATATATGTAAAAACACGATCATATTCCAACTGAAGAGTGACGTGTAGGTGCGTAATATGTTCCGCAATCCTCGTGTTCCTTCACCATAAACCAATGTTCGACCGAACAAATTATACGCTCCGCTTATATTTTGTACAATACACAAGGGCTATAATATTTTAAAAATATACAACAGTTTAAATGATAATTTATACTCCATTGTTATTCATTGATGTTATTATGTGTATATTTTCCCATTGTTTCAAATCAGAGCATATTTCATGCATTTAATGTATAAGGCAGTGGCACATTGCGCGCGATCACGCTGCGTTTGTTGTTGCGGGACGCGCCGTAATGATATTATATTAGCATGTAAACTTATATAGGTCGAAGCATAAGTGGCTCATGTATGAGATGAACATCGCACAATTGTAAACATAACTAGAATATATGTAATCTTATATGTGTATACGCATTATTAAAATTTATTGCATTATATAATTTGAAATTACAATATTGCGCATCACACATGCATTGGATGCAGTGACGTACATCTCGCCGATGTGTTTAACATTTCAAATTTATCTGTTTTGTGGAGTGACGGGGCCGTGCAGTTGCAGTGGCGTCGCGGGCGACAGAACGTTCAAATTTAATAATGGGACATACCTACTCTTACATTGCCTTGAAATACTTGCTTCTTGGAGTTACATTTTAAAGCTTGGAAGTGATTCACGTGCTAGTGTCGACCATGGCTTCTCGTAAGACGAATAATTATTCGTCAATTTACCATTATTATATATACCACCATTAAACTCAATTGAGTTTACTGGTGGATTATTGGATATAAAAGGAAATCCCCTGTCCAAAGTATTGGAATAACTTAAGTCATAAATAAACATTCACCGAAGACAACAATTTTTGTTCGACTGAATGTTAAATGGTCTACTTCTACGAACATATTTTGTTAAATGCTTAAGTTGATACACCGTGGAGGTATGCCAGCCAGTCAGACCTATGAGCGCTTCAAAAGATTAACTAAACAATAATCCCACAGTCATTAGATTAGATTCTTCAATAGTACCTGACAATATCAAGAATATTTGCAACGTCAGTTCTGAAGTCATAATTGAATATTGATCTACCGGTAGGCTAATCAATTCGATATGTCCAATAATGTAAGACTGCCGCTAGATCTCGTTAATTATGTATATAATTATTCCTACAATGTAGGATGCAACGTTATTATTCTCAGCTTCATTAATGCTACCGCCCTCACTTCACATATACCTAATTACTTCGTCGAAATTCTCTTCAATTTTGACGCAAATGCAGTGGCTTATGAAAGTTTGGAATCTAGGAAGTTATACCTAAATAAGGCTGTATATTTCTATAAGGCACCTATCACTTAGGGGCTGTCCATTAATTACGTTAGGCTCGAAAGGGGGGGGAGGGTCAATAAAAAATCACAAAACATCACAAGGGGGGAGGGGGTGTAGTAATATGTCACTAGTATTTGTTTTTGCGGCAAACGCGCGATTACTCGACCGAAAAGCGCGTTACGTGTATTCGTGTCTCCTTCTAGACGAATTTTCTACCATAAAATTAGATGATACTTATACCTGTATTATATAATTATTTAAATAATTTAGATTCTTTGTAGGTACTAAAAATACACTTGATATAGGGGGGTGGGGGTAGTTGTTTTCAAACTACAGACGTACACATTGATTTATATATATAGGAACGTGTATGCAGATGACGTCACAGAATCCTACGAGTATGTTCAGTATAGAGTTTATCAAGTAGCACACATGACTGACCAATACAAGACCCTTTAACGCTCCCTACCTCTAAACCTTCTTCACCATGGATCATATGCAATTAACGTGCAGCGAGTTCAAATAAAAATATGTATGTGCAAGGCAAAATTGGCCATTAAAATATCCAGTTAATTAGGTATAAAGTTAGGCCGGCAAATTTGGCTAGAGGAGTGACTAGGGTCATTTGGTATTCAACTGTCCGTTTAGTATTAGTTTTCCGTGCTATCGCGTGTCGCTAAATAGATTTTCTAGCAGTTACGCGTCACGTAGTCGGTTTGTGGTGATTCGATTACCGCGTGCAGTCCGGTTCATAGTTTAGGGGGTGTTTTTGGGGACGATATGCATATTATTATTAAAAATAAGGGGAAGTAAATATGGTCATTACTTTCAGTTGGTTACACAATGTAATGACAGCATTCTTCGTATAAACTAAACTCGTAGTGTATACGATCTTTTGATTACATTTTTTTTACAATATCGTGACAATCTATCTTGAAATGTTTCTACAGAAATGCATTATGCACACGTTTTCGATTAATAAGAAGTCAATTAGACAATGATATGGTTTGGTGGTTACGAGGAGTTGGGAGTTCTAGATCTTAATTAATGTGCGCCTCGGTAATATCGCATCAACTAGCTTAGATTTTGTAGTGCGCAACGGTCTCAAATCGTTCGTATTGTTCGCTGCGCTTGTAAATGTTACTCCTGCATTGTAAATATACAAATCGCGCACGCACACACAGACATTCGGCCGTTATTTATATTTAAGACTCGGAGGTCGCCGCGTGTCGTCGGCATAATGTAAAGACAAATATAGAAACGCTACAGATTTGCGGTGAATTTTTCATTTGGGACACTCGCGGGGGAGCATGGCCCGGATTGACGCGCAATGTCACGTGCCTACTTACACAAATGATAATATTACATCGTGTCCTGCATAGTGCTTCTTAATTATATATCAAATCCTATCAGTCTCTAGTATCACAGTATCAGTATCATTTATTTAAACGCAGTCTAAATGTATCTCATTCGGTGAAATGCGCAGTGCTAAACATACGTATAACGAAACAATTAAAGGACAAAAAGCAACGAGAAATTAAGCCACCATTCCAAATGAAGAATAAAAGTTTATTTTGTATTCTGTAAACACATTAAACAACATACGTGGAATAGTTTTAATTGAGGCTGGTACGGAGTGAAAAGCTTCGTTTAAAAAGTTTGAAGTGAAAAAATAATGGCAGGTGCTTTGGCGAATTTGTAGCGAGTGGCGGCAGTAATGCTTTTGTTCTCCGTAGTTATAAATTAAAGCATTTTTAATAACAACAAATTTCAGCGGGAGACCCATTGTTCGTCCGCCATTACTTGGATGCGTACTAAATTCCTAACTAGACTTGAAAACAATTAAAAAAATTAAGCAATAACAGAGTAGACATCGGAACATCTCAATTACGCGGCCCGTAACGTAAAGTAATTATTGGTTTCAAATAACAGGTGGCCGATGGGTAATTAATAAAAAACGGGAACCCAAAACATTTTGGGCCATGTCGAGAGCATACACAATTATCACCTCTACGTAACGGTCCCAGCGGTGGTTGTCGCTTACAGCGTCTAGACAGATGGCATCATTCATTTTTTATTGTTATACAAATTCGTCCTGTTCCAAATTATGTTTCGGTTTGAGTTGACGGGCACTTTAGGGGAGAGACTGATACCGGCGGAAAGTTACTACACGTACTTATAATCTATCAATTCATATGACGTAATCCTAAACTTCGATACGGAACATCTAATAACTTATTGAATATTGATGTTAGTAAAGTTTAAAAAGTACTTCGTAAGTAGAATAATGATATGTTCCCACCAATGTGGTGCTAGTAGATTTAAAATGGTTTTAATGCTTTGGGTGCACTCTTATTTAATACCTATAATTGTCATAATAATCCTTCCCGGCAATAGAACAAAAATAAAATTAAGTAATATATGAAACTTCTTATATGTAATTTATGCAATTATATACAAATGCGTACATTTTTACACTCTTATAGCAGCACCCAGTAAAAATATGTTATAGATCACGTCGGGGTCACTAATTGGGGTACTGCTAATTATCATAGTTATTTATTGAAACACCACATTTCATGATATATCTATTTATTACAGGGAAGTTAGGATGCGACTGCGCTGTCCGTAACGTATTCCTTAATCTACATTTTAGCTTAGTTACACTTATGTGGAGCCCACAGTAATATTAGTTATTTATTTTAAATTATAAGTGCTTTAGATTGACCAAAAAATAAATAAAAAAGATCCTAATACTATAATAGTTCATAATAGGTAGGTACAGACGAATGTGAATGTAGATCTCAATTTACTAAAAAACAACCTCTTACAAAATATGGAAAATGATCGGATTAATCTTTGAATAAAGCTGTACTTATTATAAGGGGGTTACATATAAACACGTACCTACCTCGAAATTTTGCTAAGCGAGCAAATATAATTTACATATTATCGCCATAAACCTACTAAAACATCGTAATTTTGCTCCACGTAATGGTATATTCGCCAGTCGTTTTAAACCCGAACCGTAGGCAGGAAACCGCGAACAATAAAATAAGAAACGGAACAAAAAGAATTGAATCCGTTATAAATTAATGCAGAGTACCCGGAGTACCAGTATTTACACGAATCGAAACATATTGGATTACAAGGAACGATAAATAAGCCTCAAAAATAATGTTTTATATGTAAATATGGGGTATTGTTACAATAACGAGGCTTGCTAAATCACAATATGAGGTTGATTTATATCTCACTCAACGGTCCGCTTGCTCCCTTCATGGGAGGGCCATAAAAATCCTACCGAAATGCAACGTGGCCGCGTACAACGCGCAGGTCGAGCCGTCACTCGGAAATGGAAACCCAGTCTCCTTCTCATTTCAATAATAAATTTTTGTTACGTACACATATTTCTCTTGAGAGACTTTTGCGAGCGGGCGTACATCTCTTAATTGGTCGCTTAGTGGCGTGAAGAAATGTACCTCGTGAAACTACGTCGCGTAACGCATAAATGGATTAAGCAGTAAAAGTGCCTTTAAATGGCACAAAGTATTAAAGTATCGATTTTTAAGACCATATTCAAACACTGGAAGCTTTCAATTTTAACGTGTAACTCTTGCCCCAGATTCGGACTATTAAATTTTGCTTTATGATTAATTTGCTCAAAGAATGAAAAGTTTCGATTACCAATTAGTCAGAAATTAACTACTCATATATCGAAGGTATTTATACGTAACTATCAATAATCTGTAACTGAATAAATAAAAAACACAATAAGATATTTTTATGTGCATTGCGGATTGCTTGTGAGCTATGTTTGATGATGTCATTGTATCTTCTTTCAAATGTCTTCTATACAATTGCATATTTCGGGCGAGTCGATGATCTGTTTCGTATTTCGCGATCCAATGGTCCGGTGCAGTTGCGAGTGCTAAAAACCACCTAAGAAGTAACCTGACGCATTCATATTTCATTATCGAGCGTCATGGTTCTACATAGTCTAAATAGGACACTACTACCACCATCACCTGGAGAGGCATCTTGAGGTACGTATTGTATTATATTAGAGTCGAGCGGCGTATCTTGAGCGCGTCACTAATTATTCCAGCGGTTAGAGTGCGACGCTAACAAGGCTTGGGAGGGTAAACAAAAGCGCGGCGTCCATCGCGGGCAGGAAACCGCGGACAATAGCGGCCCGCGATCCGGAGGAGCAACCTAATCAAATTAACGAACTAATCACGCGCTGCTCCGGCGAGGAAATTCATTAATATCCTGCCTCAGCTGAGCCAAACAGATGAAAAAGTAGCCGATGTACGTACGCGGGTGGGGGGTGGCGGGTCAGGTAGGCCTGCCGCCCGCCCCTATGTTTTTTCTTCCATTTTTTTATGTATAGCATTCCTAAACGTAAGGCTATGAAATTTTTGAGGCTGAGCGTTTCAGCGGTATGTCGTTGATTGAGTGTGCCATTGTTGTGACTCGTGCACACGCCTGGTGACAATATTTTATTATTATGTATTCACGCCCACATTGTCTTTCAATAAAAAATGGTAAACTGTGAGTTTGATGGCAATATTTGCTCTAAAGATGGAGATCGTCAGGTAAATCGTATATATGTTTACGCGAAATTAGAATTCAATACATTACTGAATAAGGCAGTTCGAGCAAATGCTTAGTTCAAGGTTTATAACAGATATATGTTTTCTAGGGAAAGTTTTTAAATGTAAAACGCGCATTAACGATTACTACTTGTCACGGGTGCATGAAAATGTGCAAATAACATACATACACACCCACTGAACCGTGTCCAATGTTATAGCCAGATTGGCACGTGGGTGTCATACACAGCCCTTTATGAGATGTGTTATTATGGACAATTATTTATCGACGCATGAAATAACTGTCGCGAATAATCTGATAATCGCTAATAGTCAGGCTAGCGATTATAATATATTACTAATAATAATTGCAACAACAAATAAATAGAACTTTTTAAAATTCCGAAACGCTGTTTTGTATGTTGATTTTTTAATTTTTATACAAATTTAATCGATACTAAGTTTATGAAACAAACTGCAATTCAAATTTTCGTCGAAACTGAATGTTTCAATGAAACGATGTAGGTAACGACGATTTCTAGGAGTTACTGTATTGATGGGCCTACATTGACTTTAAAGATCTAATCAAACATGGACCCTTAGTTAGGGGTGTTGTAACAACGCCTTATATCTAAAGACGTTACCATTGCCTGGATGAATCTTTTATTAATTTCCTCCGACAAGGGAAGAGTCATCTAAAGCTAAAAATACGAGAAACGAATCCTAATAAGATTTCCCTTAAAGAGTTTCAGATTGAATGGATACCATTTCTTCTATACTATCATTCTCGTAAGTATTAAAATAATATATGTATATTTTTCTTTATTATATTTTTGGCATTAACTGGATTCTAGCGAAAAAGCCTACACAACTTATAAATAAAACACTTATTTAGAGGAATACTCGGCGCGAGAATCGACGCAACCTCGACACCTTTTAAAATGGCGTCAAATGGCGCAATTTCCGCCACCACTCGATACTCTTCTCTCGGTTATTTTCCGACAGATTTGCCGGCGAGAAGCCTACAAACTCGATTTGTTTACATTTTCTTATTATGATGTACAATGTACATTCCGGCTGTTCATTATAAAGATACATGTTGAACGGTCTTAATATTTAAGAACCAGACCTTATGGAGTGCAGAAGGATCACAAAAGTTGTAGGATAGCATAATAAGTGACGTTTACTAAAAACAAATTAAAAACTTTTTTTTAGTTTAAAAAGTGGTAAAAAAAAGTTTTAAGAATTAAAGTGGGTTCCTCTCTAACATAATAAAAGAGGAACCTTTTATTGCTATTGTTATATATTTTCTTGTTTTCAACAATTAAACGAAATACATGATATATTTTTGGTTGATTAGATAGTGATTTTCGAGATTACACTGATTAAGATCTAGATCTGTGATTTCCAGATTTAATGTCGCAACTTTTATATGATATAAAATTGTTTAAACAAAATAATGTGTTTGACGACAACATATATATATTTTTTTTTATTTTCAGTGCACTAAAATATAAAAACTGAAATATAATAGAAAAGCTTGATTTAAAAAATATTTTTATATAAAAATATTTTCTCCTTCATTTGCTATCCGTATTGGTTGGGTTGTACAAAAATATGTAATCTTCCATTTTTTACAGAAAGCCATCTTGGATTGATTTTACTTTCATAGTGTTTTGTATTGTACAAGTTAAGCCCCTTCATTTCTTACCTACATTGGGTTGGTTGTACGAAAAAATGTTATCTTCCATTTTTTATGGCAGCCATCTTGTATTTGAATTTTTTTCGTAGTGTATTTTATTCTCCAAATTAAACTCTTTCATTTGATATCCATATTGAATGGGTTGTACAAAAATATGTAATACACAATTTGGATAAACGACAAGATTTTATATAATTGTATTTTCATCAGAACTTAATCAAGGTTTATTCCAAATTTCAGCTAAATCGGACATTGAGAAATGAGTTAAATTCGCTTGTAAGATTTGACCTAAACATACATACAAATATTGCAAGTTAAATAAAAGCTTTTAATAACATTAATATGAACCACTAACGAGGTTTGAACTGGCTCATCTAAGCCAAGCTAAATACATTATACACTAACAAAATTACTACGAATTGACGACAATACACTACGTGATCGGACTGTGTTCATAATGTAATTGAATCAATTACCAATATCAGGTATCTGTTTACTAAAGGTAGCTGCGTCACATCTGTTTGATCCCTTAGACAAATAACTAATATATTTAGGGTTTAGGCTTTTATATAATTCTGGTAGACAATCCGTAGACTTTCCTGCGGTAGCACTATTACCGTGAATATCTCCGCCCACTATTATAACAAATGTTATGAAAATAAACAAAATTACAGCATAGCTACACATCCTGTAATTTCGAGTAGGGTTGTCACCTTTTTTTTTGAAGAAAAATAGTATTTCTTAAAAATACATTGCAAATAAATGGTATATTAAAAAATTGATTTACATGTATTTTTAATACATATACTTTTAATTTTTATTATAACATTTTTTTTTCAATATTATAGGATAAGACAAAAATTTTATTTTTCTGCAGACTTCGCCATATCTAGACTTCCGATGAAAACATGATATCTTTCTAGGTATAATGTATAGTACGATAAATAATATCTAATAAATAGTACGGAATGTATAATATATTAAGACTTGCATTTGCGACTGATTACATTTAAAAGTACTGATTTCTATAAAGTTCCGAAATACTTTGAACGTTGAAAACAAAAGTATGCTTTCGCTTTTATGAGGTCTCAAAATTCTGCTGCAACTTTAAAAATTTTTTAAATTCGTTTAACGTCGACGCTTGCTGTGCTATCAAGCGAATGTTTCGTGACGCTCGGATCAGGATAACCAGATACAAAAAATGTATAATAATTCTAAACGTTATTTATTGTACACTAATAATTGTATTCATGCTTTTTCTTACGATATCATTTATACGCATGTATTATAACAAAAACGCAATTAATATAAAACAACAGCGTCAAAACGGCGCCGTAGGGGTGGTTAAGTAGTTATAGTATTTAATGGCTTTTGTGTGGTTTCTTCTTTATGGACTTTCTGCAAATAAACTATTGTTATAGACTTGCACGACAATAGACTTCAAATATAATAGGTACAATTTAAAGGTATTAATAGAATGAATGTTCGAAAAATAATGAAGTGATAAGTAACTGCACTATGTCAATCGGTCGCTTAAGAACATTAATCATTTAATAGCTAGCTTTTGGTAGCTTGCGTGGAATAAATTTACTACTTAATTTTTTTCTAATCATGTTTCTCGTAGGTAATGATTTGCTTGATCTCATAAGTTATCGGATACGAATCTGCAAATAAAATTTAATTGAAAACATATTCTATCTAATAATTTTATTAAAATTGAAGTAGTTTACGTATAAAGTATTACGCTAAGTACGTATACACATTGCGTGTACGCATTGCATTTCATAGAAGGATTTTGACACGTATCTTATTCATATTAATTGGGAACAATTAAAACAAATTTTAAAACGTTGTTAATATTAGTAAAAACATGAATGTACAGTTCATATTTTTTTTATTTGCATGATCGAAATATATTCAGAAAACAGATTTTAATTTTTTCTTGGTAAAGGTAACACTCGTCTTGAAAACGGCTAAATTGACTTACCCAGTAGGGGTTAACTCGTGTAGAATTTCTTCAAAATATTAAGGGTTTCTGTTCAAAATATGAAAAAAGAACTTACAAATAAATAAAATATTAGTATAATGAGGTTTGTATGTTTACTGCTGTATTCCATATTTGGTTGTATGATGTACGATTATTTCCAGCCGTCGTCGTAACATCAGCAACGATCGGTTTTCTCATGCCGCTACACAATCGATATAAGCTCCATTACTAGCTTAATGTTTGTTCAATGATATGTTTCTTTGTAATATAAATAATGTAGCCATAACCTCACAACTTGTTAGCGACGGCCATAGGAGTATTCTATGAAAGAATTCACATTAATCGACAATGGTAATACGGGTAATATCATTATATTTCATTTCATAGCAAGATGTTAAGTAAACGTGAGTGAATCATACAAAAAACATAAAATGCTATGCGTTGCCATATGCGTTCACCGCTAAGTGTTAATAATAGATTATAGCATAGCTGCTTTCTTTGAATATTTATTACTTCTTCTTTGTAGCTGTATGTGTGCGAATTCATTCCTTTTTATATGTGAATTAAAAAGTAATGTTGATACATAATTTGTATTTTATGCGAACCGAGCCTTATATAGAATGAATTAGTAGCGAGCAGATCCGCAGCATTCATGTGTGACGCTCGGTGAACTGGAAAATTGTAGTAATGTACTAAACGTAGAAATTATAGTCCGCTCAGCGTTCAGTGCCTTAATCTACCGTCAATCAGAGGCTGCGCAGTACCCTCGCCGCGCTTGTGCAGTGTGGTGTTGGTTTGGAATAGCACCACTCCCTCTCTTCACGTGGATGTTTTAGGAAGCGACTCAAAAATCCAGGCGTTGGGCAGCAGCGTCTTCCAGTGTATGATCAAAACCTACTGTGGTCACTAATACGCGTGCCAGGTGACCATTGCAAAAAGGCTGATGGATGTATAATACCTCCGTTGTTATAATGAAGCTCCACCGCTAATTCTTATTATAATAGCGGGTTAAGCGCTGATGAGTTCTGGTTTCAAGAAACCGACTACACATACTCGTAGGATTTCAGTCATATATGGCCTTCACAATTATAGTGTAGGAAAACCATCCTTAGGCTTTGATATAATAGCGTTTAAAACGCTTCTGTGTTCTGATTTAACATATAGGTATAAAAAGAACACGAGGAGAATCTCCTAATACTCAAGTATATGTAGCTGTGACCGAGTATCATAAGATTCTAAGCATATTTGGAGTGGATTACAGAAGCCTGTAATCTACTACTAAGATCCTCCCAGTAAAAACGCATTTTCTACAAAAAATATTTCCGAACTCAGTACATCGTTTTGTATGCCGTAAAATATCACTAGCATTTGTTTTAAAAACTTCAAATTCAGTTAAGCAAATCGAAGTCGATTTAAAAATTTCATATCACATAAATATATGGAAAGTTAGATCAATTTCTGTAATTCATTTCCATTAGAATGGGTAATGATATTGAGTAAAAAGTTCGATAACCTCATGTGAGCTCCCGATTATTTTTAAAATAGATATTGTTTTCCTAATGACACATAGGAATATCATGTATTGTAAAATATTTTAAAAGAAATAATATACAAATAAGTTTCACTGAAACAATACGAAGCCAGTAATATCAATCTAGACCAATAATCCGCCCTGCCTTCTTCGACAATAAACATTATATCTATTGGGACCGGTACCCGTTTAATATCTTATTGAGATAATTTTTAATGGGAAGATTTCTTTTGATGCAGTAACGTCCAAGTTATTGGTAATATTAAATATTTTAAAGACCTATTGTATTGCAGTATTTTTCAATTATTCTATAGCGCTTCTTGTGAATTAATACCTATATAGAGGATATACATAAGTCTTTAAAGTATTGAATTACTTTTCATATATTAACAGTTTGTAAGAAAAATAGTTATAGCAAAGATAACTTTTAACCAAATCTCAAAGGAGAGGAGAGGTAATTCATTCCTCCTTCAAAAAGCCAAGTAACCGTTATAAAATAATATTATACATAAGTGAAAGATGTATGAATTTGAAGCGTAATTGTATGAATAATAAATCGAAATGCCTGACACGATAAAAAATAATATAGAAAAAGTATTAAAAAATGTATCATATACGTCAATCGATAATTACGCTTTTTATTGCAACTAGAACTCCCCACTTTTACACGAAAAAGTTGCAACGTAGCTTTACAGGTACCTTAATAGCATTGCCATAGTTCATTGAACTGTTGGATTCCTCGGAACACCCGGGAACAGTGAAGTAATCGCGTAATACCCATAGTGGTACAAACCTTGCCTCGCCGCTCGCGAAGGCACGGGGGCGAGAGTAGGGTTGTTGACGCAGGGGTGAATAATTCATACATTATAAATTTATTAAATTTTTACTAAAACAGAAATCATTTTAAATCTTCCCATTGGAATGGCGCGGTGGAGTATTCCTGAGAACTTAGTAATATACTGAGACCTCCGTCTAGAAGTGTAACATAAAACAGATTGTAAACATAAAACATATAAACAAATACAAGATCCAGATACTAAATCTAAATAAATAGTTTATATGTTTCATTAATTAAGTATTAGGAAGGAAAGTTGGTTTCATTCCGATCAAATCGGCGATGAGAATCTGTTCGTATTAATTTAATCCGTTCCTTTAGTTCGTACAAATAATTAATATTTAATATTATCCCATGGTATTGAAAAATAATATTGTACACTAAGAAACACCGATGTCACAGCAAAAATATAATCTTGGACTGAAGATGCAGCAACGACAGCCTGAAGTGTACTTGACTTCTCGACAATTTACATCAGACATCTTGTGTTACGGCTTATTTGATTCGTTGAGATTTCGAAAATTCGAGAACATTCGAAGCGATGGGTACATGTGAATGGTAGTAATGACTAAGACCTGATGAAACGATATGTATTTGGGGGTTTACTTAAATACACAAGAGTTCATGCGAAACGAAGGCTCGTAAAATAAAATTTTGGGAAAGAAGGTCAAGATTACATGTTGGACATTTATTCAGATATAGGAGTATATATGATAAATGAGATATTCGCAAAACGTAACTATACGAAGTAAAAAAACACTGCATTTATTTAAAATAAAAACAAAAGGAAAACATATTTGAAACAAATAAATAAAAGAACAGTAGGTAAGTTGTTTGAAAATGACAACAAAACGCAATCTAGTGCTTACAAATGTACGACAACTAAATTAATAATAGCCAATTAGTCCTAATAAAGAAATCTTATGACTCCATGACGTTATGGAAATTATAGGTGGCATATTGTCAGACGTATCATTATTTTTCTTGCAGTAGTGTAATTCTATTTTAAAAGAAGACGTCGTGCCATTGACTGCATTCGTGTAATTTATCCGCATTACTAGCTGAATATAATTGCGCAGTAATAACAATTAGTAGGAAACTAAATACACGTATTGCAGCGGTACAAGTTTTACACAACTTTTCTAGTACAAATACTTTTAATTCGTATTTACGAGTATATTGCATTATTCGTTATTGAAACAGAATCTCAAAACATTCATTCAACTCTTATCATAAAAGCGTAGGATATGTCATAAAACATAGCATTTAACTATGAAATTTGTAACAGTGACAGAATAAACAAAATAAACTATAAATTTGAGACGGCGCATTCTAGCAGGGCGGCAACCCTAGCTAGGGGGAATATAGCCGGCTATCGCATCCTTGATGTTATCATAATGATTATTAACATGTGAAGCGCCGTGCCAGGCACCGGCGATAGCCGCCGCCCTAGATATGTTTGACATCAGTCAGTTATTTTAATACAGGCAATTAGTGGTTCCCGCTGGATCGTGTTCCATCGCAAACTTTTCGATTAACAGCCTGCGGTTGTCTTTAAGTGGATTTTAAATTGCTCGTGGAATCGATGGCGCGCAGTCGTAACACCGTTTCCTTGCTCCAATATCGGCCCTGTTTTCGTAGAATCGCGAGGCGTCAATGCGAAAATTGGCTGCGAACTCTTCGGCCGTTTCGTTGGAAAACGAGCCTCCCGCCGCGTCGCTCACTTTGTAAATCTTGTTTCAGTCTTCGTCATCCCTAACGAAAAGGCACTAGGGATTTGACTTCTGATAGTGCGTATATCTAGATGGATTGTAGAAATTTTATTAGTATCCTTTTTAATCGTCCACTGTTTAATTCATGACATCCAAAATCACATATAACAAAATCTCATTAGATAACGCTACATTTCGCATAACCTTTACTGTCTACAATTTCTAACAGCTGATAGTATAATGGGATTATTCTTTTGTTTATGACGCGGGATACGCTGTGGTTTCAGTCATTAGCCGTACCTTGTGTATGTATGTGTTTCAGTGTACGATGCATATGATTAGATCCATTAGAGGAGCGCTAGTTGCATTAGGCTGTGGATTCTAGAGAGGTGCCACCTTCCGTGTCCGGATGCATTATCTTCGTAACCACCTCTAAAGTACATTAAGATTGCAAGAGGACGACAAATTGACTTAAGGTTGTAAGTGGATTACAATGGCGAGCGTTCATGAAAATTTGGAGATAAATAAGGTATCGCAGACTAAAATAAGATTTGATTGAAGCAACAAACTAGCGTAATTAACAAGTTATAGCAAAATCTTCCTCTTGGGTTATAACAATAGTATACTTGTTATGTATAAATTTTTGGGCTTTTACCAAAATAGTCTGATACATCTTTTAGGATGGTTGGTAAATGCTGGTTTTGGGAATAAATGAGTATACTTGATAATTTATTGAGTACATACAATTATAATGTTAATTTCAATTTTATCTGCCAGACAAAATGTTACATATTTATTTTAATCCATGAATTAGATTCATGATCTAAAATGTGAGAGATTATGTGTATCAATTTCCACATGAACACGTTGTTCTCAATCATTTATTATGATATAAATATCCCGGAACCTTATCTGTACATATTTTGAAAGACAGTTGTATCAACGTCATCTTGGTTTTAGTACATATGTATATGTTAGGTTTGAACTTACATTATACTTTTAATCCATTTTGGAATTTTCTTTAATGTTCCAACCTAACCTAACCAACCACTATACGTGAAATTTTGTAGCTTACAAATACTCCATCTCTTAGGTAAAACCTAAGTATTGCCAGGATAAGTGGTAAATAAGGGCAAGTGTGAGTCGGACTCGCGCAATTAAGAGTACCGTATCCATTAAACTTCGTATTACATATGTAAGATGCGATAAGATAAATTGTATTTTTATTATTTGTCTTATTAATAGTTTTTGATATTTGTGGCTCACGAGTTTGACAATGTTAAATGTTAATTTACTGTTCGTAGCAATAAAACATCAGGGAGCTGGTTATAAAATAAAAACGAGCGAAACCGCGTTAAAATGCGTGTCCATAAAGAAATCGACGATATTACTCATATTTACTAGGTATTAATTAAACCTCTACAGATATTTTGATACCTGTGTACGCAAGTTCAAAAGCCTCTTTATAAACGTTAGCGGTATTCATTAACAAGTTCTTTTTAAACAAAACACAAGGTCTGTCTGTATGTCCGTTTGTAATTAGAAAACCTCGGCATAGATTTTAATGCGGCTTTAACTGTTAATTAGGAAGTTTCTTGAGGAAGGTTTTTGGTGCATGAATCACACATCCATGTCTGTAGAGGTGTCAGGAAAATAACATTTTTTATTTAAATATGTTTTAATGTGATATTATAAAGTGTTAGTAAGAAATATGATACTTTTGCAATTAAAAGTGACACTTTAAGACGATATAACTATGTACTTGACGTTCGTGTCACTGCTACACGTATTTTCATCGTAAGTTATTAATTATTTATTTAATTTATTGGGTATGATGGTTTTCCATTTGGATAGAAATATATATATCCCTTGAGAATAAGCATGCATCGAATGCATCGAGCGCTAGTGAAGACGTACGAAGCGTAGAGTCGGTCTTACGGTTGTCGGACTGGGTAGTTAGAATTCCGTCACCTTTGGTGTTTCTTGTATTTAAAAGTTATATTCGTCTGTCGTTTGTAAATAAATAATGCATTACACTTCAACACCGTAGTATCTAGTATTATAACTTTATTATTTATTATTCAATTGTCGCCACCCAAATACTTCAAGCTGTCAGACGCTACACACAATCACATTTCCTATATTTCTTTCTACAGAGTGCATTTGAAGTTTAAGTGACTTGCATGCTGCATACATACATAAAATACAGTTATTTCCTTTAAAAAAACGGGAACGCTTCCAAGGCTAGGACCCTCATAACAAATGAGGCCATAATAAGTTCCTGTCTACTCCGTGTTACCTTGATTGTGACACAAAGTGATAAAACGCCTGGGCGTAGATCAACGTAATTCAAGGACCAATATATATTCAACAATTGCGAATTCATTTTATCCCGTCTGTCGCTAGGTTGCCTAAAGGGCGGCGTATTTTTAATGTTAACAAAGTCGCCGACGGCCTCGAGTGTCGCGCGGGCATGACGTTAACTGACGTCAGTGACGTTAATATTCATATAGAAAATATTAGGCGGGTGGTGGGTGGACGGCGTCGAGGGGCGAGGGTCGGCTATCGGCCCCGCGCGCCGGTAGCCACTCCAACACGCTCTGTTCGCCTTTAATGAACTTTATGTCGCCGTCCCGAATAGGAGAACACTTCTTTGCCGGCTTTGCCGCTATCGTATGTTAGTCCGAACAAAGGCCATGTGTGAAGTCACTTGGAAAGGGTGAATGCGAGCTGGCACTTTTGCCTGTTCTTATTGTTATCGCTTTTTGCAAAGTCAAATGGGCTGCTGGGAAAATGTTTGATGCGCGTGCGAGAGCGCACTTCGGGGTGAACGCTGCACCGTAACGCGTACGATATTGGAAAGTTGCGATTGTTCGCGATTTGAATTTTTCGTAAAGATAGTTCGATACATCAATATGTATGGTGTATGTGATGTACGTATGTAACACACTCGCAGAATTCAAACGCTGCAGCGCTCGACATCGGATTGACAGCGTTACATTGACAGCTGAAAATTAATGTGCGAAAACAAACGTTCGTACAAAGCTCCACTCGATGATGTAAGACAATTTAACGCCAGGGTCAAATCATGTTCATCAATTATTCATTATATTTATGTAGCCCTAGCAGAGAGTGTTCTAGATACTTTTATTTAATAATTATTATGTTAACGCGGTTTTTCATATTGGTACAACGCGTGGATGCCTGCTGATTTTAATAATTTACGCAAATTAAATTAATATCAGTCTAAGACGTCTTACTACGGCGAAAAGTTTAATGGTGGTCTGTTTTACTTATATATGTATCGTCGCAAGGACCTAATATTAAAACAGCACATGTTTAGTTCAATATTTGAAGGTATCTCGAGAAAAGTCAACATTAACAAGTAGTTTATTTCATTCGTTTACACACTAAAATATTAACATCCGTCACTGGCGGTATCGCACAATATATTGGTCCGCTGACGTTGGGCAGGTTCGATTTAAAAGCAATTTGCTTCAATATACAGGGGCATTTAATCGTCGCCACCTGTGGCTGTCCACATAGAACGGGCACATAGAAAGCACTACATAAACAATAAGCGCTTCTCCGATACCGGCCATTATTCCGGTACAGTTTAGCCCGGCCTTAGTGCTAAGGCTGCGTGCCCATTGTACCAATCGCATTCGTAACGCTTGTGTTAATAGATACTTGCGTATGGCTATAATCTGGGGTATCTCGCTTTCAGTGCTTAGTGTCTGTTTGCAATAGCCAGGTACGGTATCATAGATTTCAAAATGTTGCATTAGCTCTGAATAGCTTCAAAGTGTGATCGATAATTACAGCTTGAATATTCAGGCATAGCTCAATCATTATGTAAGAGAACACAATTAATCTTTGTTCTTAAGCGTATCGCAATCATTTACCGTTATTCTGAGTATATGTAATAAATGAAATCCTCGCTCCTGCGTCTGTAAAATAAAGTTGCAATATATTTTCGGTAATCGCACCAAGATTACCGAACTATATTCCGACTTTATTTTTCTGGCTCATTAACAATCGGAAAAATAAATCCCCAAACTGATTCAAATGTAACAACTGTATAAAGTATTAGTAGGTATAGGTAAAGTACTTCATTCGGTCCTTGACCTAAATATGAGTTTGAGCGTACATTAGAATAAGAGAATTGATAGATGAATTGCTTTTTTATGCACGATTAAACGAACCGAATAAATAATATATTATTTAGGGACGGACTAATTCACATTTAATCCAAAGAAAACTGAGATACGGAGCAGTTCTACCTTACCTGAAGGCCACGAAACGTTACACAAGCATTGCACAAGTTTCACTAAAATTTGAGCATAAATTTGCGACTTAATAAGAACGAACATTTATATTTGTTTTAACGCTTAAATCTGTAGCTTGCAGCTTTAAGTAAAAGATGTTTGAAGCGAAGATTTCATGGCATTTGGTTTAGGATAGCAATGTTTAGTAATAAACGCTTTCTACACTCATAGCCCGAAAAGGACTTTCTCCTGTGTCGCGGGTGCCATGGACACACAAAGACGAATACACTAACACCCAGACCCAGAACAGACATCCAAACTCATTATTCAGATGTCCGTCTGGCCGGGGATCGAACCCGGGACACCGGGTAACGTGTGCAGACCGGTATGGTGACCGCTCCGCCACGCGGGTCGTCATGTCCTTTATGAGCTTGCATTTATTTTAGGGTCCAGAAATCACGTGGTCTGTATACCATTCGTTAGTTGCATTACATAAATAAGTTCTGTTATAACAGCTTGAACACCGCAGAAAAAGTATATTTGAAACAGTTTAAATGTGCGGATTATTTCGTATACAATGCTGCTACGTGATTCTGTTGCAGAATACGGATTATCCTATAGTACTATTAACCATCTATGTAAATATAATGAACGAAAAAGGTATTTATATTCATATTAATAACATTATAACAAAATTGTAAACGGTTTTAATCTTTGTTGAATGAGCTCTGAGGCGATTTCATCACGTTTTGATTCAGAGTAAAATATAAAAGTTACGGTCTAAACCAGAAGATTCAGTGTCAGTCCAGACCATTATCTAGGTGAGAAATTATTTTAATGATTCTCAAATTGTAAAACAATATTGACTGATCAGTCAACGTGGCTGTAGGTTACATTATACAACAACAAAATTATTGTATCTTTGTAAATGGAAACAGAAATGTCAAATGCTACGTCATGTCATTGTTGACATTTCAGTAATTAACTGCTTTAACAACTTTTCTAATAGCGATCGCCTCCATGATTAATATCTTTCGATTGCGCTCGACGCTACAATAAAAATCCTTTGAACGGAAACCTCAAGGGAATATCGCACAAGGAAAAGAAAATATATTTCTTTTTTATTTCCTTTGTAAGAGAAATCATTTCCAGCAACTAGTAACATTGTTAAAATATTAAAATAAAAAATTCGACTGCATATAACGATTTTCTGTTCATAACGAAACATTAAATTAATAATATATAATGCTTTGTATCCGTCAAACTGTTTGAGCTGTAGCGCGTGCCAAAGAAATGGACATAGGGGAGAGGGGGGATTGTGGGGTACTTATCATTCAAATATACCTATAAGATAAAATAACGACTATTTTTTTACTCAATTTCAATGTTTAACTCATTGCGAACGACTTTTGATATAGTTTTCTCGAATACGATAAGAAATCTTCGAGATGTGAACACTTAAATAGAAAATACAAGCAAAAACACATACATACATAGGCTAGAAAATTATTACCCTCCTACTGAAGCAGTCGATTAAAAATAATAAGTCAGTGAGACTTTATCTAAATAAATTGGAGATTAAATTCAATTCAAAAGTAATTCTATTTGGCGTTTGAAAAATTGCTGTGATTAAAAGTTTTTAGCGTTGGCTTAAGTAATATGTCTTACAAAATAAGACTTCTGAATTATATGTACAATAAATTGTACATCAAACTTTTTTACTGGTTTTAATATAATTACAAGCCTTTATTTATCCCAATATTTCTTATCTTAAAAGAGTATCTGAGTAAAGGATTTTATTTGTAAACCACACAATTAAAATATTTTGACACGCGGATCCGTTCCCCTTTAACCGGACTTACCTACATCCTTTAAGCAATCTTATACAATCTTAACCTAATTTCGAAAATCGGCGGCGGTGGCGAATTTCTTATAAAATATACTTTTCAGATAATATTAGTTAAATAAGCGCATACAAATAGAATGAATTAAATTTTCGATTTCCAGAGAAAGCAAGCAAAATACGACAGAAACTATACGTTGTCAAAGAAACAGCCATCACTTTGTAAACCTTTTACGGGATTGTTTTAATACCAAATAAATCCCGGTGCGAGAGCTTTTTCCTATTCCGTCTATGTTGCATGTAGGATTTTCGTTATTTTTCTATTTATTATTGTTACGGGTTAGCGGAGCTTAGCTTTTTGAGTTGGTTCATATACATTGAACAAAACGGGTCTGTTCCTACATATTTCACGGCTATTTATATAGAAACCGTTTTAATATGGTTGTTTATAAAAATAAGTACCGAAATGTTTATTGAAGAGGATCTTTATATTTAACACAGAGAAAAGAAACCGATCACGCTTTTGGTTACTTTTATTTATAGTTTCCCACTTAACCGCAATTCGGAGAATGCTAGTAAGGAGTAATTAGTATAATATTTAAACAAATATACAATATATACATCTATATCTTAAATTATATTACATTAAAGTCCTAGATACTTCCGAGCAACGAGCACAAACAATTGTTTTTGTTTAAGAAATTTGCAGCCAAATTATAGAAATATATAAGAAAACTAAAATAAGCTTATAAAAGTTCTAACGACGTTTCACATTTTAATTTTATTTTGTAGTCTCGGCAGCGAGATAAATAACTGAAGTGGCACTGAGCAAATCGTTGCTGTCATGTTCTTTCTCGGCGGATCTCCGTCACCAGCGAAGAACTACGCCACCGACTTCGATACTTATTGATATTGCTTTGTTACATCTATGTAAACTTGGTTAATGGTTCGATTTTGAACAACCACTGTCACTGTTTTTTCTGCCTAATACCAACAGTGTTGCTGTGTTTTGATTTGAAGAGTTTTCTGAGAGAGACGCAAAGGTCAACATATCTGTGGCTTTTTGCCCGTCCTCAGGTAGGACATTATTCCAAACAAAGGTTGGTTACATATGTCCAATGCCAGTAGTGAAACTATAACATATCAGGTGGACAGCATACGTGTTTTCTACGTTAATATAAAAACAATATGCTTTCCAGGGTACAGTTTACACTTTGACCCACAAATCGGCTAAAAATTTATTGAAATAGCTGTTTTCAAAATACTCCCGTATAAAATCTATCATTTGATTTGATTTTACGGATAAAAAAGCATTTTTTTTCTTTTTGTTATTTTGTAACAATATATTTTAGTATGAGATAAGAAAATGATCATATTAAATATATTACCTACATTTTATTTAAATTTACGGTTGGTGAGGAATACGGTTTGTATGAAGGATACCCATGGAATATCATTAAACTTTGAACTATATACTTCTTCATGAGTAGCAATATTAAACAAAACATGTATAATTAGCATTTCCGTTATTTTTATAGTTTACAATGCCACCCACAAAATACTAGAGATTCTATTATCATTATATTAATACGTGAAGCAAAAACTTTGGACCCCTTTTTACAAAAATTGCGCGGACGGAGGAGTATGAAATTTGGTATCACATTTATAGTTATAGTATCACACTTATAGTTTATATATAGGACAAGTGCAGAACGCTAATATTTTTCAATAATAATGATTATAAAGTACATTAAATCAATAAATAAAACATCACACACACTACCATGCATTTGACACACACAAACACACGTATACGTATTTGTGACACAGTGACTTTGTTGCTGACATCGTCATATGTCAGATATGTATGTCAAATAACGCGTTATTGCTTTTAAATGCAGCTTACTAAATGAAATCTCATTCCCTATAATGACATTTTAAAAAATTATTTTTAAAATTATTGTATAGAGGAAAATACGTATAAAAAGTTTGTAGTAGAAAAAATATACTTGGGTTTAATTACGGTCGAATTTCCACCGCTGCGAAGGGCAACTAGTTTTAATAAATATGTTATTTCACTTTATAAGAATAAACAATTTGCTGGGGCAAATGTTTAATTAACTTATCATTTCAGGCTAACGTTGAAAATAGAAGTCAACCGCAAACAACATTAATCCTGAATTATTCCTAAATTGAAATTCTGTTTACATGCCCACAAAGTAATATTTAATTCCCCTCAACCCTGCGGTGTCCGCGTATCGAAGGTTACGTTTTCTCGTATTAAACTTACTAGTAAATAACAGCGATAGATAATAAATACGAATGGTCAGATCTCATATTTTATGAAGTTATGAACTTGCCTACTGTGATGGATGGGAAATCTTAAAAGAAAAGGACTGAACTAAAATATTTTTTGCCAATGTCATTTTCCTCCGATAATATTTAATAAGCGATCATATTGCCAGTAGATATGCTTGTGTCGTCAGTTACAGATTGGCTCCCCTTAGAATAAGTTGGTACGCTTAGTGCGTTCCTTCCTTACCTCAGCCCTCAAACGCCGTGCTGAACACTGCTCAGATAAAGTAGAAAAAAAGGTAAAAAATATTCAAAAAATAAGAGGAATATCTTCATTATTCTTCAAGAAACAAGAAGTAAGTAATATTATTTACTACAAATACGCTGTGTAAGTTTTCTATTTTTTAAAAGCCATCTGTGAGAGCATTACAATAGTGATCTATAGAGTTAGATCTAGAATCAGAGCGGTGATGAGGTAATACATACAGGCTTTACGATATGTAAACATTGAATCTCGCTGCACGAAGCGTTATTCGATGTTATTCAATTAGCTGTGACTGAGCTTCTCGTACGTTAAAAATATAGTAATCATATTCAAATGTATATTATAACTTTAATTTCAATCAATTAAGAATAGTGTTTTAATTCCCTAAATTACTGCGTCTTGCGACTATGCGTTATTATATTTATTTCTTCGATAGTCTTATTACATATTATACATTGTTTCTTCATGTAAATATAAGTGAAAGATAAACAGTTCATACTTTACAATATTATATAGGTATATAAATATTCGACTTCGTACCAATATTAAGTTTATAATGTTTTCTACATTTTCTATATCAATAATGATTATAACGTGTGCACGCTACCGCATACCAATAATTGTATCAAATAAAACCATCGGTGTCTTAACGTACAATCGACGTGGTTCAATTAACTATAACTAAGTTTCGTTAAATATTCTAAGCGATGGTACTTCGGCCCCCAAAATCAGTTATCGAATAGTGGCACGATGATGAATCAACAATTTTGACTTCTCCACGGCTTTGCAGCGCGCACCTCGCCTACTGCAGGGGTGGGGGCGTAGGCAGGGGGATGACCACCGTTAGATCGATTCCTATCGTGGATATTATTCTGTGGTAATTAGAATCCGCGCTCCAAACTACGACTTGTTATATGTTCCCGTTGAATTTAACGAGCACGCTTCAGTTCAAATAAGCACGCGTACGAACATTAGCGTCGTGAGTCGAACATACTCAGAATTCACCGATGTGAATTTATATTTAAGAAAACAAATTTGTCTGAAGTGCTCACTCGATATTCGACACAGAATAACTTGTTCACTCGTGGAATATCCCCTTCAATCGACAACGTATTACGAACGTACAGATTTTAAAACAAACATTTTAACTTTTAAGCTTTTACTCGTATGAAAAGTGGAATAAACATTTTTAGGCAAGTGTTTTCGAATATCGGCCAATTTATTTGAATATTGTATTCATGCACTGAGAGCCTGCTCCTTTTCAAGTTATGATGATTGTATTTTAAAGTACATCACCTATGACGTATTACGATACGTGGCCAAATTTAAGGTTGTTAATGAAGTTGAAAACTGTAGTAGGTAGTGTAAATAATTTAGTCCCGGACGTAGTATATAACAAGAAGGCGTAGGTAGGTCCGAGCTGCCCTCAGAAAATACATCAACGAAAAAAAAGACTTCGACCGCCGCCTATCGTGTCACAACGTCACACGTGGTAAGTACAATTTTGTCATCCAAGGAATAGGCGGACGAATATAAGGTTTCCAGTTTTCCACAGATATAACATTTTGCCGCTCCCTCAAAGGTGCCGGGGATTCTAAGCCGTGACGGATCACATTCGAACCATCTACTAAACAGTAGGCCCAGTTATATCTTTTACATTTCATTTTATTATAATGTTTTAAATAACATTGTATTATTATGATAAATAACAAGGATT
>MOOZ01000176.1:769984-805584 GCA_002930495.1 Cecropterus lyciades
TTAACCTTAGGTGATACTTTGATCTTATCTAGGGTTGATTATAGATGTCCATGGGCTGCAGTAACCACTTACCATCAGGTGGGCTGCATGCTCGTTTGCTTCTATCCATACTATAAAAAAAAAAAACGTGGATGTAAGACGAAATTGATTTCCCGGTTTATCTGTATATCTGTAATCCACCCCAGATAAGCTCAGAGTCTTACCTGAGATAAGCCACAAATGCGTTTTTACCCCTGAAGACTAAGTTGAAATGCCTCGGATAAGTATGTGTCTCAGATAAGTGTAGTGTCGCATAACACTGTTGTTATTAGGCAGAAGTAAGTGGGGCGTCTAACCACAAAGAGTTCTACCATGTCATGTAATTTTCGTATATACCTTTATCATAATATCGTATGTATGGGATTGCATTGTTGTTATAAGAGTTATATAATTCTCGTATATATATCATAACACACTAATGTTACTATTTGGATTTAAAATTGTAGAAAAGCGTTAAATTATTAGTTACGTAAATAGACAGCGCAAAGCGGGAACGTGGGAATATCCCGGCGGGAAACTCTGATTCCAATGTGCTTGTTACGCATTTTCCGCTGGTTTGCTTCAATAAAAGTGTTATTACAAGGATACATCCACATTGTTGGCTAATTATTACAACGATGTCTATTTACTAAATGGTCCTTTTCGAAATGAATTACAGAAAAACTGATCTTATACGCATCATTGTGTAAGGCTTCGATTATAGTCACTTATTTGATTAGGTCTGAATAGCTATAACCTTAACTTATAAGCACCCATTATGGATGCAATAAACATAAATTACACCTATCCTATCTCAAAGATTTTGTTCCAGCCGAGAATTAAAATACTCGGATCCGCATTGTACTGAGGTGCTAGTAGGGACTTAAATATTTACTGTTGTTTGTCGTTTCCGAAATTATTTTCCTTAAAGAATTATAGAGAGTGAACCATACTCAGCGGTGCTACGTAAAATGGGTTGCAGCAACAACGATATTTTCTTATCGTTTTTTTCTATTTATTCACTTTCGTCCGTATTCGTTGTTTCGGGCCATATTCGCTGTTACGCTGTTACGTGGTTCGATGTTTGCATAATTGCAAAATAAATACATGTATATATCGTACTTTGCAACAATATATTTCTTCCGCAACTATATTTCAATAGAATCGCGTGTTAATGGTTACGATGAAAAAATCAACGTAACGGTTCAATGAAAGTAGAATACAATGTAAGAAATCAGGAATGCCTAATTGAATAAATAAAGTAGCTTCTCCACAATAATTCATTTGTTGTGTGAAGATTGCTGGTTGATAAGTTAGCTGGTACGCATAAATTATCTCCACCGTTAGAGGAAATAGTACGTAGATATAATATATGCCTCTCTGCATTCTTGTGATAATGCTATTCTCGAAGCGATAGTATCAATTTTAATAATTACATTTCTTTTTCCACGGTAAAAAGAAGCATTTAATACACATATTTTAATAAAACGCCATTATTTATGTAGCGTAGTAGTAATAATATAATGTTTCAGTGATTCATTTCGTGGTATTATGTGAAATATTGGTATGAATCAATACTTCGCGGTACTGAGTATATCTGGTATTTTAGGATAAATTTTGAAGTACACAATTCATGGAATAAAACATATTCCATAACATATTTGTATTGTATGAATCCTAAAGGTTTTTATTTAATGAAAACTATAAGTACTATTCACACTAGAGTAAAATAGTAGATACGAGTATATAATGAGTGATAACAACGCTTGCTTGCTAAGTGTAGCGCTAATGTCCCGGGGTGTCGAGACACCGCTCAGTGACGTCACGCGACACAATTGGCCGCACTCAACGCGTGGCACTTTTAGTTCGCAGTGGCTTTAAGCGGACGGCGGTACAAAGCACGGCAAATCCCCAGCAAGACATTTTCCATCGCACGGTCAGGCCTCTTTGTACTAAGCGCAATCAGCCGCCGGCGTACCCAGCAATTATTCAAAATACATCAGGCAATATTAGATAGGTGGGCCGGCCGATGCGTTTTGCATTGCGAATCAGTCGGACTTTGTACGGGTCCGCTCTGGGGAGCGGTCGTGTTTATGCGCCGACGTCACCGGCAGATTGTGGGGCCAGCCTTTTGGTAAATTGTCAGCGCACTTGGGGATTGCCGGTGGCGATTGCGACTAAAACGTTAATGGTCGTTCGTTATCCCAAAACTACGTTAAGGTACCGACGAACACGGCAGGCGAGTAATTCTCTAGTGTTACTCTCGCCCCGTTAACCACGCACCATGACAGATTGCCATCACATTGATTGAAAGCGGTCTGCGAACACCAGAGAGATTCATTCAGAAATCTGTAACTTGGCAATCTTAATAAATCAATTCACAAAACCGCTCCAGTGTGTGATTTGGATACCCGCGCTACGGTGTGTCAAGGTTGAGCTTACGCTACCTATCTCGTATAGATACACGACACATTTTAATAGTTACAGCATCGTTAATTGGTTTTCGTTAAGTAGTTATACCGTATTTAATATTAATTTCGTGATCTTTCGTCAAATTACACTCAGAGATTATTAATAAAAAGGATGACAAAAAAAGATATTCAGTGTGGTTAATTTAAAATGTCATTTACTCGTAGAATGCGAATTGGTATCCTTCGAAGCGACGTAAAAAGAGTCTTTAATTGAGAAACGATTTTAAAATACGCTAATATGACAGTGGATTCAGTAAGAGTCTGGAGGAATCGTTTTTGAGACTAATGAAGTGGCAGACAGTCAACGTTCAATAGGACTCGAGTTAATGAATTTTTAATTTCATTTAAGCATTTAAGGGTATCGACGAAAGGTCGGAGACTCGCGAACCGTTCGCAACAATACGAATAATCGGCGGAATGTTTATCTTCGCCTGCGTTCGCTTGCATTAGTATTCCCTTTGCGCAATTTGTAGCTGTGCCGTACATTATTTGTATACACTAAGCATGAAATGTTGCCAAGCAAACGTGTACTATTTGCGTAGAGGTTTAGGAAGCAGACTCGGGGGTGCAGGGAGGCGACGGTGGCGGGTCGCCCCCGCTATGTGCACACCCTACCCCCATGCGTGCACGGATGAGAAACACTCACCCACTCTGAGGTTTCAATATTCCATACCGAAATGCATTCAATTGCAACATTTTTAGACAAATGGAAAAGGAATAGAGCGAACGAGTAGTCGTCGCGTCGCGAACCGAAGTTCCTTTGACGAAACCTGAACGCACCGATTTGTATCACGGTACCTTTGTGATCTTTAATTTTCTAAATTTCACGATAGAGAACAAGGACACGAGTTTATAAAGTTCCAGCCGTTCTGAGAGAATGCAATAAACTGTCAGATTGTGGCAAATAAAACTCGAGATAGTATAGAAATTGGTACGAATGCCCTGTGGCCTGTGTGCACGGGAAGAAATGTGCGCTATAATAGACTTGCAGCAGTCGAATCGCACGAATGCGACATTTTAGTGTATGTTATGAAATTTCATAAATTACTGCTCTCTTTGAAGTACTTAGAACATATTTCAAGATAAAATTTACAATATGAGATGAAAACTGCAACTAATAATATAATCGTGTAACGTCCTCATCCAGTCCTCGTTCGACCTACGAGACCAGAAACCACATGTCGAATAAGGTTTATTAACTAGTACTGAATCAGAAACGCTATCAAAATGTTTCAATAATAATCTCGGTCAGTGTTATGCGCTGACATTGATACCGATACATCGTCGCTACTGACCTACACGTAAACAGCGTATAAAAACATGGTTTGGTTTCATTCACAAAAAGATATCACGACGTAAACACAATTTGAAATAAAGGTATAAAATTTTATGAATGTTCTAATTCTCGAAGTGTTAAGAGAGGTGTAAGGACACTTGTAATTAAGTCGATTTTTTTAATGCGATATAATTAATTCTCCAACTCGCAACAAATTACTAGCTTTCGAGATTGGATGGATGGAGCCAATGAAATGGTACTTCTTAATTCGAAAGGTAATGAAGTGATCCGTGGAAAACAATTGTGAAATGAGACGTACAGCCTCTGAGGCGATACTTCTGTTACGGATCTAGTCATTAATTAGCGTACTTGCGAATCGATGGACGCGCCCACTTTATAGCTCTATTCGATTTATACGAAAAATTAAAAAATAACGATTTTTTTCTTAACAATTTATAAAATATATTTTTACATTTTCCTTATAATTTAAATACGACGATATAATTGTAAATTTTATTGAATTGAAAAAGTGTAAAGAAAATATATATTATCAATTTATATAATTGTTATAGTGTAGTATATAAGCCCCGTGGTATCACGATAGTACTTAAGGTTATATTAATAATACACTAAATAAACCAGATCTAAACCGTAACCGTTCGTTATTGTAGTTTTATTACCTATTCATGAAATATTAATAACGTCTGGAAACAAAAAAATCTTCCTTGGTGTTTGAAAAATGCTGTTGTAGTATAAAATATTCCCTTCCCTTGTGACCAATCAGTAACACGTAAGCCTTGAATATCCTGGGTGAAATAGTAAAAATAGTCTTTATCTTTTTTCCAAAGAAAATTGTGAGGTCAGCGGAAAATACTATTATTTATACTTATACTTTATTGCAACTATTATGATATATAGCCATTCTTTTTTTATTTCTATCGGTTATTTCAATAAGGTGGTAAAATTTGTGGTTCAATTCCGGCGAGAACACCACATTTATATAAGCCTTAAACGCCGTTAAGCACCGGTTTGTTGTTTTGGTCTGAAGGGTCTAAGAGGGGAAAAATTATATGAGGCAATCCAACTTAGGCTTCAGAAGCTGCAGTAGATTTCATAACTTTTAATCCTATATAAATTTGATAAGAGACGTCCTTGAGCTTCAGTGGCTACCTTAAGCAACGAGGACGCTGAAATAATTATTAATAAATTCACCCATATCATTATTACTTAAATCTACTAATACAAAATAATGTTTAAACATATGAGTTTTTATATTTTGGTATTAATTAATTAGACAGCTATTTTTAATTTAACAGACTCATCCCTACTTCCGTTATTTTATTTATTTATAAATATATTATACGAGTATTAGCTTTACATTATTCACTTACTACTGGAGACAATTTTACTAGTATCAATTTGATATCATTTTATTTAATATACGAATTGCACTGTATTTTATTCTCATAACCTTAAAAACATGCACAATTTCGAAAACAAAACAATTTCTTAGTTCCAATTTCAATCCTAATTAGGACTCGCTTCGATACACTTTTTCTGCGAAACGATTCACTCCGTAGCGGAACGAACAATTATTTGCCTTTTCCCTTTCATTTCCCAAAAGAGAGAACGAGAGAGCACCCTTTTATGATAGTAAACAATAGTAGATAATATTAAAGGCGAACTGCTTTTCAATTGAAAGCTCGTTGAGCCAACCATTGCCTCTGAAGACCCTACGTAACTAATGGACTGCAATTCCATTAAAGGCTTCCACTAAGAAAATTACAACCGCTTTGTCCTACCATAACTATGGTTATTCTTAATCTATATGGAATAGGTTAATCTAACAGACTCTATAAGTTTACCAACTCAAAAGTAGGAGTTTTTAAAAGATTTTCGAATTTAGTTGCAAAGTACTTTGGGAACATGCTACCGTGATTAGTTATAAAGTAAAACCGAACAGTGTTCACTTTTGCGAACTTATTCTTCTTTTAGTTACGTGAAACTAAAATAATGGGATGTAAATGTACAACGTCATGAAAAGTAATTTAATAATCATTTTTACTCGCATAATGGCCACTTAAGCCGTTTCTCATAACAAAGATGCATTACTATATTTCCTTTAAAAGAATGTCATAATACTAAGTATTCATTGTTAATTCTCTGTAATTTTAACAACTGCGTGATTTAATATTATCAACATGTAATAGGCATCGATAATCATATCACGACGATACATATATTCATATTACTAAGACAGATATAAAGTTATAAACTACGTGATATTGCCTCGCAATTCCAAGTTTATATAACGCCAGTGTGCAGCAGTGGAGATATAAGGCATCAAAACATTTACAGGCCATCCTCTACGCTGTAGTGGAGACTGAATAGGGATTCAATAGATCGTGAGACCGCGATCTGATGTCTGCAGGAACAATAGGTACGAGTCGCAACCGTTTATGTGATTTAGAATGCATTATAGCACTCTTATAATCTGTCCTCGAGCCGAATCGGTCTCAACAAGATAATATTCTAGATGCAATTGTCGTGACGTTATGGAGGTGCAATCTGCAGGCCACAATTGGTTTAGCTCTAAATTGATTTAACACTACACACGGCGAGAAGGATTGTTGGTAGCCTTTCCATTGTTTGGAAAATTTGCGTTATGTTCATGCCGCCTAAAATTAATATATGAGGATACGATATCAACGTCCAAAATTAATATTCATGATATTATTATCTGTAATGACGCACTGTAAGCAGTTCAAGATTACATGAGATTTACCTATCGACCTTTATTCTCCGCAACAATTTTACCTGTTGCCAAACTGTATCCGAATTTCACGACTATAAGTGTGCAATAGGCAATGTAGCAAGTAACGCAATTGTAAGGAAAGCTTAACTTGAAGAGGGACGAAGAGGGACTAGTTCGCCAAGTAAACATATTAAAGGTTCAGCTTTTTTAAATCCGTCAAGTACATCACCTAAGGCGTCATTATGTATCATGTTTGTCCGTGTCAATACGCATGTATTTCTAAGGGTAGAAAATTTTTATATATAGGATAGGTACATAGAATGATTTAAGATGGATTAGAATAGAACACAAAGTGACCATAACAATAACATACAAAGTAATAAATTATAATAACAGGTTAGGTTTAGATTTTATTATTATGTGTGTTGGAAGTCCAGACCTGATGGAGAAAGACCCATAGTCTACAGCGTGACATACAGGTTACGGTCTACAGAAAGTATATTCGTATTCAATTCACAATTCATTGATTAACCCCGTTTAACTAGACGTATTGGATATCAGGAGGCGATGAAGTTATTTTAAGTTACACTATTCAGATTAACGAGACTCATTTATGAATATCGCCGATTGAGAGCACAATCACGACGGAGGTCTATTCAAGGGGTCTATTGCGTCGTCGCCCGCCAATTTGCGAGGTGTCACGCGCGCTGTATGTGCACATGACAAATGAAATGTATAGTATGGAACTAATCACTAAGATTCTGTAAGAATTATTTGAATACTTCAAGATGACGTTATATTAATGCTTTTGTTGTCATGTAATACACACTGCAACGATAACTATTCATATTAGATTTTTATATGAGAATGTGTTGCTCACTAATGTCCCTTCTCCACCACCATATAGTTATTTTCTTAGAATAAGATGGATTAAACTAGACCATAGTATATTGTGACTTTACAGGTATCTAGGAATTTTCCCATTTAAGTAAAAGAATCGAAATACTGTCTACCCCACTGTGTTAGAAGTCACTCTGTCATTGTGTCTTATAGTTCTGTGTATGCGAGTATCACTAGTCTAACATACATATATATATGTAGGTATATATAACCGTTGTAGGTATTGTAATAAATGCGGACTTCCGTGAATCAACATATCCAATATAAGCCACAAAATCATATGACACCTTTCAAAATAACCGTATAATATTTTGATATATTACAAGTGCGCCAAATTTCATACTCCTGCCTCCGCGCATTTTTTGTAAAAAGGGGTCCAAAGTTTTTGCTTAATATAATGATATTCCCATAGAATTAACTGGTTTGGGTGAAATCAAATTTGATTATATAGCTTCTATTTCCATTTTAACTGACGGTTATGGCGTTGCACAGTGACAACCAATCAATGGAATACTCTGCGATTTCTAACAATATCGAAAGCTGAACGTATTTAAAGTGGTTTCCCTACATCGTCTGTTCACTTACTGCCTATGCATAAAAGTTTTCTTGTTACATAGACTAGTTGAATACTTATTTGCATTGTGTGGTGTTCGACCGTCATAGGCCCTCACCGTCGAGTGATCTTGTATCCGTCTGGCTGAGGGAGACGTGTCTAATGCCCCTGATATTTATACTTTGTACGGTTTATGGTTTATTGTCTGTACCAGATCAAAGAGAATACGAGTGTCCTTATGTATAATTGTAATAAGGTTTTCAGTGTCATTCTCCTGTTGGAGAATCTTGCTTAGGTCCGTTTTGTGAGTAGTTAGAACGATGCTTGAACTTCTTTTAACATGGCATAGTTAAATTTTAAAATGTATGCAAAATGACATGTCGGGTTACTTTCAACAAGACAAGATATTATTCAACGCTGGCGTATAGAAAATAAAGTTATCTATTAAATTATGGCCGTTAGGAACAAATGAGATAATATAACTTCGAATGATTTAAAAAATAAGTAGTTTTCTAGAGATTTCTACTCTCTGAAATATGAGGTTCAGGCTGTGCATCATAAATATATATTATAATAAAAGATAGAAAGAGCGAGAATGAGATGGAAGGGACATAATGCCTTTTCTTTACGTGACGTTTTCGATCATCCTATGACAAGTCGCGTTAAGGAAATTCGTTTCAAATGTATTGATTTTAGTCCCAGAATAAACAAGTTCAGTTCCTTAAAAAGACAGTAATACTTCAGAAAAGTTGAAAATTGTATTACTCCCATTATTTAATAACAATCGTTAAGTCTTTTCTTCAAACATCTTGCTTTATTTTATACGGGTTACAAAGTAAAAATTATATATAAACACGTTAAGTCTTGTGTAGATAACACTGTCATATCTTTTGTAACGGTAGGATCATCGTTATCTCCATGCATATTATATGAGCCAATACAAAAACGTGGTGCAACAAACAACTTAACTTATTATGTAAATGAGGTTCCTGTAAAAACACGGTTAGCAGTACGTTGACTTGCGTTGCACAATATTCAAAACTGTCCTCATTTAAACTCACTCTGTCGGAAATACATATCGCTTTTCAATGTCAATCCTTGCATCGGGTTTGTTTTGTTTGTTGCATGCAACGCTCGCACTAATGTAATTTGTTGTAAAGATAATCTGAGGAATATTTTAAGCTCTACAAATTTGAGGCTGTTCTTATATAAGAAAATATATTACAGTTTACAACGTTAAGCTATAAATTAAAAATTTAAGAAACTGTAGCTCGCTTACTCTAAATAAAAATCTAATAGGTTCTTTTGCCGTTCCGTTGATACTTGCGTCGCGTTATTTTTACTTAATAACGTGGCATTTCAAATTAATTTTCTGATGTAAGAACGAATTTGTGATCGACTTCAGGTCCGTAGGCACCACACCTTGACACCTATTTTTGCCTAATAACAGCAGTGTTACTGGGTTCTGGTTTAAAGGGCGTAGTAATAATATACACATGTATATACCATTTCCCAGGTGGTAAAACCAGTGTAGTTTGACCGTTAAGGTGTGGCGGTGCACACCTATTTCTAGCGTGAAGCAGCTCTTGGGTTTCGTTGCTTGCCGACTCACTATATATGAGGCGACCATATCAGTTCGTCGGGAGTTTACTACTCCCGCATCTGTGATCGTCTTCATCTATCAATCCTGATTGAAGGTTATTACAGATCTCCAGGATCTACACTTATCACTGACGATCAAGAGGACTCCATATCTATAACTTCGATGTAATAAAAACAAAATGTATATATATGTGTTTGCTTTGTATTGAGCTAAAATAGACTTAAAGCTTAATAAAGGAACCATTAACTAAAATACACCAAGAGAATCTTGCTCCAGTCGAAACCACTACACAATTAAACAGGAATCGAATACATGTTAATTAGTTTGTGTCCGAACTCCCTTTTTGTGCAATCGACTTAACAGCGACCGATCCGCAAATAAATACGACGTTGGACTTAACTATTTGCATTCCTAATGTAAATTGAATTAGAGGAGAAGAAATAAGTGTTTTGGAAGATGCAACTCTCATACTAATTGCATGTTTGCTACTTATTTAAATAAATTAATGTCGTCCGTCCTTGTTTTTGAATTAACTGTTTTTATTCAGTCACTTAAGAATTACGCTTTAGTTGCCGGTACAGCCTAATTTTGCATGCGACTATACCGATTTTGAAGGGACTTACAAAGGAAGATACATTTTATAAATATATATATTCGATATCTTCGTTCTTTTTCAAGAGTTCTGACGTTTGACAAGTTTAGATTTTGATATTGAATTTTCGATAAGTTATCAAAATTAAAATAATCGGCATGCAAAACCGAGTGCGAGTGCTAGTCTTTAAATACGGTCGTACGCGACGCGATGTATTAATTTACAAAATGTAAATTTCATCGAACGCGTTAACTGATTTATATTTGCACTATTGTAATGGATTCCAAGCGCAGTCATTAACCGTTTAAATATGCTACATGCCTAGTAAAACTTATAATTTATTTACGTACAAATATTTACGTTGCAGATACGCAAACTTTGTATCGAAATTAATTTAAAGTAAGTAAAATAAAATATGAGTTATGACACTGATATGGTAATTAAAAAACGTACGTGTAATATATTCTGTTAATGCCACATTATATTTGTATACTTTAATTTACACTAGTTTATTAGAAATTTGTTAAGCGATCTCTGAAGCTTACGGTATAAATAATAACTCCAAATGTAACTAAGTTGTAGATAATATTGTCTTTTACGAGTGGAGAAAAATAAGAAATAATTGTCACTTCTTACAAAGCAAAAACAAGCAATTGGTTACGCAGTGTTCAGAGTGGGAGACTCGTCCTGGGCGGCATATTTTGAGGGGCGGCAAAATTTCCTTGTTCCTAATATATAACCGGTTTTTCTTTGTAAAAAGATGTTCGAAACTCTAGTTGCGCTCCCGGGCGGCAGAATATTATTGGTGGGTGGTGAAATGAACCGCCGCCTCGGGTATGCCGCCCGCTTCGTCACTGCGGTCACGTCGCCGTCTTTAAACTACCTGGAGTCGGTACTTACTGCAACTCTTCTTAGACCAAATTGCTCGATTGGATCTCTCTCCACAATTTCGTGTGAAAACGAATATAATTCAGCACGCGGCTAGCTCGTGTCGGATATTTCCAAATGGCCTACAAGGCCTGTTACGCCGTTTTAAGAACTGCTACACATTGATTATTGAAGCCTGGGCTTAGTGTTAACGTTATTGATACCAGGATATAACGTTATTTTGAGTCAGAAATAGGGTATTGTTTTTATAATATTGAAAAACAAAAAACCAATTGACATGCTGTCCACCTGATGGTATGTCAACGTATGTCCATTGCTGACCAACTTTATATAAAAGTGGGGGTCTAAATGAAATGATTTCAAGGGATGCGTTATCATTCGTGGAAATTAAGATACTCGCCTCATATTTATAAAATCCAGCCAGCATCCATACCCTTCCATTGAAACACATTAATCGTTATCCGCTGGATATAGGTAGTGTGGTGGTGCCTCCTCAGTTCAGATCTTAAAGTTCTACTTAATATATAATAATTAATATAATGCGTATTAATATGGGTATTAATAGAAATCGTGAAATTTTGATACGCATTATATTAATTTGAGTAAACTCTACTTGTTTGTGAGTATGAAAAATGCTTACTTCCTTAACATAATGAAAAAGGCCGAACTATTTTCTCAGAAAATAATATAGGTACTCAAATTATGCACAAAATATTTATGTCGCGAGTATGTTTATATTTGACGAAGCCATCAATAAAGCACCTATTGATATCATAATAGAATATCGATTTATATGCGCAGGCTAGTAAAAAGTGTAACAATTTCATTACCCTGCATTTTAAAGTAATATCTTTGCTGTAAGCGAATTATAACTGAATATTCAACGGACGGCGGCGGATAAGCGTGTATGCATCAAATATTGTATTATTAACGTCCGTATTTAAATAGCAATACGGCTTGTTCTCGCCGGAAACTGCCTCATAAAGTATGAACCACTCGTGTTAAACGATTCAGGCTATAAAACGTATACGAAACTTTACGGATACTCGAAATTAAAACTCGAGTACTAACTGATAGGGTTGCGAGTTCGGTATGGTATGAATGTGTTAACAGTACCACACAGTGTCACAGTAATCCTGTGGCGGTTGACTCGGTGGCACCGTGGCACACTCATATGTCGCAGTTTGAGGGAATTGAAACACAGATCCCGCTGTTAGACATCGAATGAAGTCACGCACTTTTAGAATACTTTTAAGTGTTCTATAATAAGTTCAATACAATTTTGAAACTCAATACGACAGAATTAATTAGTACACGTCGAATGGTGAAGGTAACTTAAGGAACCTCATGAAAATACGTAGTAAGAACAGCGAGTACAGTCGTGGACAATAGCTACATTCATTCAAACTTTGTTCTGGAACGTTTGACTACTCAGCTGCAGTTGGACTGCGCGCTCCTTTTTCAGTTCATTTCCATAAAGAAGCCGGAGTACGGTTTCCGCGAAATCAAAGGTCCGGTTTGTAGTTTTAGCAGCGAAAAAAAATGTAGGTTAGGCAACATTTACTTTTAGTAAAATTAAAGCTTACTGACGTCAAAGTGGCGGAATGTGTGCATTACAGTGACTTATCAAACGCCGGCGGGCTTTTAGCGATATCTTTTTGCTTCCAGTTGTTAGCATGTGAAAAAGGTATTTAAAGTGTTATTACATCCCGCAATTTTAAACTGCGTTTCCACCAAAACATTTTTTTCATCCTTTTTCTGACTGTTTATGATATCTAGCTACATGTTTATATTGATGTGACTAGCAGGATTGGATGACTTTGGACATATAGATATATATATTATTAGCCTATTTTTTCTGTAAATAGAGTAAACGTGAGCAAGGCAACAGATAAATAAACAAGTAACTAAACAATGTTCGTTAAACTCGCAAAGGGTATAGCATACACCAATAAAATAAACAACTAATATATAATTACTTTAATAGCATGTACTATTTACTTTTGCCATTGCGATAGCTATCATTTTTATTGCTACAATCGTAATAATCGTATAAAACGTTACAATGAAACCGTAAAAGCATCACGCGAAATTATTATCTATGAATAGTTACCGTGTCTGTCTGTTCCCTCGAAACAAATCTGACATTAACTTGGCTTTTTATCCGCGCAGAAAATGAGTTATTCAGAATAGAGTAATAAACTCTTCCCGTTTGTTTGTCGTAATTTTACGCGAAGAGGGGAATGGTTCACTAAGTACACGCCTAGGAATAGTGCAGTGTTTCATTTGAATCGGGGTGGGGTTAAAGAATGATACGTGCGAAAATGCACCCAACAGCTTGTATAAGCTGTTATCGTAAGTACTTACGCGAGCTCCTTGGTACGCCGCGTTATAAACAACCAGCAATATAGCAGTTACTCGCATTAAATTAATAGGTAGCCTAGTAAATTAAAACGCGTGAAACCTTAACAATCTCTCTAATCTACTAATAGACAGCAAGTGAAAAGTTATTCATTAGAGTTAACCGACCTTTTGTTTGTATCAACCTCTTCGGTCTCGAAGGCTTTAGTCGTTTGTGGCATAGCGATTTGTGAGAGAGTTTGCCAAGAAACTTCCTATTTCAATAGAGTAAGCGTACGGTCGTCGCCGTCTAATTTTTATAATAGAACAAAAGGAGAAAACAATGCGTTCCACCGAGACACAGTCAGAGTCGCAACATAACACAAGCGAGCTTATGTTTGATTGAACGCATAAGAATGTGGGGTTCGTCGAATAACACCACAAGCACGAACGAGAAGTCAACGTGAGCGAAAGAGACACCAGCATCGCAATTACCTCGTGAGATTGTTGAATAAATTTACATTCAGTTGATTGAAATAATAATGAAATTGCTACGGCACACTCCGTAGCTTCGTATGCGATATTTAAATTAATAATAAAATCATAATGTTACACAAATCGTGCATGTGATACGAGCCGTCATCTCTATGATAATTAGGTTCTTTCTCTTAGCGTCTTTCGTTTTGAATTATTCAAATTCGATTCGAATTCTCTGTCCATTGTGGTGTGTATATTTAAAATAATTCCCTTTCGTTTGCTCCATGAGAAAAAAGAGACTCAATGTGTAAACTTTTATTATGCTAGAATTTAAGTATCATATAGAAGAAGCGAATTATAATATAATTATGGGAAAATATAAAGGAGCGTATTGTTATAGCTATATGTTTTTATTACATTTCGTGACAAGAGCGCTGGATCGCATTATGTCTACTGTTTTACAATTATATAGTAAAAATACGAGGCAATATATTTTCAGAAAAATAATTTTACAGGATACTATTTCTAATTGTAATTTTTGTGACCATAGTTACTTTAGTTATCTAGGCGCAAAGTAGACACCGAAAATGATATCTGGCTAGAATCGCTGGCTTTAAGAATTGAAAGGTAGACCTCCATGTAATACTTCTTTTCAAGGTTTGGCTTGCAATTATACCAGAGGTTGAAGGAGTTAAAAATGTATTTGGCAATATTCGATCATTCCGTTCCACTTTTAGCTACCATATCTAGTAACTGACTAAACCTATTTTTATTTGATACCGCATTTGTGAATATTTAATAATATTTCATTTTTCATCACCACTTTCAACCTCCATACCTAGTAAATGGCTGGACCGATTTTGATGCACATGTTTAAGAACCAGCGAATAGAAACCTACGTTGGAAACCATCGTTTCCATAGACAGTCACACAGACAGACAGACATAGCAGTCAAAGTTATAACACCCTTTTTGACGTCGAGGGTTAAAAATGGCCTTTCTTCTTAAATGGGTTCCAGATAGCAGGGGAGTTTCTTAACTCTAGAAGGTCATCGCAGATCTTACCCTTGTTGCTAGAATATGTAAGATCTATAATAAATATTATTAAATCTATTATTAGGTATGTAATAATTTGACATAATATCACCAAATTTTGTAACATACTAGTAATATCATACCATAGTAAAATTTAAATAATTTCCAGATTAAAGTTATAAAAGTGTACATTTTTCTTAATGTAAATGGTCAATTTATTTGTAATATCAAATGTAAAGTATGAAAAAAGCAATACGAAAGTTGATATTGTCACATAGTTTGAAGCAAAAAAAAAGGAAAGTATATAATCAAATGATACACGTTACATTAATAAATAACTACCGATTTAGTTAGGTACCTACTACATAAATAATTAACGCAATGTATGTTTAGATCTAACGTTTACATGTACAATGGGAAATTGTTAATTAATAGCCAAGAATTATAACACACTTTCTCAAACGATTTTTGAGAACCGCTATCTTTAAGACTTTTTCTTAATTTCTTCAAACATCTACCTCGTACCTCTACCTACCTACAGGAATCTTGGTTGAATGTAAGAAAAACACGACTTGTAACATAAAGCTTTGGATCGAAAAACTTTACTTTACTCGATGTTATATTCATACTAAACCTTTTTTAATTCAAGTGAGCAAACACCCAGTTGCCATCCAATATTTGCGAAAAAATTAGTCTGACAGGAAATCGAACTTTGACCCTTTACACCCCGTACGTTTTAGTATCTGTTGAAATAATCGATCGTTCACCGGCCAAACTGTTGATTGTATAGATTTTATTGGGCCGTATATAGATTGACCGCCTGGTATGAAACAGTCCGTAGGTGTATGCCAAAACCAGGGCAAATTTGTTTTTGTATTTTAAATTTGAAAAGTTGGAAGTTGGGTTGGGTAGGTTTTTTTAAGCACTTCATATCATATCGTTAGAACATACGTATTTATAAGTAACATACATACGTAAAGCGGGAAATTGTTGCTAATTGACAAAATGAGAAAAACATGTAAGTGTAACATACTCTTCATCAATTTGAAAAAAAAACATATATAGGAATAGAACAACATCAAATTCTTCGCAGCAGATTGACACAGAGGTTCACCTGAACTTGGTCAGTTCAGTGAACTATGTCCTTAGCCCTTTAGAATTTATAAGTAAACTCGTGCCCTAATACAAGGTAGCACAGTAATAGGTTTGTGATATATAATAAAATATAAGTGCTGTTATTTAGTACTCCAATCTGTTAATATTTGCTATATGGTTAAAGTATAATAAAGAACTTGTTTCAACAATTTTGGAAAATCCTTGGAAAAACAGGTACTAATTAACAGTTTAAAAAAACTTCAGTAATGAACGTTGATCTTCTATTTTTTACGTATCTGAGCACGTTTTAGGCGAACAGAAAATAAATAATAGAAAATATAATAGTTTCATAGTGACCGTGCGACATTCCTCGGTACTGCAATATTTTTTTGGCAATTTGGCGTCCTAAATTCTAGTAAGGGACTTCTTGTAGTATTTGTAACAATGTATGAAAGAAATCTATATTTATGCCTACATTGTATAACTAATATAATTATTGATTAATATATTAATCTACGGAATATACAATTTGTTAAGAAATAAAACCCTTGCATATATAAAGTAAACGATTAAAAATAGTATTAAAGATTGTACAGAAACTAGTGTTCAAATCAAATTAATGATTACCGTATTTCGAAATAGGCCGAGCGCGTTAACGAAGCAGGTGAATCTTCAACCATCGCAGTTATGATTGATAGAATTCGGGAATACGAAGGGATGCAAACTTGTTAATCAGCTGCGTTATACTGTAAACATTCATGACTGTGCTGCATACAAACACATTTAAATTGAATCGAAATCAGTGCACGCGAAGCAATAATTTGTCAAGTTTGTCCGTTTGGAGCAATTTATAATGCGAGACTCCGATGTGGAAGTTAGAAAACGGACATTATGTAAGCTCGAGAAGAATATCGTCTGTAGGAGTGTGTAAAGTCTAGACGACGCGGAGTCGCGATGTCAAAGTTCAACAACTATGAGCACATTCAGAGGTTTCTTCGCACGAAAATGCGCTACACATCCTTGACCTTACACAACGGGTCAACAGACGCGACCCGCCGGACATCGGGAACTATTCGAACAGAAAAATCGGGTGAGTCGGCGACGCGGGAAGGTGAGATCCGTCCAATGAGACGCGGCCCTCGGTAGGGTTGCGGGCGTTCCGGACGGGGGGTCCGTGTAAGTCGGCGCGGATGTCGCGAGCGACCCTGACCTAGCTCAAGAGCTGGGCGGGTCACGTGCCGGGCGGGAGGGTAGCACTCAGGGCGTTCACCTTGAGACGTACGACATAAGCGACCGCGGAATTTGTGGAGCGTCCCGAACCAGCTGAATTTTCGTTTCTTTTTTGTCCCGCTTCTGTCCTGTACTAGCCGAATTAAAGCTAATTTTCTTCGTATTTTCAATTGTTTCCTCTCCGTGAACGAAGCTGAAAATAAACAGCTGTTTCTTTGAAGTTCCCACTAATGTTATCAGTTACAGATAAACTTTGAGTATGGCATTGTTACTTTTCGAGTATTTGTAACTTGAACATTATAAAAAAAAAAAATCTTTGTCCAATGTCGCTGACTCGGATATCTCATTGAATCAAAATAATAAAATGTAGTTACATATTACGAAGTTTTAAAAATGTAAATTACACTAAAGTTACCTGCTAACTAGTATGGAATATAAGGTGGGATAAGAGGTGTCGAGAATAAGCTGGTTTTTGAGGTAGCTAAGCGAAAGTAAGAAGACTTAGTCGTCAAAACACGGTCCGAAGGTCGGTATGTATGGTCACTCGTGGAACGGAATCAAATAAACGTAAACGAAACCCTGGCTCGCAGCCAGCGGCCAGATTACAGGTGTGTTATAGAGACGGCATTGATACCCTGACTTAGGTGCCGTGCCAAGATTACTGGTACGGTGCACATTCGAACTCCTGAATACTCCATGTTCGGCTCTAAGCAAGTCTATTGATCTCTTGAACTATATGTTTATAATATATTATGTATAACTTAACAAACTTAAGGTAAAGTTTGTTTGCATCAGCGCGCTAAGTGTAGATTGAATCTATTTTAAAATTGTACTATCAAAAATATACACGATCAACATCATACGAGTTGATAAAGGACTGTTACGAAGTAGTTGTATCTTAACTTCATAATGCATTATTGATGCATTTCCTATAATGTACAGTTACACATTAATGCGTATTCAACAATTTAATCTAATTAAGTAACAATTTCATTACGTATTACATCTTATTGTACACAATTTTTGTCATCGTAACTTACACGAGTTTCTTATCGATAAGGTTGTCTCGAAGAAAATGTAGGCATAGAGTTAGGGCGCGATAATAGCCGTGTACGTCAAACGGTCGGCAAAGTCGGCACCGCGTCTATTAGCGGTCGGGAAGCGGCAAGTAGGACGCGCGCAAGTGACCGGAATGGGGGATATCCGCTGCCTTGGCCGCGCCAGCGACGTGTTGGATAACCGCTTTGACGTGCGATTACTCACTATTCACCTGGATCGTGTAGTGATGTACCGTAAGCGAGAAATAAACAATTACACCTGAAACTTCCGTACGATGAACGTGAAAATTACGATATAATTTGGGAAAGTTGAAAAGAGTACGAGGTACAGAAAAACAATTAAAGGCCTAAATATTAAAAATGAGACAAAATATCTATAACAATGTGATATTTTTTATAGAAAACACGTTTCTCCATCACGAGCTCTAGGCCTAAACTTGCTATACTCATTTATTGACACAATTACAAAGGGGATTTATGAAGTTCTTAAATTCTTGCTTTGTAGCATAAATGACGTAAAGATAAGTTCAATCAGCCATTAGATATCATTTTGATTTTGTCGAAATAAATGTTATGATAATTTCATATATTCTTATAATAATTAATATTTCGAGCGTCATTATTTTGCTATCTATACAAATATATATTTTATGGAATAACTCGTCAAAGTATTATAAATTTACAACTGCTGTTAATATTTATAAGGAAAAGGTCAAATAAATAAACCTTAGCTACATAGGATGAATCGCACAACAAAAATATACCGTCAACTCGTTATTGACCCACTGCTGGGCACGAGTCTTCTCTCAGATTGAGAGAGTTTTAGACCATAGTCCACTACGCCGGCCAAGTGCGATGCCTCACACACCTTTGAGAATTTTTTTTAGAGAACTTTCAGTTGTCAGGTTTTCCTTCACCGTAAAGCAGTGATAATTAACTTCTAATACGCACATAATTTAGAAAATCATTGCTGCGTGCCTGGGATTCGAACCTCGGACCCTCGATTGAGAGGCCGAGTTTCAACCATTCGGCTATTACTGCTGCTGCAACAAAAAGTACCAGCCCGCAAATATTTTGAAAAAGGAATATGTAAAAAAATATTTTTTATTGATTTTTATTTTGATAAGACAAAAATATTACATAAAAAAGATAAACTTTGACATTGAGTGTAATAAGACGAACACAGGTAATTCAGTCTCTTAAAATAATTATTATTTGACGGGATGTGCCATTTCAACGTATCAACGCGAGCTACGTCCTCAGTTCACGCCCACCACATCGAATGCGCTGTACCGAAGAGTACTGGATCCGTATCCGGACGGAAGTTGTGAGATCAGAAGTATCTTATTCTGGAACTCAATTACCACTTTAGAGCCACGGATTTTTCAAAACTTGCGTTAAAAATAATACTTTTCATAATAATACTTCTATCTGAACTCAATTATAGATGCCACTCCTGAGAACTAAAACGGCCTCCTTTATTTAGGTCAGCTGGCATCCACACCCTTCCATCGAAATCCATGAACTGCTCAAAAATAGGTGTGATAGCGGTACCTCCCCAATCGAACCGTACTATTTCTACCCTTTCTTTTGAACTCCTGTTTTAACATGAGAGTTGAAGTAAAAATCCGAGAATATATAAATTCATTAATTAAAAAACGGTAGATATTTATCGGATTTCTGGCGTTGTATTCAACGGACCAAGGACAAATAATATAATTAAGTAAGTCAATTCCAGTTTGCCAATAATATACGTATAATAAAGATATAATGCGAAAATATAGCAGTTTTTAATGAAATTAATTAAACGTTATAATTATGTCGGCAATTACTTTTTCTAGTCTGGCAACAAATCGTAATTATTTCACTGCATTAACAATAGCATGATGGTTCGTAGCCACAGCAACGAAAATAAAACAATATAAAGATTTAAAATGGAATGGATGCTTAAGAAACACACATTATCCGCGGTCTGGTACGCCCTTTAATGAAACTATAAACAATACGATATATTTACTACACCACCGCTCGAATCAGTGTTCCATCCCTTTCAGGGACGTGGGGAACGGAAGAGAGGAGAAGGCAAAAACTAATTCTTTGCTTCGACGCCAAGGCGTGACGAGATTTTCACATCCATACATGTGTACAAATGCTGTCGACGGCGTAGTTCGTAGTTCGCAGTAGCAATAATTGGTAATATCTGTAAACCAATATGGCTCGTATGTCAAGTTGTTACTGTATATAATTCTGTGCTATACTAACGTTAGGTCGATGATTATAAAGTGGTGTTTTCGTCAATTTTTAGTTTAAATACAATGTGACCGTTTATTATCTTATTCATAATTATTATTTTTAAACTTATTAATTAATCCTTCTACATTTAACGTATAATACTGCGATATGAGTTTCACTCACTACATATAATGGAACATTATGCCTAAAATTGAACTTTATTAATTATTACATATAGTAATGATTTATTTAATTGGTGAAATATTTATTGATAAAGTACCTCAGACGCGATGATTTTCTATTGATCAAGTCTAGAACACTCGATAAGAAGCACCTAACTGTATACTTTTTCATTAGTTTTTAATCGCTGGTCTGTAACATATTAACGTTATCTACAATACGATTATATGAATTATACGCACCATGGACCGTACGGTACGAAGCGCAATCAATAAAAAATACCTTTTAATTTTCTGCTGTTGTCCATCAATATTTTAAAATGAAAATCAAATGTGGAACGTCCTTTTTGTTGCATAGTCAACGCTTAGCGTGAACGGCATTATCTGCATTTCTCGAAGCTTACACAAAAATGTTCGAGCGGCACAAAGGTGGCGTTTAATAAAAGTGTCCTCCCCTTTTATCTGGGGACAGCGTGTATTAAGGATCTACGAATAAAACAAAATAGCGTCAAATGGTTACCACTTCATTACCCCTACGATTGAATATTCGGTAAGAGCGGCGCGGTTCGTCGAACGTCTGGGATGGTCGCCTTTGTCCATTTTTTAAAATACCGTAACCCTCCTACGAACGTCTAATGAAGAGGAATTACGTCAAACAAGTGGAACACGTTCGAATACATTCGTTACCGTTCGCTCACTATGCGAAAGCAAATGCAATTTCATCTGACCATTGTTGCCTGACCTATTTGTTTATCGAATTCTTTCAAAATAGAACACGAATTTGTAAGGATGGCAAATACCAAGTGACTAATAAAGACATATTAAAAATTGTAACGAGCTGTTTATTTGGATTATTCATTCAAAGAGAAATTGTTAAAATACGCTTTTGATAGTATCACAAATAAAGATAAAAACTAAACATTGACTACATACATTTATAACGTTTCTGACGTCCAAATACGTCAACTTAATTAAAGCCACTAAATTCGTTTGAATTCTCTTATATTTTTATCAAACAGTTCAGATAGGAGCTATAGCTTGGCCGCTGGGCGGTGATAACAATGTTTTGTTCTAAAAATTAACATAAAGCATCTCATCTCAATTGCGTTAAACGTTCAGAGCTCAAAGCTAATTCCGGGCGGGCGGCGGCGCGGCGCGGGCGCGGGTGTCGTTGACGCTTTCCGTCACCCGGCCACCCGAAAAGCACTTTCAGGCGCGTGAAGCACGCCTCGGGTGGGCGCCGGGGGTGGGAGCGCGTACCCTCCTCACTCCGAGAGTTCGAAAAAAGGCGATGCACTTCGAATTGTTCCTTTTATGTCCAGGATCGATCGTTTCGGTAAAGGAGCGAGTTTTTATCTGTCCGGCCTGAACGGCCACGGTTACTTCACACGTGGTGGGCTAATTGGGGGGTGCCTCGGCCGTTCGATTAGAAAATAGAGGAGCCGGACTCGATGCGAGATTTTTGTGGATTCACTCCATGCATCGAGATCGTTGAGGCCGCCATTCCGCTGACCCCTCGTGGTGCTTTTATGGACGCGTTTGCTGCTAACAATGTTGTTAAAGCGATGCAACATTCTTGCTCTGCAGCTATTTCAAGTAAGCAAGCAAGCAAGTCTTCCTCAAATAAGAGTACAACTTTCGTACTGTTGCATTATTTCAGCTTTCAACTGTTATTGTACAGCAGCTGAATGCTGAGGTACAGAAAAATATTTTATATATTACAAAAATGTTTTTAAAACGTCAATATTTTTTTAATTAACGTATGCTTTTTAATTTAATTTGTTGAAGGTCTAACAACACTTACCACGCAGCTATCGACCGTTATTTTAGACTCCAGCGATTGCATTTTTTACTTACCTGAAAAAAGAAAAATCATGTTCAGTGTATGCTAATTATAGATAACTAGTTACTTAGTAACATGATAATACAGGAGGCACCAGATAAGCTTTTTATTATTATTATTTTTTTTTCTAGTAGGATAGGGGAAATATAGGGCGACTATATAGTCGCCAAATATTCCCCCTTATTGTAAAAAAAATATATTAAGAAAAATAACTGTGGCATACTTCCACAGTAATTAATTCAACGTCAAACATTACCATTATTCCATTATTCTTAAAATAATCGAAAGCTCGTTAAGAATAAAAATAAACTTTAAACTTAACTATAACAAAAATAAACAAATTGTGTAAATATATTTGTGGGCTCTCTGACGATATTGTGGTAATCAGTATGGGTACTGGAATTTACTTTTAACAATATTATATAAAAATCTATACTATCATTTAATACTGTATCAGTCTGTATCTTTGGCTATTTCAATCATTGTTATTATAAACGAATCTACCTCTAATTCTCCAAACAAAATGTACATTTAAATTTTGGTCGTGCATATTAAACGCTGTACATTCTCTTAATTTTTCTCCCATTTTGTATTGATAATATGTATTATGGCAAACCAGAAATTCAGCGTGATCATTCTATGTATCTTCTTCATCAGCACTGTTTTTTCAACTTTTAGACGTTCGGGGTACGTACATTACGTTGACGTAAGGGGACGACGTTAGGAAATTTGTATTTGTTTTAAAAAGCATCCATCAATCCAAAACGTGTTATAACCGAAACATTTGCTGAATTAATTTACATTTAAGAGATACAAATAGTAAGTTTGATAAAGAAAATGTTTCAATACGTCAGGCATGTCATATTTTTAAGGACCGAGAATATTTCAACTCAAAACTCACCTTGATCACTTTTTTCTATTTTTAAATTTCTGTCCGTGCACACGTGTCTCACTGACTTTTTCACAGTGGCCGTCCAATGTAGCTAGCTTTCGATTCTCGTCATTAACAATATATGGTAGTTTTAAAAAAATGAGATATCGAAGGAGACGCAATTAGCCTTGGGAACGAAATTTGGCGACTGTACTCTACAATTTATTAGCAATATTATTTTTTTATTTAGCTTACAAAAAGTTTAATTGTCATAATTTGAACGTGTGAACAAAATAGTTTATTCAAATTCTACTGCATGTTATAAAATATTAACTATTGTTAATTAATTTTAAATTATTAATATTAGTTTTAACTAAAACGTTAAAGACAAATAATATGCATTTTCGAGCGCAGAATCTAAATTCAAATCCAGATTATCCGCTGCACAATCTCAAAATTACACGCATTTCGGCATGTTTGTAATTAGACATTAATCATCTGAACGCAGATCATTTAAATATTTCACATTATCCACTAAAATGTATTTTGAATTATGAACGATAATATCCGTTAAACAGCTTTCCATTGGATGTTCGAAATAGGTAATAGTATCAGAATTTAGCAGCGAAGGTTAATACCTTCGCTGCTAAATTCTGATACTATTACAAGCTGGGGATGTGCGTGCATCTCATGTAATTTGCCATTCATTCATCAGGCTAGAATTGTAATTAGAGATTGGTCAATAGAAATAATATGGCTTGTAATTAGACATGTTAATTATAATTTCATTACAGTAATTAAGTAGGCACTTAAACGTCTAAATTATTAAAGTTATCATGTATCGAGTTCTAATTTATTATTATTTTACCCATTATTGGCAGTTATTACCAAGTAACATTGTTAAAAATATTAAACCAAAAAACCCGACCGCTTTAAACGATATATTGTTCATAATGATATATTGCATTTAATGCAAGTCAAGTTTAGTCAAGTAAGTTTGCAGGCGCCACTTTTAAAAATGATTTAGTCTGTGTCACTCTTGAAACTGACGCGATTGTAATGGTTATTTCATTTAATTCTTATGATTCTAGTGAACTAACGCGATGGTGATTGATATGTCATACGTCACATTCCGTCAGGCCGTAGCGCGTACCAAAGAAACGGACATACATACAAAAAACATACATATGTTTCAAAAACATTACCCTTCCTCTTACGCCATCGGGTACAATGTATATATTTTATAAGGTATGTAAACCTCAATCTTATAATGACAAATATTTACGGCCGCCAGCGATGACTTATGATCAGGTGAAATGCATAACATTTCTTTCCTCAATTACCTTATATAAAAAAATAATCAAGCTTACTTTACGATACGCACGACTAGAACTCGGTAAGTAAAGAGGATGTGTACAACAAAACGCCTTTGAATGCTACGCACCGCTGAATGGCGCCACGCGTACCCAATCTCCCACAAGTAGCGTGGGAGGGTACAAGCAAACACAACGTAAGTATCAACATCACTTGGACGACAAGTAATTAATTGCAGGCTGTATTTTACCGTGATGAAACAAATGTTAGTTTGCTACTAAATATATTATTATATAATAACTTGAACTTGAAATAATATAAAAAGAAAAGTTTAAGTTAAATAGTTGGGGAGTTCTTTTTTAACTGGCATTCCTATACAGTTTTTGGCTTACATTATATTATAAATACGACATTAACTATGTGTGACTGTTACTTTAACCATCATCAATTTGATTGGCCCATGAACAGTAGTAGACAATTAGGGCATGGTCTAATCAAAAGACTGAGACACTAAAAGCAAAACTAGGCATATTTTAGTGTGTTCACATCCCTATATCGCTTATTTAAAAACAATCATTATAATTAAACATCACATTATACTAACTACGTACACTGGAAGATATTTATTCATTCAATCAACGTTTCCCGATGAGAAACTTCTCTCAGAAAAATGAATCGTTAAAAATTTCATTTATTCAAATCCAACCAGCCGTTAAGTAAAACGATCCCTTTGCTGCGCAGTTGTGTAAAATTATGCAACTACTTTGGAAAAATAAAACAAACAATGTAGGTATTTCGTATTCTATTCATTTCTATTGAAATAAACCATTTCGCATTATTCATGCAGCGATGCCCCACATTGACGTAATTTAAAATTTAATAACACCTAAGTGTAGTCATTCGGTTTGTGCGAAATATTATATTTTATTGCAAGTATGTTGTCGTATTGGAGTACATTTTGTGCACTTAAAATAATTGATGCAGGTATTATTGTATTAATTCAATTGCATTTATTAATTGCATCTACATTTCTCGTTTTGTAATATAATAATACGTTTTAACTCTTACGAGCCAGTTACAACTCCAGTGCCTATTCAAATTACATTTCGTCGTTTAAGTTCTAGCACCGCGTAAGTAATTTTTTGGCGGTAATGATATTTTGAAAATCATCGTCATTGGAATCGAAATACGGGTCGTTCTGTCCAAACAGAATCAAGGTACGACAAAATAATACCTTTAAATTATGGATAATTAAAATACAAAATGAAACTTTAGTTGCGTCTATGTAAAATTAATCGGTTTTTGTCTCTCCAAAAAAAAAATCCAAAAATGACTTACGCGGTGCTAGAACTTAAACGACGATTTGTAGATGCTTTTATCGCAAAAAGAGCAGTGCTTAGGAAAATAAGATTTGAGGGTATTAAGTTGTCATATAAGATACCTACTTTAAGTAATCCTTCAAAATAAAACTTGAACTCAGGCAAATGGCATGCTTTAATAATAATGAAAATATAACATACAATCATACCAGCGTCTTTGTTACTGCTCTATATTATATAGTAATAAATTAATGGTTGACAATATGACTCCTCGGGCAATATCCGGCTTTGGGTACCACCTGCTAATTATTTGCGTCTCTATGAATTTATTAATACATATCAATTATGAGAGAAAGGTAACTTACAATATTACTGTTATAGAAGTTTATGTACGTGAAACATGCACATTAAGTTTAAAAGGAGTGTATGTGATCGTTTAATACCTTTATTACACAGAAGAATAATAACATATTATTACCTAAAATATTCTGCTAACCCTATACTTGGAAAACATCTTATAAATCATCGAGTGGAATTGTATTTCAGTCTCATTTCTAAAACTAGGCTAAGGATGTCGATAAACATTTACATATGTTTATCGGTTTCACAAATCGTTAAAGCAGGTCTGCCGCAAAATGTCTTCTCATTTACATACAGTTTAGGTCAGTGGTACGCTCCTTTTATTGTTATGTAAGTAGCCATCAGGCCCTGCTTGCTAGGCATTTAAGAGGGAAGAGTAAGCTTTCTTATTAATTAGGTTCATTAACGCTGCAAGAAGACTTTTTCCTTGTTTACCTAACAATAACAAAATAAACAGTAATATGATAACTTCGTTAGTATACATTAGAAAGTACCGAAGTTGGAATGTCTCGTCATCTATTACAAAAACAAAATGATAAACAATAGTTCTTACGCAACGTAATTCTCTATCTGAATATGATTGACTCGAGAATTTAAAATTTAAAAATTTCACAATTCAAAATAGTCTACCTAATGGAAGAAACGGAAGCGAGAAAAACGTGACTAAACCGTTAACTCGGGTCACTCAGCGCCAACATGAATGACACATATAAAAACATACAAAAAGTGTATGAATAATTTTCAGTCGATCAATAAATTTTCACACGATTCGTTGCTTTGCTTTGCTCCAATGTCGTTGACTGTAGCGATCGCGAAATATTAATATCAATGATCAGACCCCGATCGTCAATGACCCCACACCCAGAGGAATATGTTGCGTCGTTGAAAACATTAATCTTTAATATCATACAATCGGGAGAGGAGTATGTCTGTTTGTTAAAAATACTTCACATGTGCATGAATCAGTTATTTATTTTACATTTAGATTAAAGTGAATACAAAAGTAGAGAAAAATGATAGTACTAAAATTGGTCCTACCAATAAAACAGTAAAAAAACAGTAATATGCGTATAGGCTATATGACAATGACAGTAGAAAAATTGCTAAAAGTATAAATCAAAAATTGTTTGACAAGGAGTTCGCCGCAATTGCTAATATACTCATAGGTTTAGGTTTATAATAAGAATTACGGCGTTATTAATACAGAACGAAGTATTTAAGCTTTTATACAAAAGTTTTTCAAAAAGGTTTTAGTAGAACGCTAAAAGATAAATAAAGAATCACTTGGCAATGTAATGCTACATGGAACTTATATTTTATCACTTATTACCACTCGTCAAGAAAATACTTTTTTCAATGTGATAAAGTTTATCTCACGTCGACAAAGTCGCTCGTGGCAAGCTAGTCTAATTTATGAATGATATGTTGACGCCGTACGGTTTGCGTAGAAAATGAAATACAATGTATTTTTCCCTTGTCTTGGGGGTCGCGCTCTATCCGTATTCAATTTAAATTTCAGGTGAATGTGTTCGAAGAGCAGAAGAGTAACGAGATTGAACATCGCATTTGTCGCGTTTTGTTCCTGCATTATTTTTTCAAATATGTTAATGAATATGCATCGAGTACGAAGCCAGACTATTCTTCGCGTGCATCTATTAACGAAGGGTCGTTATTATTCGGAAATATCATAAGTACACATTCGAAGGGGATTATTTTTTGGAAAGAGGCAATATAGAGGCAGGGGCTTTTGCCTGTCAAAGGATTTTACTTTTTGCGTTTTTAGCCTAGGCGTACTGATCACGTTTGCGTCGATGACAAAGTTATTGGTGGCTTTCATTAATCAGTGATATGTTACAGTAACAACCAAATGAAATTAAATAACATGTTTCCAAAACTCATAAAATACTATAAATGATTATTCATTCAACTAGATTAATAATTTAATTTATGTATAAATTATTAGGCACGGTTTATAAGTAGTAAGGTAATAAACAAGAAAAATATCTGACCATTTTCATGTCTACCTACTTACTGTTGTACAAAACGCCGGCTGTAAATTATATAGAGGGATATAAAAAGGCAATTTTAGTTATTTATGTAATGTTGCCGCAAATTAATGTTTCCCTTTCCACTTTCTTCGTGTTCTTTATATACTCATAGTTGTTAGAAGGTATGTAGGGGCATTGCCCCAGTTTTGTGAGGAAAAGATAACAAAATGCGCATTAATATTTCATGTGTTATTCATGCATTTCCAAATAGCCCTGAATATAGGTCACAGGAGCGGATCGGCGTTGCAAAAGAGTGTAGTTTTTACGTAATTCCTTTACGTATCACTCCCGGGATTTTCCACAGGCGCTGGACGCCTAAGACGCGCACAGCCCCACACTTGTGTAAAAGGTAACCGATCGAAAAGTTAAACAATGGCAGTAGGCACGATGAGCTATTTTGAAATCCAATGTATACGTTATACTTCTTTTATTTCATTAAAATAATTTCGATTATAATACTATTTCGATAATAAATTAAATTACAGTAAAAATAATAACATTCACTGCGTCCTATTATGAATAAAGCAGGTAAGAGTTAGAAGCTACATATCTTGGCATCCGCAGGTCACGCGTCATCATTGACATAACGTCATTGAACGTCACATGAACACCAGCAGTATATTTCGTACTTCTTTATTAAAAATGTAATATTGTCCTGTCTTAATGTTTGTATTAAAATTGGGTCATTACCCGTCAGAAGGAGGGTAATGTTTTTCGAGCGTATGTATGTATGTTTGTTTGTTTGTATGTATGTATGTCTATTTCGTTGGCACGCGCTACAGCGCAAATGGTTTGACGGATTTTAACCTATGACATATCACGAGAATTGTCTCAGTTCTGAAAGTGATATAGGCTATATAATTTAAAAAAATGGCGCCTGCAAATAGGGGAAAAACGGGGGAGAGCGACGACTTTTTATTATTACGACAATATGGGTATATATGTGTATATATTATAATACTAATTCTTGACTGTTTTGACGGAAACTGCTATAAAGCGTTAAATTAAATGTGTAATGATGAACAAAAAGTAGTTTTAAACAGTCGGGTTTTTGTTTTAATATTTTTAACAATTTCACTAGTTTTTAGAATTACGTTAGCATATTTTATTCTATAATTTATAAATTTTATCCTTTCATCAAATGATCATGCCTGTTGCCTAATGGGCGGGTGGTTAAATATGCTTTTTGTTAAATATGATACGCAATTCGGTACGTCGGAGGATACATAAACCGACCGTCGGTCTTTTTTACAAGATTTAAGTATAAAATCATTATAGTATACTACATAGTCGTGGTCGCCGCCGCTCATGGATACCAGTGAGTAACTTCATGTACGGGGCTATATGAAGACAAGCTGACATGAGTTGTTATTCTCGAGAACTAAACGACTCAACGATGACGACAGACACGCACTGCAACGCGAAATGGGCGAAAACGGTATACACAATATATATCCAAAATTACTCCATGAATAATAATCATGTGTACCGAATTATCTTACTTGAAAGTAGCTAAACCCGACGTTCCTGTAGTTTACTCTAATATTAACTTATCAGGAATAATTTAATACCGTTCTCATGAGAATTTCGTGGTAAAAATTATCATGTCATATAGATAAACTTGATATAAACACCGTGTTATTCAAATTTAAATAAAGCTTTTTTTAAACCTTTAAATATCCCTTGTATACACCTGCTGATTGGCAATTGCATAAACAACATCTGTCGGATGTTAATCTAATAATCAGTTAATAAGTATTTATAATAAATGTTAAGACAGAAATGATTGCCAGATTTGTATGTCATACTTAATCATTCTTGTAATTATACAAAAATATTTTTTAAAAACTATTTAACTTGCCAGATCATCGTTGAAGTATGTATAATAGTAATTTTATAATATTGGAATGACACTAGCATACAAATAGGCAGTAAGATTAGCAAATGACAAATGGAGTAAACTAGATACAAATTGCTGACCGCTTCCGGGCGGGCGGTTAATTGCCAAAACAATTATACCGTTTATCAACAATACGAATTTTAAGTGTCCGATTTCATTGGCCGCGCCCATACTCCCCTAATTATTTCACGCAGCTACGATATATACCATTTGTTTTCATCTTTGAAAGTGACCGATATTCAAGGCAGGAATTCCTGTACGATTACTTTATAAATTAGTCTATCCAGTATATTTATTTCCATTGTTTTATCTATATTACAACAGTTACAACAGTAGCAAACACGCATGTAGCTTATACTACTACCGCCCATGGTCATCTGCGATCAACCCCAGAGTTAATTACCTATAAACTTATTTAAGATCGATTATCATCTATAAAATCGATCATAAGTAAGCTTATAATTAATTCGCTACCTCCGATGACTAACTTGAAATGTCTCGCATAAGTATATCTTATAACACCCTTCAAACTAGAGTACAGCACCTTTTAATACTGTACACATTGGTTCAGTGATACTCAAATTGTTAAAACGTGTAATTTGTTTTCTTAGTAAAGTGGACCTTCTAAAAATAATTATTATGGTGTCTAATCCACCGGATCGTTAGTGGTCACTGCAGTCCGCGGACATCTGTAAGCAACTTCATATAGAACATGGGTTCTATTTAGAGTACCTAATCACAGATACGTTGCCTCTCCCGAGGACAAAGATGGTCGCCTCATATGAAAGTGAGCAGCTTGATCAACATTATTAAGAGTAGTGACTAGAGTTTTTGCTCGAGAATTCTCGAGTCGGGCATTCTCGACATATTTTGTCTTTAGACGAGACGAAAAAAAATTCAACGACTCAAGAACTCGAGAAATCCATTCCGTGCGATAGTTTACTAAAAACACGCATATAATACTTGGCGAGACTAGAGCATCGCATCGTTGTCACACTATTAAACCATATAGTAAAATAAAAAAGTATCAGATAATACTATTTATGTTCGCGTATTCAAAAAACCTTTTCAATAAGGAATAAAATTAAATTTAAAAGTTAAAAAACCCCCAACGCCATAAAGATTTAAATGGTTACTCACTTAGGGTAGCCATTTAAAAAGTAAAAATAAAATTTATATGTGAAACAATCAAATTCGAGCAAGTTACACCTATATTTTAATTACAGAAATATAACATTTGCTCGTTAAAATTGTACTACAACGTCGCGGCGGAAGGGTATAGCTTAGCTTAATCAGACCCTTCATTCAATTGAGTATCTAACTGTTAAGCTTGTGAACGTGACGATTATCCAGTCTCCCTTTTTTATAGGTAGGAATCTAGTCTCTAAACTTAGCGGTACCCCGCGGTACGCCATGCCCTTTCATTTGATAACCCCACATGGGTATAATTGACAATATTCTAATATCGTAAAAAATATGTCACATTGGTAATAAGACGGAAATGCAGCCAGTATTTTGGCAACCTTGTCCAAAGACATTTTTATGTACTTTTTTGTTTTTATGTTTCAGGTTTTTTTTAAGAAATTTTAATTTGTTAAGTAATCTTTAAATTACTCTATCAAATTAGTTATCATGTGTATATGAAATATTATTACATAATACGATGCACGTTTCTCTGCCACACTGACAGGACGAGGTAAATGTGCTGACAATACCAACGCACTGCCCTTCGGCTTGATTAGACACTGACAAGTACTACGCATGTAGTAGTGCGTTAGTGAACTATATATATATAGCATTATAATTGTTCTCAGTTAACGTAACATTCTCTCTGGTGTATTATTTTCTACTGATGGGCACGTTAGGTTGGAACGGAATATCGACGTGTTTGTAGTATATTTTAAATTAATTTATCAGATCAACCATTCCATAATAATACACGACACAGATTAATAAAAAGAAAAAATGATTCCCATTTTTGTTTGAGAGGGTTGTAAACGTTCAATTGACGGAGTATTATAGTAATGTAAGAGTAATAAAAAAAAACGTTGTTGCGTAGTTAAAGCTATACTATAAATTTTATTAACGTGGCACCTAGAACACAGAGAAAACCCAATGAATGCCTTTTCTAGCTCCAATGTCAGTAGCAATCAAATCTGAATTTGACAAACGTCGGAATAAAAAAAACAAAAAAAGTAAAAAAATCCTGGACTTTAAACCATTTCACACTCACCGACGATCACTTCAAATCGTCAAACGAAAAATCCACGTTCCTCTATTTCGTACATAAACTATATACATGTAGGCAAGCCCTAGCGCCAGAACAGTGACCAAAAAAAGCACCTCGCCTATTCTATACATAGAGAACGAATGTCAACGATTGGGATCCCGTTAGCTCGTATCAAAAACGTCACAGATCGCGCGTCGATTGTGGTTAAAAATGTTCGGGAATTAAACGGAGTTGGGACGACATGACACCGCACTAATAGCTCCGACCAATTATTACGCCAACATCACCGTTAGTTTACTATGAACCGACGTTCGCCTTTTTTAGTTCGTTGACTAAAACCCCTCCAATGTTTGCCCTCGTATCTATCCCGTTATTAAAACGAAATCCTGGACGGGCGTTACGCGGCCGCGGGTGCGTTCAGAAATATTGGATTCCGAATTGAGGTGGTGTGGCTCGAAAAGAATAAAAATCGTCGATCGCCCTTTCAAAAGGAACTGTTAGCGTCACGCGAATGCGATACTCTATTTCTATTGTGTTCAATTTGTCCTGAATGGAAAGATTGCTCTTTACCTTTTCGTATATTAGTTAGAGCCGTTTAAATCATATTGTTTACATGTCTACATTTATAACTTTTGTTTATTGTTTTTTATGTGCTATTGTGGAAGTAGTTCGTAAAAGTTTTGCACCACTGAATCAGTTGGAATTTCATATTTGTCCGTATTTACTTAGAGTCACGTCAGTACATTCATTGTAGTGTAGTCCATTGAAAAGTTATATTTAGGATTCGTTTTTAGAGGATGCAATTTTATTTTTTTATTGTGTGTGTGAGGGAGGGGGTGTAATACAAGCTTTAATTCGCGCTATATCTCGTAATCTAACAACGTTAAACTAGATTATATAAAATGTTGTTTGTAGGAAAATTTAATTGTCTACAACTTTGTTTCCACTACTTTTCGTAATCGTATTGTACCATTCGGTATCGTAAAATTGAAGTGAAAAAGGATATAAACGGAAATAATTTAAATGTTTTGAACAAATTTTTATTCTGTCTATACTTATTTTGGCAATAAATACTGTTACACTTAATAATAAACAAAATATTACTTTAGAATTTTGAATGCGTCATTTTTATACGATTGTTCATTGTGTTTTCTTATTTTTGCGCCAATATATTGTAAAATATTTTATAATGTTAATATGGAGTGGCGTAATAGAGAGAACCGAATCGCGTGATGAAGATGAATGTGATTGCGTTACATCAGGTAGGTATGTACCAAATACATATTTTTTTAATCCTCCTCCTCCATACGCCTGATTATAGTCAAATGTTTGTGTTCCAGGCTATTGATAGTTACAATGAAACCTCCTCTGTTTGACAGAAAAACATCTGGCTGTTCACGTATGTAGTGTTCGTTCTAAAAAGGTGATCGAAACAGTAAGGCAAAGAATTCGAATAAATCCTGTCCGAAAGCAAATCATTTTATCTAGGGAGATGAATATATATAGCACCTAGAACCATGTTCCGTATTTTAAAAGATGGCTAAAGACTTGTAGCCTTTAATAGACGCACTGGTCGTTTCTTAACTGATAATTTAAAAATAATAGGGTGGTAAAATCAAAACAATTACTTAAGCGGTATGAAAAGAGATGTCATAGAAAAAAGATGTTTACGGATGAGAAATTTTTTACAACTGTGCATTACTTTAACAAACAAAATGACCGTATTTATAATGAAAGCTAAGAAGAAGCAAGAAGCTTCCCAAATAATCAACAATTAGTACATCGTGGGCATTATCCGACTTCAGTGATGATTTGGTGGGGTGTTAGCTATGAACTAGTGAGAGAGCCATATGTTTGTGAATTAAAAAGAATTATCAAAAAATTGGTACAGGTGTATCAAGATACTAGTAGGTAATTTGGTGTTGGTAGTTAAGCCCCTTAACAGCACCATGTTCAATAACCAAGAAAGCAACAGTCGGACCTGGGTTATAAAGCTCGATCCACCCAATTCATCAGAGTTGAAGACTATATACTATTGCTACTATGAGGCAACTGCCACCCATGGACATCTTTAAGCAACTTCATAGAACAGGGGATCTATGGATCGGAAGTCGATCACACAAATAATATAGAATGCATATAGACGACCCGCGTGGCGGAGCGGTCACCATACCGGTCTGAAACGTAGTGGGTTCCGGGTTCGATCCCCGGCCAGACAGGCATCTGAATGATGAATTTAGATTTCTGTTCTGGGTTTAGGTGTTTATGTATTCGTCTTTGTGTATCCAGGGTACCCATGACACAGGAGAAAACCTAACGTGGTGCTATGAGTATAGAAAGCGTTCTTATATAGACAACACAACAAAGCAAATCAACATGGAATTGATCCGATCAGTTTTACTCATATCCATGTTGTCTATTATTTCGGTTGATAGCTGCAGGTGTATTTCAAGTAGAATTCCTAGTAATATCGCAGAATCGACATCAAGTCGATTCTGTTTGCGGCCGGTTAGTCAATTTGGCTGTTATTCGCCAAACCTCTTGTTGCTGAGTAAATTTGAATGCTACTAAATAATAATTCCGATCCACTATTGCTATTTCGTGCGGAAGTTTCAAACAACTAAAACGATCCTTTATTATTATTCCTTAAAGCGGTTAGGTACAATTTTGAATGTTACGTTTAAATAACGTATTTTAAGTTATCAATTACTTAGATAAGCACATATTTAAGTAAACCTATTTTTATAGTATAGAAGGTTTTTTTATAGTATGGAAATAGCAAACGAGCATGCAGCCCATCTGATGGTAAGTGGCTACTGCCGTCCATAGACATCTGTAATCAACCCTAAGTAACATCAACGTCTCACCTAAGGTTAGCCACATATGCGTTGCTACCCCTGAGGACTACAATTGAATCCCTTGGAAAAGTATGTCTCCCTTACCACACCCTTCAGACCAGAACACAGCAGCGCATAACACTGCTGTTATTAGGCAGAAATAGGTGTGGCGGTGAT
>MOOZ01000176.1:806681-826288 GCA_002930495.1 Cecropterus lyciades
CAATGTTACTGATTATATGTACCTTAATAAACCGTTTTAGAACATTTCGGAGAGATATCAAAAATGTTACACATAGTGCATTCTATATTGTGTCAACCTGTTCAGCAATTGTTTTGAAATAAGCGGATTATTTCCTTTCGAAACTCATATAACGGAATCTTTTGCACTGGTATAACAGACCACAGTAGGTATCCGTTATCCTGAATAACAATAGAAATAGAACTGAGTTACTGCTCGTAAGCGACTAAGCCGATTTATTTATTACGTTATCGATGCCTCGTGTAAAATCCGTTCCTTTTGAACAATAACAAAATTCCGGATACTTAAACTGTCCTAAGCCTTTAAGAAACTGATTATAAGTTCTTAGTAGATCTAAGAATACTTATAATCTAAATAAAGATTAAAAGAATACTTTGATCTTTATTTGAGACGTTTTAAATGTCTTCAGGGGTGGCAATTTGTGTCATTTACCTTCAGGTCTTTCTATATTGAGATCAAGTAAGGATTGCATGACTTTTTGCTACTTCAATTATAAAAAAAAAACAATGTATAAAGTCATTTGCCTGTAAGTACCTATAAGATTAGTTGATATATATTTTAAAGTCCTAAATGCTATTTCTATTAACAAAATTATAGTATCGTATAATCATATTCGGGATCAAATTTTCTAACACTTAATTTCTCAATAACTATAATTTATATCCCAAATTAATTGCTATGATTTGAACTAAAACCTAAAATAACGCTATCCAAAATTTTGGGCTTGAATTTAATAATGTGTATTAAAACAAATCGTGTTACAGTCTGAAATATAAATCAGCTTGTGAATACACATTATCACATTATTACAATGCGGTGGAAAGGATTTCAACGCGATGTCAATTCTCCGTATAAAGTAGTATAATTGAATATACGAATATTAACGGCGTTTTTTATGTTGCTATAAGTTAATCAATTTTGAATTATACTGTCTATTAGAGAAACGTGATATAAGTATACTCAGGTATAATTATCAAGTAGCCGCTTTATTATAATCGTCTAGTTGATAGTCTTTTGAAATTCTAAAGCAGTGCCTATTTTTAAATATTCAGTGATATGTAAAAAATGGTGTATGGTGAATAAAAATATTTTTATTATTTAATGATTCGATTGACAGTAAAAAATTAAAAAACTTCGTCATGTAATTACAAGGATCTATTAAATATACCTAGAAATAATAAGGAAGCGCTACAGGCAACGCGTACCAGAGCTTGTTGTTAAATAACAACTTTTTGTTTAAATTTTAAATATCACCGCTCATATTAATATGATCAAAAGAGACATTAACATTAATCGTTCAATTGCATCCATAAAAACAACGTCGGCGCTTCGTATTAAACATAGCAATTAAAAACTTAGGCTACCATATACAGCATACATACTCAAGCATAAATATATTATAGAGTGTATTCACCGGCGGTGCTATAAAACGAGTCGGCCCGTATCTTGTGTTTTAATGCAACAATAATATTACATAAATAATTAACTATATACACTGTAGTAAGTAATTAGCTATAATTAGTTACCGCTGCGTATGTCGAACTATTACATATTAATCGAGTTTTTTAAAGGACCGTGGAACGAACGTCACGAACCACCACTGTCCGTCATTTTCCGTTTGAGCAATCGGAGAGACAAAAGGCTTTTCAATTTAAAACGTCAGATAAAGCAAAGCCAGCCTTTTTGTTACAGAAAACGATAGAAGCCAATCAACTCTTAGGAAGGCATAGATTAAAATTTCACGCAGCATCGGTCCCATCCAGGTTATATAGGAAAAAAGAATTGGATAAACAAAGTTCTGTCTTTCTCTCCAGTCTTGTTTTACAGTTGTTTTTAATAGTAAGGATTTCAATTCTTTTGATGTTTTATTTATATTTAACCAGCACTTTTGTTACGCACATATAAGACTACCTGTTTCAATTTATTCGACTTTCTATTGAGATGCAAATGTCTGAAACTTTCTTATTTCAAAGAACGTCACTTTTAACCAAACTTTTTTTTACGTTTTCTTTATTGTTTATAAATAAAGTGTTTATACTTTATTTGAAATACGAAATTATACTAATATAAATCATGCCCCCTAAAATCACAAAGTTTTGTATTGGCTCTTTAAACTTTAAGGTATAAAATAAAAATAGAAAAGACGAAGCTAACGACAAGACGATGAAGTTTGGTACGCCCTGAAAAATCCGAATAGATTGAACGATAAGATTATGATCACAACGTGAGCATTGGGTATCATAAGAATCTCTTTCGAATAGATAGTCAATAATCTGAACCGTATCCGTGGCTGTACGGGTTGCACGTCAATGCAATCGATTCAATATTTCCAGTAGAGCGATATCAGAGCGGTCTCTCGGGCGGATGGCTGCCCAATGTTGTATAACTATCGGTTTGTTAACACTTCGACATTTAAATGATATAATAAATTCGCATTATCGCCTCGCCGCCGACAAAATTGTTTTCGGGCTCGCGAGGCTTAATTCATTAACCGCTTGGATATTATATAGCCCTGGTGGAGATAAACCCGGTGGATGTAGCGGGAACGGATTTCAACGTTTTCGCGCCTTTTAAGATTTTACCTGATTGTGAAATTAAAATTGGGAGTCAAAAGCTTACCAATAAATCGATCTCACGAGTTGACGTTTCAGTTAAATTAATTTGGACGAATAATTTCAATGTTCTTATTATTCCACTTAAAAACAGAATGTAAATTTTACTTTTAATAAATGAAAATGGCATCAACAGTAAGGGTAATGTTAAACCGAAGCGTGGGAGTAATAAGTAATTATACTACATCCTCATGTAAGTAAGAAGGTAAGAGTACGCTAATGTATATTTATACTGAGATATTCTAAGTTGAATAGATGTGCCATCTAGTAGGTAATTGCAAGTTTGCATCAATGATCACTCTTATTATTATGACGCTCGCATATAGAGGATGCGTACATCGATCTAATTAAGTTAGACCTTAATCGGAAAATGTATGATAACTAATGCAAAGTATACCCGCCTCTGATGACGATGCTTACATGGGAACTATCTAGTTTTCACAGAGAATCTTTGAAGTAAGTAATATTGTACGTTTTTATTAGTCACTTTCTTCTAGCGCTCTCGTTAAACCTACTTCGCCGGAAAAGCGAAAAAGAAAGAAAAGGAATGTCTCACGGAGAGAAAATATCATAAGTAACATTTATTTTTAAAGATTATCGATAAATTCCATACGTAACACAATATTATATCATTCATTAGCAATATAGTGCTAATTAATGATATAATATTGTGTTCTTAAATTACAGCCCAATAAACAATACACAGTGTGGTGTGCAATGATATTACTGATATTTTAAAACTTGTTCTTTAGTCAGTAGGTATCAGCAGTTATTAATTAATTCTCATATTTAAGAACATAATTTCGAAACGTTTAACTTTAAATGTTATTAATCCATCGTTTATTTGATTTGTGTTTACAGTTTACGTTTCAATATATAAACAAAAACATGTTTTTAAATGCAAACGAGATTAATATTTTACTTTAATTTTCATGAAATAAAAATCATAGCATCCAAAATGGAAAGACATTTAACGCTGAAACAAAATGTTTTATTTTTCACATTACGTTGTTTGATTTATTGTTTTGCTTTTCTCAATTTGACCTAAATATTTTTTCAGTAAAATAAGAGATAAACTTTACCTCCTTGTTAGTTATATACCTACCGACCATGACGTTCAAGGGTCCTTATAGATTTATAGATTTTCCTGGGCAGAATTTCAAGATTTTACGATCAATGATTGTTTATTCTTATGACCCCTACACATCATATATTGTAAGATGGATCTTGAGATTTAGTTTGACCACTACTAAGGCTAACATTGTTACCATATAACTTTATAATTGTTCCATGAACATCAGTTAGTTTTTAGAAGTATGTCTTAATTAGGACAAACAGTAATTTTACATTCACTAGAGTGGAGATATTGTCACTTATTTAATCCATCTTCAGACTGCACATTAAACCAATCCGATAGCATTAAATGGAGATTTTCGTGTCATTTCGGAACGGTCATCGAATAAACTCAATGGGGCGTGAAAAAAAGGTGTTAAAACTATCAAAATACATTGCCGGACCGCACTTAACGAGGCGAGTAATAAAATGAAATCTATTCGTGCAGTTAAATGTATACAGAGCGACAGAACGCGTTGATTGCGGCCATATTTCACCGTCGGGCCTGTGACGTAGCACTCGGTGCCCGCCGTACACCGGTACACCGGTATCCGAGCCGTCGTCACTGTCAAATTTTATTTACTCGTCAACGTGTACCGTCAGCGTATAGCGCGCTTAGAACGTCCGAAAACATGTCGAATGTAAAACATCCACCAAATACGCGTGTGTTTTGGAGCACTGCGATTTCAAATTCAGTTTTTTTTCCTCTAACGAACGCGAATCGAGTAAACTTGGAGATTTTATAGATTATTTACAGTAACAAATCTTTATGACGGTAGCGAGGGTTAGCAAAAGTAAACATAAAACCAATTAATTTTCAAATAAGAAACATACAAGTAATACAACCGTAAGTAGAAATTTAATAATCATTAGTTAATTTACTAAACATGGACCATTAAATCGTTTGCGAGTTGATAGTTTGTGTTTTGTAAATTAAACTATTATCTGTGTAATAAAGTACGTATTTACTTATAATTACTTGTAGTGTTGTACTGGGTTCTGACCTAGAAGCCCATTTCGACTAATAGTGAGCTTTTCCGTAATGTTATGTACCTATACACCACGAGGGATCTGCAACTTGCATTTCAGATTAGAAGTTAGCTAAAATGTGAACAGAATTGAGTTGAATTCCTAAGTCGATATTTGTTGGTTTAGCGATAAAATCAAATTTAAACAATATCCGGACCCAAAAGTGCTCCAAAGTCTGCCTCCCAACACCCACGAATCAAATATTGACCGGCGTTCAACATGTTAAATTTTCCCGCGAAAAACATTCGCAAACAAAATAATTACGGCCCAACCGAACGGGGACCGAAATGCGGACGGTATAGTTCACAAATTAGTTTGGCAGTGCGAAAAATTTAATTGAACGCACGATTCCGATGGCCGCGCACGGTGATGTATTAACATTTATTGGTTTACAAATTAAAGATAACTCGGACAACGCTCGCGGCCCGCGAATTTGCACCGCGAATGTTTTTTTTCCACGCGAACAATATTCCCAGTATTAAATCGCTCGCTAATCGGTAGGGTGAAACTTTTATTAATGGCCCCGGCCTTTTTTAATACCGATGAAAAAAATTTTTTGATCGCCGGCCCGGTCGTGCGTTTGGACATTCAGAATTTGATCGATACGAAATTATTCTCAATAAATTATGCAGCGTCGAGGGTTTAATTTATCGTACTTTATTTTCAACGTTTATTTGTTTCAATAATATAAACTGAAAACGGTGAAAGATTAACGGCTCTCTGTATCGGTATGGGGTTGTAGAAGGGGTCGGATGTGTGTGACTTGAGGGAGAGCATGTTGACGGCCGATAGCCATTGTGTTCGCAACTGTATTGAGGTGTCAGCGATCAACTGATCCTGTTGACCCATCGAAGCGATTACACCGCGTCACTATAAACCCGTGTCCCTTATACTAAGGCAATCGAACCTGTATAAGCTGGAGTTATTGTTGGTCAATTCTCTCATATTTTCCCTTTACTCAAGATAGAACTTCAAGTAAAGCTTTTAGGATCACTTTGAAACGACTTATTAACCCTACTTTGTTCAATACTACTGAATTTACTATAGAACAAAATAAAATGTTTTGGAATGATTAACTTTTCGTCAGGTTGTACTGATCTTATAAATTTATTTTGCCGATTCAAATAACATTACTGTTATATTAACGTTACCAGATACGTTTTCAAGTGTACTTCTACGTTAAACGACAAGGGTGTTAATCAGAAATTGTAACGTGAAATCCGTGTGGATGGCTGCGGGCAAAATCATGTTTAACACGTTAACGTAGAATTACCGTTCTAATCGTGCTTACAAGCCAACTGATTAGTTTCATCGGACGATTAGTAAACATGTGACCACGTGACCGTAATGAATGTCATACGTCTATGTCGGTGAGTACTTATAAATCTTTATGTGACATCTTAATCAGTGCACTGAGGTTACATTTCTAAAATTGGCAATGGGTAGGGGTTCGTGTGCGGTGAGTAATTATTCTCTTCACTGCTTGAGAATGCGGCAAGGAAGCTTGCTTTAGATATGGGTATACGAATTTCCGTTCCAGATAATACATTGAGACTATTGTTAAAAAGAGAATATTTGCTCAATTAAATAAGGATAACATTTATTTAGATATCTTTAGAATTGCTTATTATACGAAATTAGGCCTTATTTCACGTTTTTTGTTAAATATAAGAAATGTTTTAAAAAAGTGCGCAAGCAACAGCCTACCAGTCTACAATATACATACACATAAATAAACATTTTGTATATTAATAAATAATGAATCAAAGCTATTAATTACAACAAAAAAAAGGAAATTAGTCGAATCGTCTGGAGCGCCATGAATCTAATTTAGAGTTCAGACAACAAGTCAGATTGAACACGATCGGAGCGAGTTAGTACGAGTGGTAAATGTCACTGGGTGCTTACAAATCGTGGCGAATGACATCTCAATCTAGGCAGCGGGGTCGCTATACGCGATTTATGCGCGTCAAGTGCCCCAAAAGCGGGGACCGATGCATCGTGGGCATTTTTTTCTATTTGTCGACACATCGCGCCCTAAGCGGATTTGTCGATATCTAATTGTAAATGGAAACTTAAAGACCATGATTATCGCGGTGACTGAAGCTTACAAAATTTATTAAAGACGACAACGGCGTATAGCGATATACTGTGAGAAAGACTTTGTAAGAGAGGTGAGCACTAGTCTGCTGGTAATTTTAAATGGCAAATAAATATAAAATTATGTTTCGTTATTGCCTGCATATGTTTTTAATTCCGTCCAGCACGGCGGTCTAGGATCTTGGCCTGTCTCCGTTTGAGAAGAGACCGGTACCCAACATTGGAACAATAATGGATTGATTATGACATATGTATATATATAATAGTTAGTTGTACGAACTAGATTTTTTTCTTATGTCACTATCAAAATAATTATGAAATGATTTTCATGTAACTTACCGTTTATCAGTTAACCAAAAACGAAATCGGGTACGAAAAATTTTGGGTACATACAAATATATTAAGTATCTATAGTCTCACATCTTCAGAGAAGTTTCGTCAAAGTAATAAATATGCAGGAGCTCATCTCACATCAAAATCGGTAAAATATGGTGTCACTGTTCCGCCTTTAATAAGGATTGACGCGTGCTTTGAGTGAAGTGGCGAATGTCATCGGATGCTTACAAATACTGGCGAGTGACACCTCAATCTGGGCGGGCGCATGATGTGGCATTCAAGGGTTTTGAAGGCAAACTCTATACAAACGAGTTGGTTTAAGTCATCAAGATGTTGTTTCGTGAGTATTTTCGCACGTTACGTTGGTATAAAAAAGTTTTAGATATTCATACTGTGTAGTACAGTTGGTATTTATATAATACTAATTACAAACATAAGTTTGTGCCTATCAAATTTAAATTTCAAAGTGTTTTTAACATAAGTTCCTTTTTAAATCCTAGTTACCTATTCTAAAAGCCAAATTTACTCTTTGGGTACCGATTGAGATTATAAATAGTACTTAATATGTTTTATACAACTAAAAAGGAGACCCAATTTAGTTTTCAAGTCAAGTAATTTTAGTCAGTCCGTGTTCGATTTCAATCTAAAATATAAAAAAATTGTTGATCGATTTTTATTTTTCTTCAGCAATGTGAACGGAACGTGAATCCAGGTCTTATGAAAATATTACAAAAGTTTTAATATACAGATGACTACGATCGATCCTTCTACAGGTCGTGTTCGGGCCTTTTCATGAAATTGAATTGCATAATAGAACAAATAATGCTTGGACGCAGTAGCGCGGTACGTCGCTTCGTATATATCTACCTTAGGATTTATGTAAATTGTTTATGAATTTTAAGCTCACACATCCAGACATCGCTGTCGGCCCGTCATCGAATACATTCTGAAGGTACATGCATAATCGTGATGGTGTAAAAGACCACGATAATGCGCTCTTTTACAAACAGTATAGAACTACAATGGAAATCATATTAAACTATATTTTGGAACAGTACAGTTTAGTACATTTTTTTAGTATATAGTTTTCAATGGCCAAGAGAAATGGACAGTATATCCACCTGCAATTTGGTAATAAAATTACGTTAATTTTGTACCAACATTTTTTTGTATAATATGGAAGTAGAAAACGAGTCTGCTGTCCACCTCATGGTACGTGGTCACTACCGCCTATGGACATCTGCAGTGAACCCCAGATACGGCCATTCTTGTCTGAGGTTAGCCACAGATGCGTTGCTACCCCTGAGGACTATGTTGGATCGCCTCGGATAAGTATGTCTTCCTTACCATACCCTTCAGAGCAGAACACAGCAGCGCTAAACACTGCTGTTATGAGGCAAAATAAGTGCGGCGGTGGTGCTTCCAGAGTTGAACAACTAAAAGTTCTACAACCCTCAAATGGTTTATGAATTTTCAATTGGTAGGAATTATTAATGTTCAATTGATACATGGTTTACATGTAGGTACATAATTAACATACCTAATTTTACTATTCAACTTGAAACACTAATTGTAATTACTATCTTTTGTAATTCCACTATCCACTTGCTATTCGCTATCAAGCAACCCACAAACAAGTCCTTACACAAACTCCATTCCTCACTTGCATTGTCTTGAAACTATAATGTCTTTGTAATGTTGAGATGTATTCGTGTTCTAGGTCCCTTAACAGTTGGTACTTGAATCAAGTTTAACTTTCTATCAAGTTGAGGATTGTTTCTCCACATGTCACAACTTATCTCTATCTCAGACTTTCCTGCTTTTCTTAGAGAAATGGAAAACTGTAACCACATTTAGTATGCCGCGAGACTGCATTGTTTATTCTTGGAAACAGAGAAATTGAATATTAGCTGCTTTATTGTTGTATTTGTTAATCAGTAATGTTTCATAATATTCTTCGTAGCTATTACCGACCACAGCGTTTGAAAAAGTTTATATTGACTTGTGAACTAAATTGAAATGCGTCGGATAAGTATATCTTACGTATTTCTACCTAATAACAACAGTGTTAAGCGCTGCTGTGTTATAGTTTGAAGTGAGTGATAGTGTGGTAAGGGAGACATACTTATTTGAGGCGTGACTGAGTCCTTAGGAGTAGCGACGCTGCTGAGGCCAACCTTAGGTAAGACGCTGATCTTATCTGGGGTTGATTACAAATGTCCAATAGCGGCAGTAGCCATTACCATCAGGTGACAGCATGCTCGTTTGAAACTTCCATATTATAAAACAAATCTCCCTTACCATACCATACAGAGTTGAACATAACAGCGCTTAGCATTGTGATATCCGGAGTCGAACCAATATAATTTGTGCTTCCAATTAATTAATCTAGCGGAATGACTTAACAATCTTTGATTGTATTGTATTGATATGTTCCTGAGTTAAACTCTTTGTATACTGCAAACATGTGTGCTGATATAAAAAAAGATTTTGTAAATTTTAAATAAAAAAAATTTCATGGTTTCCATGAAATTTTTTTTTATTTATTTGCACTGTGAAGAAGATGGTTGTTCAGGTTATGTAGCGGTTAGACAAAAGAAAAAAATGCTTCATTTTTCACGTCTCTGAGAATCAACACTATTCTCTGTGTATGTGCCAATACATCATGGAGTAAGGTTTATTTCGTATTTGCCCACGTATAGACCCAAAAGAAGAACGTGGTATTGGCAATGGTATTGCAAAATCCATAAACTTTGTCTGTCCGTGCCATGTCAACAGAAACGCAATATAAAGGCCGGGTGGCCACGGTACGTCACGAAAAAAATCTCGCGTTTGCGAAGTGAAAAGCAACTTGTAATAACGAATTTGAAATCCAATACACTGGATCCCGCTCGGGTTCTTTGTAAGAGATTGGTAAACTAATCCCGAATGTGAATGTCACCCGACTTTATGTCCCTGCACCGGGAATGAACGGCTAACGTAATGTTAACGTAAAGAAATTTGAATTTTATTCAAACACAAATCTTGTGAGCAGTGGACTGTAGTCATTTTCCTGAGTTAAACTTTTTGTATACTGCAAACATGTGTGCTGATATAAAAAAAGATTTTGTAAATTTTAAATAATAATTTCTGTGTAATTGTGCACTTCTTAAGACATAATATGTCTCTGCATAAAAATAGAAAATCAATGAACATAACAAAAATGTATTAAGAAGATAGAGTTTAAGTTTCTTATTGATTATTTTTCTATGTATATATCTTTTACTAAATATTTATAAACATTTTTACCAACGTACTGTGTCGTGTACTTATAAAATACAATAAAGAAAATATCATTATTTTTCCTATTCTAAGTACTAATGTTGAAGTAATTTCAATGAGTAATGGTATAGTAACACGGGGAAAAGGTCTTTAGGTTGTTCGAATCCGTTAAAATATAAATATAAACTGAAGTTAAGATTTGACAAATCGAGCGCGGCGGCGGACACAATCGGGCGTCACGAATAGAAGCGGAGATCAATTAAAACAACCACCCATTCGTATAGGGCGCGGAATTAAAGGCTAAACTTCGTTACCGACGAGTTATCGTTTCAATTGAAAGAAACTTGTTACGTCTATGTCGCTATGATTCCAATTTCAAAGCGGATCCTCCACCTTGATTGGGTCCCGGTGTGTACAAGAGCTACGTGACTCTGCCCGAACTCGTCTCGTCTGCCCACTTTTTATTAGTAAGGAAGTGGCACCACGTGTTGTAAACTTGTTGGGACGCTACATATTTTGAGTTTCTTATATAGATTTCTACACTCATTATACTAGTGCGGGCCACATTAAGATCTTTTCCTGCGACATAAGTAGCATAGACATAAACAGACGAATACACTACAATCAAAGACGTACAGAAACCTAAATCTATCATTTAGATCTCAGAACCCAGTGTATCAGATCAGCATGGGAGATCTGACCGCCATGCAAATCGCCCTTCAGGCCGTTTTATATTTAAAACGCATTTTTTTTCAGATGGAACTCTACCTGTATGTCTGAGGGGGTACCACCAGTGCAAGAAGCGTTGATATTACGAGTAATGAAGCAGAATTCAGAGCTTATCTGAAGTTCCAGTGGTACAAAAATGTCCGTACTACTGCCGTGTCCTTAATCCTGCTTGCAAGCTGCTTATATACTCCTTTGTTTTAGGTAAATGTAGAAATACTTCTAGCGCTCCTTTTTTATTTATGTGTAAAAATCCCCGCGTTTGAATCAATGTTGGGTTCACTAAAATCTTATTATACCTACTCGACGATGGCTATTGCCAATCAATATTTTTAATTGGAAACTTTTGAGTAGTTTTGTGTGGAGTCAGTTTCTTTTCAGATTACATTTTTAGTAGTACTATTGAGATATTTCAAGTACATTTGCTGAGTGACATAATACAATAGAGGTGAATGCTTTTAATTTTCAAAACACGTTAGTAACTGTGGGCACTATTATGGTCTGATATGTCCCGGGTTCAATTCCCTCTTAGGCAGGCATCTAGATGTTGACTTTAGATCCCTCTCTTTAGCTATAATTTAGGATATAATTAAAACTGTTAACAACCACTTTTGCGAAGTAGTAATATCGTTAATTGTGTTTTGGATCCGGATGTGTTTAACTTTAACACCAGATCATACCACTAATGTTCATATAAATAATATAAGTCTTGGATGACTTTACGAGTATAAAGCGTTTCGGTATATTACTGATATATTCATATGTGACTTTAGAAATAGCATCAAACAGTATTAAATTAATATTAAATAGGGCAACAATGCAACACAAACACTTCATTGGTAAAGGTATTCGTATCATAGTGTATTCAAACAATATGAAACTTTGGAGTTTTGAAACAACGCTCTGTAAACCTCTTAGGAGCGAACAATAAATTTAATAAATTTATTTGCGACCTTTTACTATAAAGAAGCCGGCAAAATGTTATTTAAACACCCACGTTAGAGCGAAGTTTAAACAAGTTAAAGAAAGAAATGCATGTTTCTTTACGCTTTGTTTAGTTATGTGCATTGGTGACTGACTCCAAGCCTCCTTCATTTAACTCTTAGTGACACGAATAATTATAATAGCGACAATATAAAGTAAGAGCTTCATAATCATTAAATAACTTTAAATATAATTTAACAAGCAACATTGTAAAAATGTTAAAACAAAAGCCCGACTGCTTAAAAATGATTGATTGCTTTTAGCTTTAGTTCACTGCAATCGTTTCTTGTTTTTATAACAATATAATTAATTTAATGAGATTATATACATACATTTTTGGAATGGTCTATTTACAAGCTTTCTTTTAATATATTTTGTCATTGCCATCGTCACTTTCTCCAGTTTTTACAGAGACCACTTTTTTTAAAATTATATAGCCTATGTTATTTCGCAAACATTTGACATATGTCACAATTCGGCAAACCATTTGGACTTCAGCGCGTGACAAAGAAATGTACGTGGCATATATACATACATACATAAATTCGATGCCGTCAGGTAAGAAGTACCCAAATCACTGTATATGCTATTGCTATCACTGTATATATTATTGCGTTAACGTCACAGAAAAATACGTACGATCCCTTAACGAATATAAAATATAGCTTGATACCGTGCAAAACTAAATAAAAAGTAATTTAGTTTACATTGAAACAATATATTCCGTCAAAACGATGATGGACAGCGCAACACAATACAAGAAGGCCACATATTGGCCGTCACATTGTAAGTATCCTTGAACGTCACACTAGCCAAGTCAATGACATCGACTAATCCGCCGTTGACAATGTCAGACGGCTGTCATCGTCATTCAACGATTTCGTACAAAAACAAGTCCTTTGACCGCTCCTGTTTTATTTCGTACTATTTTAATTAAGCCTTCGCAATAACGCAATCAGCAGACGGACTGCAAGCCAGAAAGTCGTTCGAGCAAATATAATTAAAAAACAAAACGAACAAAACGGCACTCGAAAGTATAGCTTCAGAAACGGAAAAATAATTATTTCCCAACGTCTGCTCTGTCACCCACTCAAGGACGGAATAATTACAACTTTTCTTAGTACATAACTGACGTGCCGAATTAAAAATATATTCGTTCACGTAGCACAAAGTTAAGTCTGCGCGTAGCGGCGGTGTTGTCCGGGTCATTAAAATTTAGCCGGGCGTACGCGGTTAAACAAATACTGGTAAAACTAGCAAGTTTGTTGTGTAAGTCGACTATAACCGGGTAACTTTATGAAATAAAACACCGGTCCCTACTTAGCGGCGACCACCGAAGGTGGCCAACTTACACAAAACTAATGCATATTTTAGTGAAACGCGCCGTGTGTAATGATTTATTCAGATACACATTTCCCGGTCTTGGATAGCGATATTAACTATATAATGCTTATAAAACGGAATTCTCATATAGTGTTTAAAGTACGGCATGATATCGCTCTTCGAGGATCTTATCTCAGGAGCACGTACTTGTAACTAACGGCCTCAAAGGAAGTGCATTTTTATATCGTTCTACCGACAATGTATAATTCAGGTGGTTATAATGCCTGTTTGATTTACTACACATAACATTATCTTCGCTTCACACGAGGGCTTCGGAACTTTACATAGGTACTTGTAATTTCGAAACATTGGAATAAATTATCTATTATGTCACCTTTTAAAGTCGTATGAGAAATTTGGTAGCCTAAAAAGATCTCTTGGAATAAAAAGCTCCAATTTATGTAACAGAATATGCTGACGTGCATGCATTATCGATACGTTTCCGATCAAGAAGTGTAAAATATATCGTTTCAAAATAGTAAAGTGACCTATGAACGAAGTGAAATTTAAAAAAAATACCCTTAACAACACGCGTCTGTTGATCCTGAACATGTTGTATTTAGAATCATAAGACAAATTGTAACATATGAATTATTAACATCTAGGGTATTCTAATTATTGGTTATACTACATAAATATTTAAAAGGCGCCTATGAAAATGTTCCGTACTTATTCCTCTACTATGTTTCTGACAGGCGTCACGTAATAATCTACTCATATTGAGAAGTTAAACGGGGCATAATACCTACAATTACTACACGTGGGGCGTTGGCAATAGACAGGCCGTTCCACTAAACACCAATAATATATTGCAGCGGACGGTCCTGCAATTAAGTGGAAATGCGGGAATGAGATACCTCAACTATTGCATTGCTGCGTAGATACTAACTTTGTGAGCGTGGAACTAACTAAAACTCATACTTACTCAGTATTAGTATCTAATCTTCGTCGTAAGCGTACAATATAATTAAAGGTTTTATTTAAATAATATTTTATACTTATGGTACTTATTTTATACTTAAAATGCATATGTAAAACATTCATCGATACGTCTATATGCATGTTTGTCTATGAAATATAGTCATATTTGTAGTTATATATATAGTCATAGTTTTATGATTTTAAATTAAGGTGAATCGTATGTATATTGAGAGACAATTCATTACAAAAATTGAAACACATATTATATTAGCGATATTATTTGGGCTGCTAAAGTATATAAAAATTACTAATTACTATTTTTACCCAATAACAGCAGTATTAAGCTGCCGTTGGGTTCAAGTTTGAAAGGAGTAAATACAGCGGCGAACCAGGCTCTCAGTTGACTCCCTAAAAATTCCTATCCGAGACGTTCCACTTAGTCGTAAGGGGGTAGTCACGCTTGTGGGGCCAACCACAAGTAAGACTAATTTTATCTGGGGCAGTTATAGATGCCTATTAGCGGCTCTAGCCACTTACAATCAGGTGAACTGTATGCTCAATTACTAGCTTTTCTTGTAAAAATCACCAATTGGACGGGTCTAGGTCTACTGATAAACATTACAAGACCCTTACAAAACGTAGCCATCAAGATTGTGATGTAATGAATAAATTCGTTATTTCAACTAATTGAATGGCATAATGGCCCGAGACATCAACAATCAAAACAGTAGATGTAATGTAATTACAGTGTATCCGAAAGCACTGCTCGCAGCTATCGACACAGTCGGTCAGCGTGAGGTCGCCTCACCACTCTCGTCAACATAAATGCGCGCCTGGTATATTTGACCATTATTTTGTCGCATTGTTATTTTAAAACTATGATAACTCCTAACATATGCTAGGTAGGTAGGTATAATGTATTATTTTAGGACTAATTTGAATACCATAAAAAAGGTTATAGTGTCAACCTTAAAAGTCAACCTTAAAAGCTAGACATATGCTGTCGCGGACTTATTTTTAGAACTTTTACACGGGAACAATTTCGTAATACATGATTTTTGCGTAACTTTCACCGTTTTCGCAGCGTACTCAAGGAACGCCCTTAAAAAATAAGTTGCTTTCCGTTTTTGCAACATTTTCTTTAGCTGTTCCACTCTTATTAGTCATAGTTATATTTTATATGGCCTGAAGCCTTTGTCGATAAAGTTCCCGAGATTAGCGCGTTCGACATAACAAACAAACCCTTTATAATATTTTTATTATTAATTGACGAACGTCTGTAATAATCGAGGTTCTACTGTAGCTGTTTTCCGTTACAAATTAAAAAATAAAATTGACACTGCTGCTATAACGCCTAAATAAATATATTCGTTACGACGGTTGCGGAAGTGAAAAGTTCCTAAAAGTTGCCTAGGGTCACAAGAAAAAAATCTTGTCACGCGGATGTGTGTCCAGGCGGACATGACGCGTGTGTCATACATGACAGAAAAAGTGTCTATCAAACGATAGGATGCAAGAGAACAATGTACGGTTCTTGGGAACGTAAAAGGAAAGTTGGTGGGGAGTATTTTTTATAATACAATAAAATTACACGTGGGACAGAAAGAAAAGGTCAGTGCACACCATTTATGCCCGTACGTTAAGGAGGCAAAAACTTACTATGTAAAATACCGATAACTTCTTTGAATTAGCCAATTATTGTATTCAATTGTAATTTTATTGGCTTTTTACTATAATAGTATAAATTGTGCGGTATATTCACACAATAAAACCGTCGATTTCTTCTTGACTCTCTGTTGGGTATTATTTAAAGTAAGTACACTATATAAATATACATATGTCTCAATATGCTAGAATATGACTTTTATAAATCCATTATAAAATAAATATTACAGCCAAAAATATTTGCAATTCTCAAAACTTAAACGAGTCGCAAAATAAAAAAAAATAAACAAATGCTGTCCTTTTGGGTCTTGAAAGAAAAATCTTTTAAAATAACCTATCGAAACTTTCTCATTATATTTTGTGAAAGATAATTCATCTTTATTAATAGAATAAATAAGTACATAATCAATGCTTGCAGAAATTGTCAATAACCCCTTCATACACAAATACTGTTTTGTTTAATTACATGACATTAACATATTAAAATGGAGTTGAGTATAGGATAGCACAGGACTAAATAGATAAATTGCACAGCCCATTGCGTACTACATCACCTGTGGCGTTGGAGCGCGAGTATGCAATAAATAATAATATTTATGTCGTGTGTATGTTTCTTCATGTCGACTCCGCGTTTGAACGCCTTCAACCCAGCGGGATTCGCATTAACTCGCGACTAATTAAGACATAAATGAAATAAGCCATATTACCGACATTTGGACTCTTGCAATGAACATTTTTTGTTAAATATTATTTCTACGTTAAGGTCGAATGCCTTCCGCTGGTGTCACGGGCTATAAATTAATTATAATGAAAATAAATCCTGTCATAAATTAAAGCTGACGAACGTAGAGGTATTCGTATTGTGAGAATTCTAGTTTTATACACCGAATTTATTATTTCCATAAATAAATCTACGCACAGAGATCTGCTATTTATAATATAAGAACTCAAACGCGTGACAACACCCGCTTACACCGTAGCTCTCAGTAAATCTTTCACGCAGATATATTTAATATTATCAATTTAGAAATTTATCTATTTTGTAAATCGTCATGAATATTTTCATATGACGTAATTAATTTAAGGCAAATTCATTACAATGACAGACGTGTATTAATTTTGTATCTTACTGGTATATACAATTAATTTAAGCCATATTAACTGCAGCTACCATCAAAATCGAGTACTACAGTTGCAGTTGACGAGCACGCCGACAATTTTCCTCTCTCCTTGTGTTGTAAAGACGAGATGAACAAGGGTCGAACGAGCCATTATTGAACAGTAACGATCCAGATTTGTTCGACCGAGATGACCATCGATATAGGCCGATCTGAGGGGTCCAGGCGAAAGAGGGGGAGGTATTATCTTGAGAGGGAAGCTCGAAACGTTAGTCGCGTTCGCGTGCATTTTGCATGAGCCCGCGCCGGCGTGGGAGAGAGACCTGCGCGCGAAAGAGACAGCCTCTGGATCTACATTTAAAGAGCATTGTAAGCAAACGCATTATTAATGTATCAGTTTTAGTTGTTGGGAGCACTGGCGCGCCGGGCTGCCAAGAGCGGGCCGAGTTATTCATGCCTCATGCATACACCATTCATATTTGATTCCTTTTAATTCCAGCCGTCTTTCGTCTACGGAGGTTCATACCGGTGACGTTTCATTTAACCGGCGTTCATTGCTCTAACGCCGGGTGCTTCGGACAGACGCTTTGCGTTTGAATATGCTAATGTGACGGAATGTCCATTAGGTTACCCAATCCATCTGAATAGATCAGCGCGAGGAAGAACACAGTTCAATATGGATTTGGGTGATATACTGACGCGCTAGGGCATTACTTAGTGTCCTGATTGAATAAATGGACGAATACGATTGCTTTTGTAAATATATTGCTATGGAGGTCAGTACTCTCTAGAGGAAATGTCAGCTTATGTATGTACATAATTTTAAGTCGTTATTCGAATACATTTAAATAGTCGTCTGGACTGCCGGAGAGCCTAAATAATGTATTACTTTAATGTTCCAGATATCGTACGTCACGGATTTACGCGCATCAGTCCAGAAAGAATATACTTTTCCGTCAAGAATCGAACCTGAAACCTATTAAATATTTGTGTAGTACGAGTGAAAAATCGTAAGTACAAAATGAACACAAACTAATATTATATTAATTCTTCGGGATATCAAAGACGAGGAACATCGTAGCTCAACCAAGTTCCTACACATATGTGCTGGAAGCGTTCAATAATTGATTACCCCCAGTCTGGGTATCTAGGAATTACTGCCTACACCGACCCTTGATGCATCGACTGCACGTCAATAAGATTACGCAGCTATGAGGGATTACACTGGGACCCTAAGAACATCTTCAGACCCGACCTACTGGTTAATTGGTTATCTCAACCCATAGGTCCTTTTGTCTAACTATCCTTTCAGTCTTGATTAATCTTACTAACTGTAGGTGAGTGAGTTTTGTTAGTGAGAATCAGATTAATATGTAAGCAAATACCATACTTTATTGACTATTGTTACAGGTATTTATAGTTATCACGATGGGCTTTTTCGTATATGTAATCACTTATCTATATATTAATACGTAAAGCAAAAATTTTGGACTCCTTTTTACAAAAATTGCGCGGTTGGTGGAGTATGAAACTTGACACACTTATTTATATGTAGGAGAAGTGCAGAAAGCTAATATTTTTCAATAATAATGCTTATAAAGTACATTAAATTAATAAATGAAACATAACACACACTACCATGCATTTGATACACACAAACACACGTATTTGTTACACGCCGATTTTCATTCTGACTTATGTCATATGTGTATGTCAAATAACGCGTTATTGGTTTTAAATGCAGCTTAATCAATTAAATCTCATTTCCTTATGGCATTTAAAAAAATAATTTTAAATTTAATGTACAGAAGAAATTACGTATAAAAACTTTGTCGTAGAAAAAAAATAGATTTAATTACGGTCGAATTTCGACCGCTTCGATGGACAACTAGACAGTATAATTTCTGTAATGATTCGTTCAAATTATACTTCGAAATTGATGATACCTTACATAGGAATAAATATTATCCACACGAAGCCGTCCATACGAAAACATTTTATTTATGAACGCGGTAACATTGTTGTTTAAATAGTTTTATAATTCACGGTAGATTTTGCAACGTCACTCATCCCTCACATATCACAGTGCGTCCACCCTTATCCTTTGCGGTGCTCGTCTTAGTGCCGGTTGCGCTCGGCCATTAAAAATTCATGCGCCTACGATTAGGCAATGAGAAGACTGGGCATTGCGAAGCGTCAATATGTCGTGTTGTATGAATCAAGCTATGAGGAAGTGTGATACATTTTTAATAAATACTCACTAAAGTGGTCACTACGGGCAGAAAGAGATTGGCGTTATTGTAACTGTTAAGGGGGGAGG
>MOOZ01000176.1:826300-838278 GCA_002930495.1 Cecropterus lyciades
AGTCATGGTCCATGACATACCCTGTATATATGTTTGAAGATTATTATCTTCTTATTATTATCATTTATCTTCTCGCCTATGATAAGTTTAGGGCGTCCAGACCCCATAATAAACCCCTCAACCACCTCTTGTATTATATACACTACAAATGGTTTTTATTTACATGTTAATAGTGTTTTTTTTAAATACCTACCGTATTGTGGCAAAGAAACAATGAACGTCGGCGGTGTAAGTAAAACGAATACCTACTAATATTATTATTTTATATAAGGTAATTTCATGAAGAACTTTCCATGAGAAGGCAATTTAATAAGATATTAACAGTTTACAAAATATATCGATAATGACTACTATTATCTAGTATGTACGCATTATAATCATTTTAATTTCTTATTAATTACATTTATCCTTTTGTTTTTTTTTTTAAACAATAATGACGGATTGCTGTTGACATGTATGCCGTTAGTAGTTTATGTATTCATTTTTGTCTAACTTTACATTTAATTGTTTATCTGTATGTTTGAGTTGAAATGTTATACACGACGCTAATATCATAGACTTTAACATTTTTTGTAAACACGCTTTCTACACTCATAGCCCCACACTAGGATTTTTTCCTGTGTCATGGGTGCCATGGAGACACAAAGACGAATACACAAACACCCAGACCCAGAACAGATACCTAAACTCATCATTCAGATTTCCGTCTGGCCGGGGATCGAACCCGGCACCCACTGCGTGTCAGACCGGTATGGTGACCGCTCCGCCACGCGGGTCGTTGTTATATTTATTATTTAGTTATAATGACTAAGAACAGGTTATAATACTATATTGCAAACGAATGCTAGGGTCAAACAATCATTTATTACTAGCTATCAAGTAAGCAAACATTTGCAATCGAGCACGCAGCCCATCCGATGGTAAGTGGCCACTGCCGCCCATGAATATCTGCGATCAACCCCATATAAGATTAGAGTTTACTATGGTTTGGCCACGTATGCGTTAGTACACTCGAGGACTTAATTGAAACGCCTCGGATAAGTAACCACAGCTTTGAAACTAAAATACAGCAGAATACGCTTAACACTGCTGTTATTATCATGCCGGTGGATATAAAGGGTTCGATTACCTGGTTCAGTTTTATTATAATAGAACGAAACATCATTGAAAATATTAACTCAGTAGCACTTGAGTGTTGGGCGTTTTTATCGATTACTTATCGGTAGCAAACTCATTAAAAAGTAATTGCTGTAAATAAGTACCCTATCATGTTTAATTACTATTTAAAACTAACGATCGAACAGTCAAAGGTATCTCGCGTTACAGCCGATAAAGTTAACATCAATAGTGTTCAAACTTTCTTTGATAGTCATAATACGGATGGCTTTCAAGTCGGATGCTTTAGATTTTCCATATTTGATGGTGTTCAAAGATTCTCATTGCGTTTGTAGCTTTTTGTTTAAACAGACAAGTGTGAACAGAAATGACGTATGAATTCTTTTGCCAGTTAATCTGTTTTAGACTCAAAGGTCTACGCTAAGATATTTACTATGGGTGTTGAGGACATACACACCGTCGTAAACACCCTGAACCAGAAAGGAGTTCTTGAGTGTATTAAAGCTCAGTGTATTATTGTAATGGAGTGGACAACGGCCTACGCGATTATGTGAGAATAGTGTTTTTGATCATGAGGACTGAATTGAAATGTTTTCGTCACGTAGACTGGGCTCCATCAAATATATTTCTATATACATACGCTAATCCCCATATAAGTAACATACGATTCACTCTTGTTTGCTACATATGAAGATATACATTCTTGTAAAGTATAAATTAAATCAAACACGGAAGAATATCACGGCAAATGTTAAAAACACCAAATACACCAAATATATGTATGTACACGACATCCGGGAGAGGGTAACGATGTCAAAAATGCACGAATTTGTGAGGGCGCTTGACCCAAACACGGCCACGACAAACAAAACTTCGTCTGACGAGCTGCTGCGAATGTCGTAAAGTGTTTCCACGAGGAATATTATTCGTTCATACACACCTGTAAGCTTATTGTGAGAGATGCAGATTGTGGTCTGACACCGCGGCGTTGAGAGTTATTAGTACAACAGTAGGGGTTATTTTATGACATCACGAAAACTAATTTAATTTATCATTTTGAGTTCTTGAATCGGTGAAAAGCAGCCTAACAAAAAACCATATGCAAAAAGAGGGATGTTGTTTTAGCAATGTCGTAACAAGGGAAGTACTTGTGTCTGAATATAAAGAGAAGAAAATTGTACATCTGGTTATATTATGAAAAATGCTCATGTTGAAGTATCTTACAATAGATACGGATGCAAGTTTATATAAATGTTTTGTCTAATACATGGCGTAACTTTAATGTCACATATGTTTTCACCCTATAGTGAAAAAACACGAGCGTCAATTCAAATCATCATTAGAAGATGCATTTCAGCGCACCGAAACGTTTTAGTCTAATTAAAAAAGAGATAATGAAATAATTAAGGATAGTTGCTTAAGTAATGAAATGGCACACACAATGAGAGGTTAGCATAATGCGCTTAGAGGGCAGATCACCAATTACTGAGTCAGAACAATGGGCATTAGAGGCGACGAGCGACGAACGCGACGAGCACAGACAGCGGGGTGAAAAGGAAAACATTTTGAAACAAACCCGCGACTTAAGGCGGCAAAGCCCCGCGCACAAAGGCCCACACTCCACAATTTTCTCAAAAAAAAAAACCTAGCGCGAGTGCAAACTGCGCCCGGAGTGCAATTCAAATGGCACCCGCACCTATGTACATGTTATTAAAAAAATGTGCCTTTGCCGTAGGTTTTAATAAAAAATAGTCGTCTCGCGCAACCCTTTGTCAGAACATCAGAGGAGCTTGTGCCATACCTCTATTAATGTGAGAGCTGCCTCCAAGACGTACAGGGCCGCATTCGCCCCCACTATTTATTAATTAGCAACTGCGTTCGCTTCAAATAATTTGACTAGTCGAGTTGCTCGATTCAAACACGACGTTGTAAGCGCAATGTAATTGTGCTAGACTCCCTCGTGTAAACTTGCTTGAGACGAACAATACCTGAATTTATTTTTAACGCGAGCATGTAATTGCAGCTTTTTAAAATATGAGAGCGGAAAATTAAATGGGGTTTAAAGTGTTGGTAGCGAGTTCGGACTAGATTTTGCTATCTGCGCTTTAACAAAGTTTACAGCTCAAAAATATTTAATTTTAATATTTCATAAATGAACTTCCTTTCGTAATCATTCTCACCCAATTTAGTTTACAGTGAATTCGGAGTTGAAAACTGGGCTAGCAGAGTTTTTTGAACTGACGTGTTACAATGGCCAGTTATTTAAGCAGATATTAAAAAGAAGTTGTTTACAAATAATTTGAGAACAAATAAAGATTAATTCTTTCAGATGTTTTAATATATTTGCCAATTATAATGATACTATTATAATGAACAAATATGCACACTCTGTATAAAAATAGATGAACAGTTTTTTATGTATTTGTATTATCCTATTCCTTAAGATGGGGTATTTAAGTACGAATTCTAAACGACAATAGATACCAGCGGCTCACAGTTGCCTTTGTACACACGTGATAAGCTACGAGATACTTTAAACTTTTCCCGTTGTTCAAAGCTCGGCCCTGTGCGCGTGCAAGCGATCCCCGTCGGTTTTCCTATGTTCCCTGAATGAATGGGAACAGAACTAAGATCCTTTTTCGTGAAAGGCCGTCACATCGCGACATTTGCGTTGGTCTCACAATATATTTCACAGAGCGCGACGCGCCGCTGAATGAGAACGACACGCTTCAATGGAACTCATTTCGCACAAAGACGCGTAATCGCCGATAGGGTGGTTAAGGGTTACCGGTTAATAATACATGTCGTACTCGTTTGAAGATAATATTTGTGTAAATTTACTACAATTTTTGTTTATTTAAAAACCAAGAAAGCTGTGCATACATACGTACAATGTATTTGCCTATGTATGTAATTCTATCTTGATTTACGAAGTTTAAATGAATGTTGTTCAAATTATGTTCAACTATAATACTAAAAAAATAAACTATAATACTGTGGACATAAAAACGGTCAGAAATTGTGTTACCGGTGATGTTGAAAAATATGTTACGAAAGTTATATAGTACAGTGAGTAGGTATCACACACGAGGAAAAGAAAGTATTATTCAAAATCATACACTCGAGTTTAATAGCAAATATTATTCACGTACTAGCGGTGTTACCGCATCTATCGTACCACCCCGGTATCACCTAAACGGTTCCCGTAATAGTTCAACAATGATACCTGCTCGCACCAGCGGCGTCAAGCACTCCCTCTCGAGATTTGCATGTGAAACGATAACCCACCGGATGTAACAGTAATGATAATGTTTTTTCATGGGGGGGTCATACAATTTGCAGCATTTTTCATCCGACATAATCTTAACGTGTGCTTTGTATAAACGGAGACACCTCCGCCGGGGCGACAGACATTAAACTTTACCAACTCGATAATAAAGTACACAATAGCGCTAGCCTCCCTTCCACACATCACTTAAGATATTAATGAGTGCATCCGTAATAGGCGAAACATACATATGAAATTCAAATTTGTAGCGCGGGTCGGGAGCGAGCTCTTCTGCATATTTTAGTAGGCAGCAGAGTGTGAATTAGAATCTTTTGTTAGCATTTAGAACGTCAGTTTTAGGTACCTAGTGGAAAACAATGTTTTATCACGCCCCGTTGTATCTGTTTTGTGAACGTTTGCTTACAGGCAGATCGTTCCGACGAGGAAGCGCTCTCCGGTCGCATACCGTTTATCCGATTTAACAGATTCCTTTTCAGGATCTATTCTTTCACAATTCCCCTTAAGCCGTTAGCGATAATCTAACTTCGCACGAGGAACCGTACTTGAACGCGTTTATACCTCCCTTGATTGGACACCGTTTATGAAATGTTATAAATTTTAAACTTTAATTAACACGAGTGTTTTTCTTAATATTTAAAAAGAAGATGAATATTTAAACACCTCTACAGAGAAATGTATGCAACAAAATGGGGTTTTGTGTTATATGCGGCCGGGATTTTTGAAAAGAAGCTGACAAAACGGATCCGTGTGAATATGTAGATTACTTTTTACGTGCGGTGAATAACATGTACTTCGTGGCTGTCGCACCCATCGTGTACCAAACTCCAGGTAAAGAACGATTCGATTAGCGAAACAACGAAGGATTTATAGTTTCTATAGAAAAAGTAATTAGCGAGAGCGAAAGAAAGGCCGGGCGTCGGAAAAGTCATTGGACATAATTCATAACAAACAGAAATAACGGGAAGTTCGTTCGGCGCGGGTAGGCAATGAATAATTCCCTAACTGCGAACACCCTTCACCTCCCCCTCCGGCGCTCCAGTAGGGGCACCGCGAAAAAAGTACACGACCCGGTCGAGTTTTATAGTCCGGGGAAAAATAGGAGGTAGCCAAAATATCTATATACGGCGCATGCAAAAAGTAGAAAAAACTACAATCCCGCTCGCATGAATAAGTGAGTGGACCCTCATATAGAAAAAAGTAAGGCAACAAAAATAAAAAGAGGCGGTATGGGGCCGCAGCGCAAGGGGACGGAAGGAGGGAGTCGCCTCGGAGCGAGCGCCTCTCGCCGCTGATAGTGCGCTAATAACCGACACCGGCGCTTCAAGACGAGAGGCACGCACCGCCACGCGCGCACCGGCTCGCCGCCGACCCGCGCCGACCCGAGCTGACCCGAGCCGACCTAAGCAACCCGCGCTTCAGCCCTTCGTCAGCCACCACCGCTAGTGACACCGCCGTTAGTTTGTTTATTAATATTGACGAAGTTCAACAACAGTTCTGAAAAAAATATTAATATAGAACAGTTTACTATGCTAAATCTATAGTATTATAAAACGTATTGGAAACAAAAACTCATCGATAAAGTGTAACTATTATTCAGAATTAAGAGGCGTACTTCGAAATTCAGCAGCAATTGACAAACATTGACCATTTCCATTTCATAATAAGAGTTCCGCACCGAAGTATCCATTAAATTAATAGATTTAGGACGAAATCCGCTGATACATATTTAAAGCAACAAAGTTGCGAAATTATCTGGCGAACGTATCAGCCCTTTAGGTCGAATAAACTTTGTCAACTTGCCAACTCCCGTCGTGACTGAGGAAAAAACACAAGTCAACGAATCGTTTTTCAAAGTCCAGTTTTACATGAATCAAATTCGGGGTGTACAAGTGAAACGACGGACTTGTAAACATTTGCACACACACACACACACATGTGTAGATAGCAAGTACGACTGCGATCGAAACTTAAAAGAGAACCAAGAATTCGTTGCGTGATATGCCAACACATATATTTGCATGAGCATGTTACTAGAACTAGTGATAGAACCGAACGGCGATCGGACCGACATTATTGATTGATTGACAGTATTAACAAAACTACAAATCTCCAAAGCTAAAGTGTCTGTTTTCAAAATTTGTTTTCTCTTGTATTTGCAATATTTTAACAAATACAAATAGTTAATTCAAAATTCAATGATAAAATTTTTGAAACTATTTTTTTCATGGCAATCTATAACATTATGATTATAACTTTAGAACCGTTTAAAACACTTTAATCAGATCAGTCCGTCGCAGAGTACCGTCTTCTGTAGCAAGAGTTTGTCAATAGCTTAAGTAAATCATTCTGCTGTGAAACAATAATTTGTTTTAGAAATTCTTCGAGAACGTTACCCACTTCAGGTCTTAAACCGGAGTTTGGACGGATAGTAACGGAAATGTAACATGGGAGGGAATTTTTCGAACACTAATTCGTCCATTTACTGAGTTATGTTGATTTATACAGCTCAACTCCAAAAATTCCACTCCTCTGTAGGTAAGCTAAATTAATCAAGTTTGTGAATCATCTGTTCGTTATATAAGTACTCCGCAAAATTGTAGACGCATTTGAAGTATATTTGTCTTTGTATAGTGCACACATACGTATAAGTAATATGTAGTTGTAGTAGTTATAGTAGTGGTACAAAAGACGGTACTTCTCATTGTTATAAATATAAATAGTCGATCCAACACAATTTGTCCCTCTGAGTGTCTTTTGAAAATTAAATAGTTTTACACTGTAATCCAACACATTGACCAAAGGTGAATTGGTGTATTTCATGCGACTTTATAAGAACCCACAAACATGTCCGTTTCCTCACGGGTGGATAAAAGTGTGGGTTTTTATAAGGAAATATTAAAACAATAGGTAATATTTTTCAATAAGCTCATTCTTCAATAATCACATTCACTATACCGCGATAAATGTATGTATATATATATATATGACCCGCGTGGCGGAGCGGTCACCGTTCCGGTCTGACACGCAGTGGGTCCCGGGTTCGATCCCCGGTCGGACAAGTATCTAAATGATGAGTTTAGATTTCTGAAATCGTAGTGTGGGCTATGAGTGTAGAAAACGTTTATACCTGGACTACAGGCCGGGTATAAACGTTTTCTTCTCTCATTTTCCTCAGTTAAGCTTACAAGCTTAACTAAGGAAAATGTGAGGCACCGTGAGTGTTACAATGTTCAGTAAGTATCAAACAACATTATTTTGTTAGCATCTACACTAACTATTAACTTAATGGTTTTTTACCAAAAATATTATCTATCGCGTAAAAACTTGAAATGCACTCAAAATCAATCAAAACCTCAACAATCTTCTGTATCAACAAACAAAATCCTGTTACAAATGTTCATTCATATGAGATAGAAAAAATGTTAAGTCAAAAGCAAACGGGAAAATACATTGTCAATTATTTTTCATAGCATTAAAAAAACGGAGTTAATTACAACGAACTCAATCCGTCCTTGTATCCACATTCGCAAACAAACAAACTTAAAGCTCTTAATAAGGTTGTAGAATTTAAAATCCGTCGGAACACCGTCGTTCCTAACACGTATCGCGTGCGGGCAAGAGGAAAGTCCGTTGTGACCGTAACACTTGTTGGTCGATCCTTGCTTCGGGCTAAAGCAAATGAGGAGTGACGTTAATTGCAATGTCTTTTTTATTCGTTACCTGCTTAGTGTTTGCAAGGCTTTCTGCTTTTTAAATGTTTTTCCAACGTTCGGGGGCTTTTCGTTTATGGATGATCAAATTGAGGATTGCGAGATTGCGCAAAGTAATTGGATAGCGATTGAGTAGTGGATTAACATGTATATTTTTTGTTGTTGTATGGGTATATTCGATGGAAGCCTTTACCTTTTTTTACTGTTAAAAAAAAGCAAGAATAACCATATAATATCAGCATCGTTACTATTAATTACACTCCGTCTTTTTATTTATAATATGGGAGTAGCAAACGAGCATGCAGCCCTCTAAAGGCAAGGCCTCCAGCAAAATTTACGAAATATACAAATTATGGATACGACTGTTTGCTACTCTTATTTATTATTAGTACTAGTTACTTGGCCTGTTTCATGAAATAAATTTGTTTTAGAATAAACATACTCATATTACTATGTAACATATATGCTATATAAATTAATTACCGACGGGACCGTTGCGGACAGATTTTTAAGTTTTTTTTTTACTATTGTCCAAATAAGCAAGTGCCCTAACATTATAGTTACATTTTTTAATTATAGACATTAAATCTCTAATAAGTAATTAAATAAATATTTTTGCAATTGAATCATTCATAACATTATACCCACGAAAAGTTATTTATAGATTTAATTGGATACAAATAAATAAGGTAACGTTGTATCGTGTACTTTTAATTATGTTTTACAACGCAAAAATCTTCATAACAATTAAATCGGTAAAATTATAAAATACTAGTACCTACCTGCATTTCATTTCATAACCAAATGCGGTCCGAATAAATATTAATAAAGATTGTTTTGTTTGTATTTGCGTGCTTAGTATAATATTAGATGTGCATTCTATACGGCTCAATGACGTTTTCATTGAAATATATGATAATAAATTTTAATTAAGTGTTTATATAATTGTTTAATAAAAAATGTTGGTGAATGTCGTTTCCACGTTAAATATGTATTTTTTTAAGTTTGGTTCTGAAGCAGATCAGCACATTATAACTACTAATATTTGTAAATATTTATTAGCAAGAGTTGGTAATAAAATCTAATTTGTGATGGTCACTAATATTATTTAATTTTAATATTGGAATAATTGCTCCCCACATTTTTACATCTATAGATAAAAATGAAGAGTACACGCAATAAGTGCGCAGTTAAATTGCAATATTTTAAAATATCCACATTAATGGTCGTTCGTCGAATAAATGTGTGGAACCGCACAGTTAGTGAGGGGAAAATATTTATAATGAATAATAAAAGTTGACACCCGATCGCATTGTCCCGCCGACGTAAATCGCGCTGCCGACTTCATTATAAATCATTAAACCTAAGTACGGGCCTTTTTAATTAAGCATTGTGAGCGCCTTTTATTTCTGTACTACCTGTATGTGTAGTCGAATCAATTCATTCATCTCGTCGCTACATTACGCAATTATATCGGGGGATGTAGTGAGTTTTCTGAGTCGGGGACTTTCTTTTGTTGGAATCACGTGGTGGCTATTGTTTCTGCAGCCCGTATGGTGGCCGGCCGGGCTTTATGGGCTTAATAAAGTGATTAAATACCATAGCGTGACAACAGAGCGACGCAAGGGGAGTTAATTTTAAAGTCGCTTTCTTTTTCGATTTCGCGTAAGATTTGCGTGGTTCGATCACTCACACTTGAATTAGCGATTAGAATCGGTGCATACGCAGTGCTCCAAAGAATTACGGATTAAACGCGACTCGCTTTTCAATTTTCAACGGACCTCTCGGTTATGTAACACAACCGTGAAAATAATAATGGGTGCTTAGATTACATTCAAGAAGGCACAATGCATAAACCTATTACAACTTCAGTTATACTTTTCATTATTACTACTATATGTGATTTTTTTTTCAAAATTGGAAATCTAAAGGCACATAAAACTAATCAGATAATTAACGAATAAATCTCAATAATCATTAAGATACATTTTAAAATAGAATATCAATAATCTGTATTAACTAAACATTAATTTAAGTACGCATTTAATATTTATTGCCTACTTTATTAACGTACCTATTTTACATCAGTCACCAAGTCTATAGTGAAATGACAATCTAATTACTGTGATCAAGTGGGTACTTAATTATGTCAATTTAGCGTAGAATTAATTTGGGAATGCGTCTACAGTGAGCGACAAACGACGCCGCCAGCCTTCTTTCGTATGTTACATAAGAAGATATTAATATAATATATAGTACGAGATTCGTCCACGTCATTTCTACTACCATCAGTATTTTTCTTATCGGTATAAGTTAAGCCGATTTTTTTAATTAAAATATTGTGAGCGGTATTTTCTGACTTTAAAATTATTTTAACAATTTATAATTCGTCTTCAAAACATAAAAAATCATTATGTAATAAGTGAATTAAGAATTAATAAAAATTAAAATATATATATATCGAACAATTCGTTCACTTAGGTAAAGTTTCAGAATACAACTTATAATTGAATTGTAAAAAAAAATTAACACTTTTATGGGCATTTACGCATGTATATTTATATTATACGCATTATATACGACTTTTAATAGTATCAGTTCCAATCTCTATTTCCTAAACGATCCGATAGACTCAGAAATCCCTTAGTCGGTTCTTAGACTCGTGCCACATACATACATAACATGCTGCATAATACAAAAACCGTGTCAATAAAGAATAGATACGACGGTCATCGCGCCGTAATGCATACCATATGGATCGCATATACACCGCTTATTAATTATACTTATTGATCACGTATAATTTTTGTTATGAGTGCTTGTGATGCCCACAACATACAAGCCTGCAATGTAGAGTAGTAATACCGTATCATATGCTTGTCAAAAAAAGTAATATGCATAAAATAAATTAAAACTAATATTAAAACGTCAATCATAAGGCATACAAAGCTTGCATTACTAAAAAAATCTATTTAACTTAATATGAATAATTGAGAAGGATTGTGAATAAAATATTTAGATCAAAAATTTTGTAAACAATTTGTGCGAATCGTCGGAAGGTTGAAGGTTTTTATACTATAAAGGAGGCTGTTGGGATCAGGACTATCAATTCTTCCATTATTTATTTATGTAAAAAAAAACAATTTCTGGTGATATTTTGCCGATACCCGAGAGATGACATTTTGAAATGTTTAAGTCTATGGTTGTAAGATAATTATGTGAAAAATAAATGTCACAGTGATTGTTTTTGAATTCTTTCCATGCGATGAATGTGTATTGCATAAAATGAGTTCCTGAAAAGACTAGAATATTTTACGAGATCTTACATAGACGATAAAACAGAAAACCATTTTCAATTAGGATTTTTAGTCATACTAGTAATATATAAGAATAGACGCCAAAAGATACTGAGTACCTTTGACCTCAATTTTAACACCCAAAAAGAAGTCTACCGCTGAGAAGTAAATCGACATCTTATTTTAGACGTGGAAAGTGCATTTATGTTTTTACCAAATTTACGCTTGTTCCCTAAAATCATATGTAAAAAAATATATATTTCCAATATTTGTTTTAACAAGGTATCAGAAGTTCTTTTTAGGCACCAAAATGTATACCAGAAGCACTGTAAACTGTTTTTACACGTCGTGCCTTATAAAGGTGTTCTACCTTTATATGGTATTGGTCTATGGTATTCCGGTACAACACGGATTATGGTATTGGTCTATGGTGTACCGGAGGCACTACCTTCATACATGCACACATCATGCCTATCAAAATCAGTGCTGAGCGTTGCTGTGTTCTGGTTGGAAGAGTGTGGTAAGGGAGACGGACTTACCCGAGGCGTTCTAACTTAGTCCTCGGTA
>MOOZ01000176.1:838302-849170 GCA_002930495.1 Cecropterus lyciades
ATGGGCGGCAGTAGCCACTTACCATCAGGTGGGCTGCATGCTCGTTTGCTACTTCCATACTATAAAAAAAAATACTGATATCCATTGTGTTTTATCAAGGTATTTTTTTGTTAATCAGATTGTTCTGATTTTTTCTGATCTGATTTTGATATTGTCAATAAATCAATTATCATATTGATGCTAGCGTGGTGCTAGCGTTCTCGCTTATAATGCCTCGGGAAATCCCATCAATTATATTCAGACAAATGGGAAAGAAATGAAAAAGGTCACGAGCATCTTAGAATTTTTAAAGATGGTGAAACCCTTCGTGAGTCAACTTAGAATTAACCACCGCCACACCTTAGAAAGGTTTTCAAACTTGAATAGTTTGTAAACGATTTTATTCATCGGTGGTTCTAGATGGATATAATTTTGCTCATGAATTATTTTAGAAAAGAGCACTAAAATAATTTGAAAAACATGTTTCCTAATGTTTTCTTGGCATTACCTACCGACTTACATAATAATGAGGCGACATTTTAGTACTCAGGAATAAACAAAAACATAAACGCTTTCTACACTCATAACCCCACAGTGGGACTTTCTTTCGTGTCGTGGGTGCCATGGACACACAAAGACGAATACACAAATACCCAGACCCAGAACTGAAATCTAAACTCATCATTCAGATGTTTGTCTGGCCCAGACCCAGAACAGAAATCTAAACTCATCATTCAGATGTTTGTCTGGTCCAGACCCAGAACAGACATCTAAACTCATCATTCAGATGTCTGTCTGGCCCAGACCCAGAACAGAAATCTAAACTCATCATTCAGATGTCTGTCTGGCCGGGTCGGATGATCGAACCCGGGACCCAGTGCGTGTCAGACTGGTATGGTGACCGCTCCATCACGTGGGTCAGGAATAACAACGCATGGGTTTTGGATAAAACCCTTGTTCTTTATGGAGTTGGTTATAAATATCCATGGGCTGCAGTGACTATTAACCATCAGATTGATTGCGTTTACTTATGCTACTTCAATCTTAAAAAAATCCCTTCTTACGCAAACAGTTGTTGAGAGAATTTAGCGTTCTCTTATATAATATTAGTATTTTTGGCAACGCATTGTTGTCAATATTTAGAAAGTACGGAACCTGCACGTTCCGCGTTAGAGGCCTCGGACAAAAGGCGTTAGTTCTAATATCCTCAGTTATAATATTAAATATAAATATTATAACTGAGGGCAATTAAGACTTGTAATATTTATTACATTTACGAAAATTAATCTATATGTATTATGCCACTCTTAAATTATTTTTTTAATCATTCAGAAATGTATTTTCGGTACTTCTTCTTTCATAGTAGTATCTTTGGAGTTTCTATCTTAGTTTCTTAGTTCTTTATAAGTAGAGTGTAATATTTTCATGTCTCAGGGACGTAAGCTAATTTTATTTTCCCATTAATAGCAGTTGCAAGCTAACTTTCAGCATATTACCTTCAGAGGTCATTACTACCCATAGACAATATCACCCACCATATATTGGAATGAATATACATATAGTGTTGTTGTGCGGCTGCAAATAATTCTCATGTCTAAGTTTAAATATTTTATTTGCTGTATATAATTATATAAGTACATATTATTAGTGTGACAATATGTACAGTTTTACCACATCTAAAAATCCGATTACATCTAGAGTAAGAAATATTTTATATAAAAAGTAAAACAAGATCAACGACAATGATTGCATTTAATGCAATAATACTTCCATCAATAATTCAATTATACTCAATAAGATTAGTTTCACCACGAATTCGCACTTGGCCAGCGCAGTGGACTATGGCCTAAAACTCTCTCATTCTGGGGGAAGCCGGCAGCGGGACAATAATGGGTTGATGATGAAGATTAGTTTGCGAAACAAGATCTAACTTAGCGTAAACGTAACTGTACCGAAGCGCAAAACAGCTGAACAACAAAACCGCGAAGCAGGATACACTCATAGGTACGCAGGTATTGTGTGAATTTAGGGCACATCGCACACGGAGACCGAACAGAATCGGGAAACCAACCCACGTCATTAAACCCGCCGCGACAGGCAGACACCTCTGAAGAATGTGCTCTTAATAAGTCATCAGCTAAGTAAAACCCCCACGAGGTGTCGGCGAAGGGCGTAAAAGCGTAGGAGGGGGAGGTGGCAGGCGGCGCGGTGTTCGCACAAAAAATGACACAAAGTATAAAATCTGCATACAGTAATGGGAGTAGTAGCCTCTGAGAGGCTTGCGGCGTGCGGGGATCAAAGGTGCGCTCCACGCTTCTCCGCTCTGCGTACGGAAGCCTCTCCTTTGTTGCGTAACTACTAACTACGCCGCCTCAATATTTCTGTCTTATTACTTCTTATTTTGGGATGCAAATCGGTTCTTTATGACGTTGTTTCGTTGTTGATTTCCAATGTAACTATAAATGTACGTAACGATATATTTATATTTTTCTATTATACTTCCTTATTTGATTTAAATTTATTTTTATTAGTAACTACATCGTTATGGTAATAATGTATTTTTAAGTAAAAAATATTATTAAAAAATAATATAGCGCTTTAAATATGCCCAAAACCTGCTTTTTGAAACTAGTTCGTTCTATATTAATAAACAGATAAAGTGACGTAGTTGCTACATTGATATGCATTACCATGTACTTGCCTTACTAAGGTAAGTATAAATTTCTTCCTAGTTACATACACGTCTTTCCATTTCCATTCAACGCAAAGCGAACATTGCACTACACACAGCTACATGGTTATACGTTAGTATACATCGATTGTTTCCATTTAACACCACGTTCCACTTTCAACCTCATCATCTCTCAGAGCGAGACGGTTCTATTTTTCTATAACATGTAATATCGACACAACAATACGCAGTTGAATCGCCGTAGATATGGAGGGACAAAGCGATTGCGACGTTTAGAAGTTGGTCTACGCGGCGTCGAGTAATATAACTCCTACTTTCTCGTTGTGATAACGCATTGTTCGCGTTAGAGGGAATTATTTGTCCCCTCCTACCCAGTATTATATTCCACAAGTGTTACTCCCTGCCACTCGAAAACAAAACGTTCGCTAAAGAACGGTGTAAGTGCACGACGTCGGTCATTGTGTGTGAAATTCTATTCGTTCTTTACTCGCATTCGCTAATAAATTATTGCCTTCGCATTACGCTACAGCTATGACCTGGTACGATACAATTTATGATTTTTGTTCCTTCGCATTATTATTCCAAGTTTGGACGTATTGAGACGCAGTGCGGTTTTAGACTCATTCCCGTGCGGTTTTTTAATAGTTCCCGAGTTGTAAACTTTCGATTCAGAATGAAATGTTTGCGGTAATCGAATGCGAGTGGTAGATTAATATTATGTACTCAGTATGTACGCAGTAACGTTGTACTAAGTCGGCTCACAAACTAATCAATGAATCAAGCCTAAGTAGTTCCTAATAAAAACACTTCAACCAAAATCGAGATGGCTATAAAGCGCGTGCGAATTGCTAGCACTTCATTTTAATGACGCAGACATTTAGAACGTGAAGACAAAAGTTACATCTCACTCAAATTCAGTAATTAAGACGAGCTTTCAAACTTTTTTCATAACGTTAAGCATCTCGAAACAAACCGAAAGCCCGAAAACACCCTAACAAGTACGAACGTGAAAACTCCGATACGAAACCGTTACTGATTAAGTGTCGCGTCGGCGGATCAAGTTGGGAAAAAATAAAATTATCCGCTATAAAAACGAAGGAGCGCAATCGAGACCAATTGCAAATTGCAAATCAAAACCAACGTTAACCGTTTCGAGTGGTTAAAATATGTAATACTTTAATGAGGTTCGCACAAAGTTTCAATTGATCGTCGATTGAACTGAGCGCGAACTAAACTAATTGATTGCAGTCGTTTATTTAGGGTTTCGTCCTACTACCCACTGGAAACGAGTTCCATATTTTTCCAAAATATCAGAAAGGTAACTTTGATAGAATTTATGTGAATTTATATTTTTATGTTTTTATGCGAGCTTTGGGTACAATCCCACTGTTATTATATAATAATTCTACTATATTATCTATAAATGTATATCTAATTGTATGTAAAAAGCATTCCAAAGAATACAATTTCGTAACGCGTTATTCACTCCCCTTCAACTTATTAGTAGCATGTGTACAAGATCATCATACATATCTATCATATAAATGTAAGCATTATCATTATACAATTTAAAATGCCCAAGTATTTGAAATAAAATCTTTTACTGATTATCCACTGATAGTATAACAATTGATTAAGGGTTCCGCGACGTTCTTGCTCGAGCCGAGCTGTCACAAGTTGGATGGAGTTTACGTAATGATGTCTAGGTGCGCAGTTAATACGTGAAAACGCTGAGTTACCAACAAAGATGAGAGCATCGGTTATATTAAATTACTTGGGAGTCACATGATTAACTAATTAACGTGTTGGAGTAGAATGGTGAAGGCGTCCCTAAAAGAAACGGTCCATACCAAAATCTGGGATATAAAAAGGGTTGCCGCCAAGAACGGTGATAAGAGCATCATCATCACAATTGTGAATGTCCTCCTTCTAACCCATTTCAAGATTTAAATCCCAGCCGCTTGATTTCTAAAACTTATCACTTTTTCCAATGGTGACAGATAATATTGCTAGGAAACCTATGTGCTTGATATATCTGTAATAAACATTCTCGAAGTCGTGTAAACTTCAAACAACTTCGAGAGTTTTTATTACAGATCCAGATCGCACTTGGTCAGTCAGTTGATCAGGTCAGTTGATTATATCATCTAATCCAATTTCCTTATCTTTTTATCCTGAGAATAGTAACGAGTTGGTTACAATGTGAAATCGTTTGTTTGTTATAAATTTCAAAAAGGCAACCGCAAGTGATTAGTAATTAAATATTTTTTTACATTTCCAATTCTGAACCTTTATAGGTACTAGACGCTATACAAACTTTTCAGTATCTATGAGAGCAAGTAATTATTTCATCAGTAAGGACTCCGAAAGAAAGTACGATGATGAAAGTATGACGATTGATATTCTTTGATATCAGTTGATTACCAATTCAAAACGAGGACTAGATTGAACTGAGTTTAATTACAAGGCATCATCGAGGGATGGGTCTGAATTGGTAACAAGCGACATTCCTCTTTCGAGAGTTCTTAACTTGCGTTGCATTTAGAACAGACACTCGGAACCAACATATTAATTATACCTGGATCTCTTTATATTGACTGTTAATTAGCGTTCGATTACTTTTTATGCGCTGCTATTTATACTTATATTGAAATGATCAAAGGCTGCTTTGGCACATTGCAGGTGATATTTTCTAGTCGCTTTTTTGATCCTCGCATACCGAAAATTTTCTAAGCGTTTTAGTACTATGGAGTACGTTAGACCCTTAAAATCACTCAATCGTTTCTCATCAGCGCAGAGAAAAGTCGAGTCTATTCTTTATTAGAAGAACTTAGTGATTTTTTTGAAATTGAAACAGAGGAGCATGTCATGTGCACAAAGGGTACAAATACCTTTAATTCTTTCTTCACAATTGAAGTTGTATTCATGTAATCCTAGTTATTCTAGAAATATGAACATTTGTCGTTGTGTTTAACAAACCCTGAGTTAGATCTCAAAGGATATATCCGTTTTAAAAGGTGTCTCTCATCTTTTATTTCCAATATATACGTCGTTTTCCTGTGAATGCACGCTTCAAATATTTTATTTCTAAAGCACAGTATCTTGCAGTCGCTTCCATTAAGGGATATTTTCAGGCGATAAATTATTATTGATTTAAAAATGCTGAGATTTTGCTTGTTTATGTCTGAGATACTGCAAATGCCATACCTACTTAAATGTTTTATTATGCAGCGAAGAGGCAATTCCAATTTGATTGGATTTAGATCTGATTAAATCTAGAAATAATATTTTATTTTGTAAGGTATTCAAGCGTGTAGGAAATGGAAATGTATTCACCGACCTCACATTATGAGTGTTTAATGTCACAGAAAGTATTATTTAATCCCTTATACGTGCGTAAACAACAAGGGTTTTTTCATGCGATTGAAGTACTTAATTAACGTTAATAGACATCTGTAACCAAATAGACGTATAGTGTTCTGTCTGAAAATTGGCTTTAAATTCGATGCAATAATTGAAAATATATTTAGCGCTTCAAGTATTTATGAACTGGCATTTTCAAAACTATAGTCAAAAAAAAGTTAGGTGAGTTATGCTAACACTTGACTAAAACATATTGTGCTAGGTTTTCCCTTAAGCTCTTATAAAAAATCAATAGGTAGAATATATCTGTTTAAAATTAAACCCAGACGCTCAGCCCGTAGTTGTTCTGAAAAATTTAAGATTTATAAAATTTTATTTCGGTCGCCGCTCCCGTTAAAGCATTAAATGAGCTGCTATAATAAATTATGCATTAATGAAATTAATATTTGAACGCCATTTACGTTGTAATAATTTTTACTTGCGATATTTTCAGGCTATCGAGGATTTTGTAACATTAAGCCTTCAATGTTGATGGATAATAAGTGTATTTATGAAGAACCCGCAAAATATTTTGTTAATTATAAAGCTTTATTGAAGCTGATAGAGTATTGTTCGAAATATATTATTGCTGGAATCATTTCAATTGCATTTATGAAGTCTCGATACAATGTTATATTGCGCTAACAGATGTTGTATTAAAGAAGCCTTTTATGCTACTTTGATTGGATATTAATAATTATGACCAAAAAGAATTTCGAAAACATTTCGATTACATTTCGAAATGAGTATTGAATGATTATTTTGATAGGATAATTAAAATTACAGAAATGATTTATCTGTATAAAATTGCGCATGTCGTGAGTATTTTCAATAAAGTTGAACTAGAAGGTATTTAGTAGGTCATCGTAAAAGAACCATAACGAGTGGAATGTAGGTAGAGTAAAGTTAAGTGGAGTAGATATACGGTTGCGTTTAGAAACATCGTTTAGAAATCATTTGTATGTTCTTATAGATTTTATTGCTTATATTGCTCTTTGGTAATATAAAGTTGAAAAGATTAATCAGACTTAGGCGTTAACGTTCCTTATTTCCATTCCACTCAAAACTCCTCTTATAAGAACGTACTTGAAGTGGGAGCTCACTTTGTATTGATACTTTGAATTTAAATCTTAAAATACAAAAAAATATATATATTTCAATCCAGCACGTCTTTTATTCTGCAATAGATTACTAATCAATTAAATAAAGTACAATTTTAAAACTATAATAAAATATTCCTAATTAAAAGTATTTGTTTCTCTATTGACTTTTAATAAAAGACCACACGTTTGAAGCAAATTTCATTTTCTTATTTGTTTCTGTTTAATCCGGCTTGTTTTCTTTCAGATAATCGAATTTTATTTGGTATCTCGTATAAAACGATAGCAAAGACTAAATATGTAACTTGACCTTTGCCAATTTAGGGTAGGTTACTTTTAGGGAACAGACCTCAAATGTTTGTGACACATATTGGAAGACGGAAAGCATTTCAGTTTACACTATTTTAGTTAACTGCATCGATTTAGTATTTTCGGAGTATTTTGTATGAAATTATTCAGGTCAGTGGAACGTGTAAATATAAGCATGCAACACAGATTTATTTTTTGCATTTTACGGGATATGACCCTTTTATAGCGTTTTGAAATTTATTAATAATAGCAGTGGACCTTAATTGACCAAAATTTGAAGAACCTTTATGGAATGTATGTACATTCCTGTATGAACATGTAGTACTATATACTATATATAAATATTGTTTTTTTGCGTACTCAAATTTTTCATCGATGTATATTTACCAACTTAATTAAAGTTTAAATGATCGACTGAAGAACACGCAGAAGCACAACTTAATCCGATATTATTATGACTATATAGAAGCATTAAGTCAGGATTTTAAAAATTATTCCAATATTAAATTCAAATTTAAGTAAATGGGGGATGACGATGGTTACATTTGTAATCTCGCGTTCGCATTCGTGCTGGATTTCATAATCATTAGAGTACAATGTATGGAAGAGGTCTGTCATTGAAAACGCAATAAATACGTAAGCATCAATTATTCAGCATGCCATGTTTCCGTTGGCTAATAAAAAAGACATTAACGAGGAAGCGGGAACGACCGCGGATTATTAGGTGAATAAATAATACACAAATTCAAAGATTAATCGGTCTAACTGTACGTTTTTTTTAATTGGTCACGTCCAAGTATTGATTTTGTGAAAACACCCCTCGGTAGGACGCCGTGGCCGGCCATAAAAAAAATAAACAGCATTATATTTCGGCGTTCGGCTTCGAAACGATTGTCGCTCTCTCTCGTTTCACTTTCTTCGTCCTTTTCTTTTTAATTCGGTATATTTTTATTTGCTATGATAAATTGTAACTGCGGCGGGCAGGGAGTCGCTGCTACCCTCCCTCTGGTGGTGATACGACTCTTTTGTTTCGGTAATTTTTTATGTCTGGTGTTTCGCTTAATTGCATGATGCTCTGCGGAAGCTTATTGTGGCGATGTGGGTCAGAGAGGGCCAGACGGCGGGCGTGACCTGCTTACCTTGCCATTGCATGGCCTCTGGCTTATCTCGTCCATTCGCACCGTTTATATTTATTTCAATAACGTATTAAGCCATAGAACATGCTTCCGTGTATAAAAGTTGGCGTAAAGTTGCGACACAGTTTTCAATGTGTTATTGTCAATATATTTTATGACTTTTTTCCCAGCTAGATACCCTTCTAATTCTAACAAATTAAAACAAATCACAAAAATGTGAGATAAATACATAGATATGCAACTTGAACTTAGTTTTCGAGTTTTGATAATTTTCGTACATATTTACTATTTCCCGCGGAATGGCATTATAGTCTACGTGTAGGAAACGCGTGGAATATAATTACAACAATATAAACATTTGGAACATATTTAATCCCCTTATACGTGGAGTATCTTAAATTTCTTCATCGGTTTGTATCAACATTATAAAATAAACTAAATAACTTCTAGTAGTTTTAGTTCTGCGATGGTAACTAACCATCGCAGAACTAAAACTACTAGAAGACTAACCATCTCAGAGATTTACTCCATTTTGAGTAAATATTTACAAACATTAATTATTATCAGTAAAATTTGCGTCCTCAAAAATAGTATGACATATATGTTAAAATTACTCGCGACCGTTATTTTTGTATCTTGCTCCAGCCAACGCAGATTTGTATTTAGCCGTTTTCAGTCTTACAAGGTATGAGGTATACGTTCATAATAACCGATAACACCAAAACATGATACCGTTAAACATAATATGGACATAACCCTATGTTATTCGTGCCAATTGAAATCAACGTACAAATAGACTGTTACAAAGATAACAGTTAGCGCAATAACTGCGTTAACGCCCTTTGTAACGAACGGCACGTCTAAAATACTTTCAGAGTCCACAGTGGCTTTTACTTCGCCGCTCTAAAAAGTACTGTACGAAAAATTGAATACCGGAAGCAAATCCTGCCGCACTCATACTTTTAGGCGATTCAATTACTGACTCAGTATATTGAAAACGAAAACGCGAGAAGGCCATTTCCAATATCGAATATTACTTTTATTAATAGCCTTATACCTAGCTTGAAAAAGAATGACTCCACTAAATCGAAATAGACTTGGGTTCCGAAAGAAGCGTCTAGAGAACCCAAGCCTGAAATTGTTTTACCTATACGACGAGTATAGCAAATGGACATACAATAACAGGGACCACCGTAGTCCATGAATACTAATTTTATTTAGAGAACCAGTTAGTAAGCTAAGGTCATACAGAAGTCGACTTCAAAAACAGTGTGGGAGGTAGTTGAGATCAGCCACAGAAGCGTTGCTTCAAGTGGTGACTATGTTTTGAAGCTGTCAATGCGTTTGGTTTGGAAGAAATAGGTATGATGACATTGGACACAATTAAAATAAATAATAATTATTACATTTAATATAAAATCTTATTACAGCTAGACGTCTTCCAAAAAGTGAAAATAAATATTTACTTAAAATTTGATTCTTATTGTAAAGTCAAGTATTCGCACGGAATATTTAAATCATAACGTACGAAAATAAATTACTTGCATCATTATAAGCTGATAAAATATATAATTTATACTTATGATAGCATTACTTTCTCTACACGTCAAAAATATCGTTTCCACTTTAGCAACGAACAGTACTCTTCGATTACTAGACGGTATTGAAAAGTGATACTGGCCAAGTTCGCGAGTTTCGAGAAGCACAAACATCAATCGGTTAATGATATTGTGTACAATAAGTGTCGATATGAATCGAATGAACGAATCGTACACCGTTCATTCAAGAGCGGAAGAATAGTTGCGGTTATTGTTTCCAGTAAACATAATATAAAAGGCAGGATATTGTGATCTGGTATCAAAACATTTAAAACTTAATAGACATGTGAGGTGCAACTCGACGCGAACGTTGAATGAATACATTGAAGCGAGGTGTTGTCTTCATCGTTAACTTGATATACCTACTAACCCATGGTTTTGTCTGCTCTATACGTGTTGTTAATTGAATATAATTTTTCCCTACTTTGTAAATCTTTCATTTTTATATTTTCAATCTCTTTTTAGGGTTCCGTAGCCAAATAGCAAAAATCGGAACCCTCATAGATTATGTCTGTCTGTCGGTATGTCACAGCCACATTATTTGAAAACTATTAAGACTACAGCGTTGAAATTTGGTAGGTAAGTGTATTCCGTAAACCGCTTTCCGTATTATGAACAAAAATAAAAAAATATATTAAATTTAGGGGGGGGG
>MOOZ01000176.1:855875-872278 GCA_002930495.1 Cecropterus lyciades
GAATACACAAACACCCAGACCCAGAACAGACACCTAAACTCATTATTCAGATTTCTGTCTGGCCGGGGATCGAACCCGGGACCCACTACGCGTCAGACCGGTATGGTGACCGCTCCGCCACGCGGGTCGTCAAATCGTCGTAAAATATGGATATCACGACCGTTCCGTAAGGAGCCGACCACGCGTTTGCGCCGCGCGGCATGATACCTCGCAGCCAGTGCTCCCAGATCGTGATTATAAAATTACAGTATTCCCTAATTTAAAATACTGTATTTTGTACGAAATTACAGGAAATGACAATTTAAAGACTTTTGAAAGGAAATTTACGTTGACGAAAAAAGAAGGTCATTTACTTTAACAACTCTCTGCAATCTGACGACCAAAAAAAAAAATCATTCCTCGATTAAATTTCGAAATAAACTATAAATGTCATGAAATAAAATTATAAAATTATATTTAATTAAATTAATAATTAAATTTAATTTGCTTAAAAGTACGTTGTTGGCAGAGACAGTAGACAGTTCCTACACTGTACTTTTACCATTACAGTATACAGTAAAAGGCAAAAAATACAGCAGATGTACTGTAATTATTATTATTTTGTTGCATAGTTATTTTAAAACTGTGATAACTCCTTACATATTAGTCGAAGTCGAATGCTGTGAAAGGCAATTTTGTTCAAAATTATGTGCCTGTGACAAATTACTTATTTATTTGGATAAGGATTAATATAATGTTTATTAAAACACCTTTAGGACTAATTTGAATACCATTAAAAAGTTATAGTGAGTCAACCTTAAAAGCTAGACATATGCTGTCGCGGACTTATTTTTAGAACTTTTAAAGGTGAACAATTTCGTAGGTACATGACTTTTGCGTAACTTTCACCGTATTTGCAGCGTACGCAAGGAAAACTCTTAAAAATAAAAATATTTTCCCGTTACAAACAAACATAATAAATTGTATACAATACATTCAGTATGAAACTTTCATTCGAATTGAATCGGAATCTATAACGGAAAACGTTTCACCACCAAAGGTAGGCGATAATAAATTGAGAGAATTAAGAGTCGAGTACAGTGATAACTCTATATGTCGTATTGATGCTAGAGGCTATCTCTCTAGGGGTCCACGGAAGCGATAATGAAAGGAACTATTGTGGTGGTACATGATCTAAACCTTGAAGGCGAATAAGAAAAAAGACGAAAGTACTGCAAAATTATACGTAATCGTAGTTATTTTTCAGCTGCCTATTTTTTCAATTGACACAGTTTTCCTCATGGTCCAGCCGGTTTAATTAATTTAATAGCAGCTTTGATAAGTCGGCTTTATAGACCAATTTAATCAATGTGATAAATATAATATATATTCGTTGTATTTTGTTCAAAAAATGTGGTTTTGTGTTGGCTTCTTTCTTGTTACTCTTAGTGAAAATATAATATCATTATAATCATCTGGTTATGTCAAGGTAGGAGTACGAGTTAATGTTTATTTTGAAGATATTAGGTAGAACTCGACGCTTCCTATAGTTTTCAATGTTTCCAAGTAGAGGAACAATCGACAGTACAGAGTATAAACTCAATGTTTTGTAAAACAGGGTTGCTCAGCTTGGTATTGAGATTTAGAAAATGCAATCATACATGTGAGGAAAGGATTTTAATTTTTAAGTATTGCCAATTTTTATAAAAACATTGTCGTTGAGTTATCGTTGAAATGTTAAAATTTATTTTTTTTATAAAATTCAGTAATTATTCCCTTCTCACCTTTAAATATTTTGTTGTTCAACAAAAAGTTATATTTTTAGAATACTAATTTTGGTAGATTCATTCGTTCATTTTCGCCTAATACTAGCTCATTTTTAATACGGAGAAAATTTCAATGCGTGTTGTATTGAACTGGTAACCCTGAAGTACGTAATATAAACTCAGCACTTACCTTCATTGTTCCAACGCATCGAAATCGCAGCGCGGAATTCTAAACAAGTCCAATTTTATTGTGCCCAACTTACCTGAAACGAGAAAAATCGTATTAACGTGGATAATAACAGAACGTGTACAAAACAATCACTGATTACTGCAGAGGTATTTACAAACAAGGCACATTATTCTGAACCATATTTGTCGGCTATTGTTGCTCACGAAGAGATTTTTCTTACACAATACTCGTAACTATATGAATACTTTATGAAAGTTTGTAAACTTATTTGTACTTGTGCACTGTGATAATTTTACATATTTACTATACATTATAGTTACTAGTTATTGTTCCAGATTCCAGAGACTCCGCCACATGTACACTGCACTGTTCAGCAGTCGGATTTTTTTTTGTCAAGCCGCTGTGATATAACAAGAAGCGTTCAAAGTATTGGATATATACATATACATATGCTCACAATACATTAACCTGCGCTCTAACGCAGTCGGGTAAAAAATAGTACGTAAAGTTAATTATGATTTGTTTAATCAAATGATTATGTTATTCTCAACATAAGAGGAGTAAATATATTAAACACATTTCTACATAGTTTAAGATTGCATCAAAATAATTGTTTTGCTTTATTAAAATGTTTCTGTCTGTTCCCTTTATACGAGTTTATTTATTTCATTGCTACCTTATTGCCTGTGTACATTTAGAATTTTGTATGCGAATAATTTATAAATAATATGAATTTAATGAGTTATAAAAGATCCATTCGAGATCCGCCTTAAAAGTAACGGATACGGATACAGATCTTTTCAGGTCTCGGATATACGCGGCTACGGATACGGATCTCCGGCACATCACTAGTTATAACATCGGTGTTAAGCGCTCCCGTATTATAATTTAAAACGTGTAAGGCAGACATACTTATCTGAGACGTTCCAACTTAATCCTTAGTAAAACTATTTAGTTGTCACTCACCATCAGATGGATTGCATGCTCGGATAACTTGCTACACCTAGCCTTGTGTAGTCGACCTCAAGTAGGAATTAAATTTTATTTTCAGTTGTTTAGCTATTTCCATATACTGTATGTCACAGTGACTATTTACTATCAAGTAGGTACCTACATGAGTTTTTGATACTACCATTTCACAAGAATAATACTTATATTAGTATATAATTAGTATATAATATTCTCTGATGAATTTCACCAGTTTAACGGGGTTTGTAATTGTATTGTAGCCCCATGAAATTTGTAGCGTTTATTGTTAGTGTATTGTTAGTGCTTAGTGTTTTTAAGAATTGTTTCGTGACTAATTTTAATAAAGCATCAATTACATTAGTAACAAGTAACATATTTATGTTGTATTCGATTCTGTTTTGCTATCCACTATTATTATAGATCTAGCCATAATACGAAAATTATCTATATAATTAACTTTTAAACAAGCAAGCAGTTTTTATAAGGACACAAAATCCTGTTCACAGACAGGAAATCGGATTAAAGTCTGAAACCAATATGATTGTGATATTTATCACGGAATAATGTAGAATCGGAATTTCGTTACGGTTGGTGGAATGAAATTATATTGCTATTGAATTTGAACACATTCCAAAAATGCTCGTTAAGTTTGACGTGTTAATATTTATTTATATATTTTCTCTTGGAACTCAATTTAGAATGGATTTCAAATATTCAACTGGCCAATTTTACTTGAAATGTTAGATTTGTCAAATTCGTTCCGGTTTTACATTCTGCAGGTCCACCTATATGTATTAGGGCGCTTTGGAAATTAATGAACACTTTCTTTGGCAAATAAGGCAACAATTATGTAAACCCTTACGTGCTGCTAAACTTTCACTTGTATTGTCATGAGCTTGGTTAATTCAAATAATTGTCGTAGCTAGGCAGGTCGTACATGATAAAAAATATTGAGTAAGTAATCTGAAAATTGTAACTAATTAAAATTGTAACAATGATAAATTACGCAAATAATGCATACGAATCTAAAGTAATGAAGAAATTTGTACGCACAGCACAGAAATTAAGTCAACGCTTATCTTTTAAAATCATTAATTGATTTTTGTAACTATAGAAGCGAACAAAATACATAACCTGGATACCCTTGAAGTGCCTAAATAAATATTGTTCCATTTTATTTCATCTCATGTGGCTGTCGTTTCCGGGTAGGAAAAGTTGAAATGGAGGAGCGTAAAAAGGACGCGGGCCGGAGCGGGCAAGGAATGTGACAAGGCACCGCGGCGCGACGTTGGGCGAACCGCACCAATCCGCCATTTTGCTAAATGCCTTATCGCATATTCCGATTCTCGTGCGATCCGTGGCTAGATTTTCGAGATTTTCAGCTCTCAAACTGTCCGAGGCCTTGTTAAGAATCCCACCGGCCGAACGTCCGAATTTGAATTTCGATTGGTAACCTCCGAGCGCGAGGTATGCGAACATCGGTGCTAATAATTTCTGATCATTATGCTCCACGCGGCGTTATGATTGCGTTATGTTTCCTGGCGTTTCCTCTCTTGTTTAGATTTATGTTTCCAATCGGGAATAATGGCTCATCAAATGCCATGACATAATTAAATCAAATTCGAGATGTTAATAAAATTGTTTGGTCGCAACGGATTGATGTTTCCGCATGTAGTTATTAATTGGTAATGTAATAGTTGATACCTTTCATTAATGTAATGTAATGTAGCGTGTAATGAGCAAGTATTATAATTTAGTCAAAACAAGACAACAAAGCAATCTAGCATAGACTATTCTAGAACAAAGGCCTCGCGAGGTATTATATTTGGACAAAAGCCCTTCAATATCCTTACACAGTGATGATGTTAGACCGTTTGCACGCCGAACGGAAATGACACGTCTATCACATCTTCAGTATTGACAGGAAAAGGCGCGTGCACGAAATAGACTCAATTGATGTACACGTTTAAGCAATAATAGTGGCTGCTAGTTGACGGGTGCTACCTATTTAGGTCCTCGGTACAATTGCCAGGCCTTTCATTGCCATCATATGAACTAGCACTAGATATTTTGGGCGAGTTGGGAGAGTTCCGGAAGTATGTATGTATTAATGTTACACGAATGAATACGTAGATTTTAGAAGACGTCATTCAAAAATTTTAGTGTGCTGGTTTGAGTTAAAGTCGAGGAACCAATTTGAGTCATGCTAACGAATAAGACAACGAATGAATAAATTGTTCGAAGCATCCAGTAAAAGCACGGCTTGAACATACAGTTCGGATTTTTTCAAATCGTTATTTTTAATAGTTTGCATAGCTGCACCTAAAGGACAGATTTTTCGAGTGTGAGGCTATTTTTTACGGAACAGTTACGTTCGGTTCGGGTGCTGCAAAAGCAAAACTGAACGAAACGGACGTGTCACAATTTTATTAGCTCCCTATGGCGTTGTGGACGGCGATGTTTGTTGCTGTTGTTTAACCATTTGCCCCTACTCCGCTTTGTGTCTGTAACAGGATCAGGATTTGATCAGGCCGCGGAAGAACGAAAAGTGGTGTTTTATAAATTACACGAGTTATACGTTTGTAGCTGACTGTCATTATAAAATTAATAAATATAAAAAAGTACACATGACAAATAGATAACCTTTTTTACTTTGGGATGTCGGAAATTAAAAGTCATTCGTTTATGAGAAGAAATATATAGGAGATGACGATATAAATATAAAAAATTGCCGTCACGGAACGCCTGGCAGATGTGAAACATCGTGTTCGTACAAGTAATATGCATAAAAGACAAGATTGCGATAGGAACTAAATATATAGCATAATGAAAATAACGCCACCTAGGAATTGTACCCCGCACTAAGTCGAACTAACACCACAGTCCGCTTAGTTTTGTTAGATACTTAATAGTTCCGATAATGTATAACATATGGCGCTATAATAAATACGGCGTGGCGATCGTCACGAGAACACTCAGGTTTACGTGCGCCTATAGATGTTTCACATCAAAAAAGGAGCATAAACCAATTTATCGGTCTATAGGCGTATTGACATGTAAACGTAATTCATTGTTTGGGATCACGTGCTTTTGTATGGTTTAGTGTTACACCCTTTGTTACAAGAATCTGCGCCGTAAACTGTTATAATAAAACAAATAATTTTAATCAATAGTTCAGTGTTTTATTTATTGACCTATTTGCAGTATTTTTAAAATGGATCATATGATGCAATTAAAAACTGGCACAAGTAAAATTAACTTAACGAATAGGGCAATTTGCTAACTAAAAACAGAGGACAGCCGAATGTAGTTACATATAGACTTAGAAAGTACACTTTTTAGCGGAACAACTCTTTACAAGTTTTTTATTTATTTTAAACGACATTTGTAGACACTGTATCAATTATTTCAGTCTTTAGCGACACAAGTCTATATTTTTACCGGTCTACTTAGGTATGATATGTCATATAAATAAAAAAAAATATTAGTAACACGCAAAGGTCATAATAGATTGAATAACTTCTTAATTTCTTCACGGATGTGCATTCTGAATTCTTCGAAACATTTAATGTCCCTTACTTTATTTTGCATGCAGTTTTAATAACATTGGGGGATGTCGTATCGCCCTTTATATTAAAGCCTTTGAAGACCCATGATACACTTAATGCAGCGAGCAATTTTTGAAATCACATTAGTTAATACAAAGACTTGCATGAAAGGACAAATTCGAACAGCATCAGACAATTGACCTGTTCAATATAAATTACATCAGTGTACGGCACACACACACACAGTCAGATAAATTAAACGAACCAACTTTTTAGAAGAAGGTATATAAAAGAATACAAGAATAAAAACTCAATGATTTTACTATATCTGTGTTACTATTGAATTGGTGGCCATCATGTGGCAGAGTAACATAAGAGAACGTCGACTGTGTATAATGATTCACCTAGATTTACCACAAATATAGTTGCATGCAAAATGTAAAACAAAATAGGCCAAAAAAACAGACATGGGATGGAGATTTTCTTTCAAACAATGGACAAATGGAGCTTAAATATGATTTGATAAAGGTTGTGAGCTTCACGCCAGAAAGTTCAATATTTGTCGCGTCACGTCGCGCGAGGTCGTGCCGCGACACTAGTTGTTTGCAGTTGCCGCCTACTCGTTGTTTCCGTTCCCTGTTTGTTCCCATATTCATGGTGTATTTTTTTGTATTCATGATTTTTTTTCTGTTATAAATATAATCTTGTAACAAGTCTTTATGTAGGTATTTTTTTATTTTTTTTATTTTACAGTAGCAAACGAGCATGCAGCTCACTTGATGGTAAGTGGCTACTGCCGCCCATGGACATCTGTAATCAACCCTAGATGAGATCAAAGTCTCACTTAAGGTTAGCCACGGATGCGTTGCTACCCCTGAGGACTAAGATGGAATGCCACGGAAAAGTATGTCTCTCTTAAGGGTATGGCCCTTCAGACCAGAACACAGCAGCGCAATACAATGCTGTTATTAGGCAGAAATATGTGTGGCCGTGGTGCTGCCGGGGTCGAACCACAAAGAGTTCTACCACCTTTGAACTTGATATGTAATCCGTAGCAAATCTCGGTGGATCAGCCGGTACACCTAAGGTTGACAAACACAAGTAAACGGTTTGCGTTATAAGACAATTCTCACAAATCATTCATTTGGCACGTTATATGTCCGGCGTCCACTAATTTTGAATGTAGCTAACGTGCCCGCCGCTATGCCTTCGAAATAGCACACAGTATTAGACGCGATATTATCACAACGCACACATGCATATAACTTCGTAGAGGACGCGTCCGGTCGACCGCACCAATCTATTTCCAATTGCGAATGCTTTTGATACAAGTAGGTAGAAATTGTCTATAATGCACAATCGCATACACTCTAGTCCTGTTCCGTGCGTTTGTCATACAGTCACACGCCGGCCGAGTGATTGATTTTGTCTCGGTGGAAACATAAATATACTCTGAGTAGTAAATAGTTTTATGTCAGGTGATGGCAATCGTTTTTACTGTGACCACCGGTATAAATGTATCCGTCTTAAACTTCGCAAGAGCGGTGTAATCTGTGAGGCCTCGAGCGTGTGACACTGTGGTCCAATGTGTATTGATGAAAGGTGAACGGGTTGACCAAACCACGTCGGATATTTTAAAACTACGAGAAAGGCCTCCTATTAGATTTTCCGATTGGTATTCCATGATGACAGATAGGATTGTCGTCTGAACCAAAGTAGTAAATTCTATGATGCAGATTGTCATGAAATTTACCCCATCTAACTTACGACCGCGCCTGACGACAGAAGAAGGCATCAATGCGATGCAATTTGCCGTGTTCTGGTTTAAATAATAAAGTAGATAACGTTATTCAAGGATTTTCAATTTCGTTTTTAAGGATTTCACCGCATCTATGATAAAACTCGACTTTTCTGGATTCGGTTAAGGATGCCCTTGTACGGCCGTGATCACTTAACTATAGGGAGGTTGCATGATTATTTGTGGCTTGTGTAAAACAACCAAGGAATTATGTTTATTAAAATCTTTAACCAACTTGATGTATTGATACACTAAAGTGACATTGCCACTAAGCAATTCTGTGAAGTATGATATTGTATTTATTGTACTATAACGGACTTAAAGTCAACTCAATCACAACTATTTGCACAGGTAAGAGCACGAAAGCTAAGTAGCTCTTATAAAATTAACGAGCACTCCAGTAATTAAACATCTGAGTAATAAATTCTATCTTATACTCAATATTTCAGTTGATTTTCACTTTGTTTCTTGTTAAATTATTAAGATTACTTATGACGCATAGGAAGGCAGTTTTAGCACACTTTTTTATATTAGGGTGATAGAAATTGTACCTCTGTACAAATAGAAATTGTATACAAGTACGGCAAAAATAAATTATAAGATACATGTGTGATTTGCTTGAAAATTGTATTTTTGGAATAATAACGAAAATAAAACTGTTATTTAATGTAATCCACGAAACCAAACAGACGGATGTTATAAACTTGTAGTTAACATATTACATACATAATAGTTCTTTATGTCAGTGCAAGATGCAGCAAGCACTCTTCTGAGCCATTTCAAAGCAGCAAAAGGTTTTTCAAAGCAGACTTTACGTAACGTAATTCAAATTTGTTCGATACTTATAGTAAGAATTTACGCATTAATTATAATATTTACATATGAGTTTATATGTTATTCAATTTATGTATTATATTAATCAGTTTTTTAATGATCCAGGTATTTGTGTAGCTTGTTCCTGTAGTGCAGGGACCAGAATAGGGCTACGGTATCTGGGGTTGCAGGTGGCAAGAGCATAAATGCTCACCGGGAAATAGTCCCAAAGGGGCATCGCGTTCGGAGGACTCCGGTTGTATAGTGTTGGAGATCCCGGTGTCCTCCACGCAGCGCTGAGGACGGCCACGGGGCGGGTTTTAGTGCGGTAAAAATCCTACATAACCCGGCAATGCTCCCACGGCGTCGGGTACAAAATTGCCACAACATCGTTTATTGTTATCACTAACGGAATCCTGGAATATAGGAATCATGTGTTGGCATTAAACCATAATAACGAAAGCGCGTTAAATCCAGCGAGCAAACGCTTTGAAATGACGTCCACAACTATTTAGGCGCTTACGCGGTATTAAACTGATTCTGTACTAGCGTTTTAAAATTAGTATGATATGAAACAATGCTTTCACTAATGGAACATATATGCAACACTACGTCTTTTCTCAGAATAGAAAATTAGGTGAGTCTCTTCTGTTTTTGATTATTATTTTTATGTGTACATTATGTTTGGTTAGTTCAAACGACGGGAAAGTAAAATAGTATTTTTTTATAATTGTGTCTTGATTTTGATGAAATGGTTTAATGATGATTTTATAACAAAATCAAATCAAATAGTTAAAGATGACGTACAATAGGGAACAAAAGCCCTCATTATGTTTGTTTTTTTTTTTAAGCGCGAGATTTAAACGAGTTTTAGATTCGCTAGTATGAAACAATTGTTTGGTTCGTGCAACGTTTCATACCATAATGTTATCGAATGCACTTAAGTTCATTCAAGTTTGCGAATTGGATATTGATTGATTGGATATGATACGTACGTAATATTTGAATTAAACGACACTTCTATTTACAAATGCATATTTAGTAATAGTAAGCAGTGCCTATTAATACTTCGCGTGGAAAGTTTTGACTCAATCAAACTAGTAACTGAAAATAAACAAGTGTGTGGTATGTAACGTAACGTGCATAGAGATATTATACCTGTTCTACGACCCGAGTGGCGGAGCGGTCACCTTGCCGGTCTGACACGCAGTGGGTTCCGGGTTCGATTCCCGGCCAGACCAGACATCTGAATGATGAGTATATATTCTGTTCTGGGTCTGGGTGCTTGTGTATTCGTCTTTGTGTGTCCAAGGTACTCACGAAACAGAAGAAGATCCTTGTGTGGGCTATTAGTGTAGAAAGCATTTGTACCTACAAACACAATACATTACAATACACATTACAGGTGTCATCAGCTTTAAAGTTTCAGCTCTAACACAATCACTGATCGGTGCACATTATTTACACTCCTACGTCGACCCACAAGTGAATAAGACTACACAATTATAATACTCAAGTAGTAAGGTGAGAGATAAAATATTGTTAGTTGTTGCCGGTCGCATAGGTCGAAATTCGACAATACAAAATTGTTTTTAATAAACTACTGAATAAGATATTGAATATTCGGTTTTATGTACTAGAAAAGAGAAACAGTTTTTATTTACTACAAAGTTTATAGATATATTTTCATCTGTATATTTTTTTCAACATATTTAAAAAACATCAATTCTAGGAAAAAATAGAAGGTTAATTGACTAAGCTGCATTTAAAAGCAATAACGCTTTTGACATAAAATATCTAATGTTGTTGACATTCTACGGATAACATTATCCGTAATGTAAACAATAAATCTCACACTCCTCCATGCGCACACTACAAAAAGTATTCGCTTCACATATTAATATGTTGTTTACATGAATACAAGAATACAAACAAATTAAGGAGAAAGAAATATTATTTTTGTTTGGTCGGATAAAATTCTACCTAAAAGTTGGGACATCAACTTATTTCTTTACACATGCGTCGTAAATTCTACAATCAAAGTACCAAAACGGAGCTATTCATACAATATGACCCTCATGCATTATTTTGCAGTGTGTGATACTAAAATTGTCTAAGCACAGCGCCCCTACCTAAATCCACGCACATAGACAACACACACGCGCGCACACCACTTGCACCCCACACCGACTTTATACAGGATGTTTTCTTAAATTTAATTAAGTCAAATAAGATTGTCTTGGCTAATTAACCATGGACAATGATTTATTACTTATAGCCTTATTAGTTAAATGATATATATTGATTAGTTACCCGGAAATATATTTGTAAGCTTTAATGAATGATTCTGGTTTTAGTAATAAAATATATGAATATTAAAATATTCTAACAGAATTAGTACCCGTTGAGTTATTTGGAAAGTAAAATAAATAAGGGCAGTCAATTAAATGTGCTATAATTGTAATAATAATTAAGCTTTATTTATTTTATTGTACGTGTACAGTTATTGCTTCAATTTAAACATGTAATAAAACTGACACGTGATATTTAAAGGTGGTTATTTTTATAATGAATAATATTTTGAATATTATTAAATACACGATGTAAACTTTGGTAATCTCAAGCGACATAAATTAAATGAAGGATACCTTATGATTCAAGAAAAAGTAAGTATATCTATCAGTATTTTAAAGTCCACTACTAGACATAGGCCTTCCCGAATTGGGTTTTGCCAATAGTAACCACGCTTAGCAAGCGTATTGGTGACCGCAGTGGTACAGGCAGTCGCTGCCCATAACTTGGTTTTTGTCCCGTAGTTAGTCTTCTACGATAACAACAGAAAGGGAGCGAGTGATGCTTTTCAAGGCTTAAACCACATACACATGTTATTACACTTATATGTTATTACTTAATTAAATATAAATTGTGCCGTATGTCGTCGGTATTTAAGTATTTTAATCTACATGCTTATGTATCTAAATATGTCCCTACAAGCGCTTACATTTAAAATTACTTGTCTATGTATACGATTAATACTTTAGACGATTATACATGCAAAAAATATATTTATAATTGCTTATAGCTGTAAGAATTTAAATCAAACACAAAGGAGTCTTTTCGTTGTTAGTGTATGTTCCAATTCCGTAGTTTATGTTTCAGAGCACACTGTATGCCGGGGAGGCGCGGGTGCCTATTTGTTTTGCCATAGCTTTGTCGGACCAGGGACATGCAGGTCATTAATTGTTGTAAACGCCGCTCCTAATCGATAGCACGTTCGATTCCGGTTTATATTAATGCTGTTTGTGCTAACCGGATTGGCTAACTAACTGGTCCTCTACTATTTTTGACGACGACCAAAGCTTTGTTTAAGTTCAAGTATAACATTAAAAAAACATTAAAGTATATAAGATGTAAAGGTTGTAGTTCGACTTCTGAGGCGCCACCGCCATATCTATTTCAAGTTAATAAGAAGTGTAAAACGCTGCTGTTAGCTGGTTTGAAAGGTGTGCGAAGGGAGATATTAACATAATAATTTTTGTGATTATAAAAAGTACCAAGTATTATTTTACATGTACAATCATATTCTCAATTTTTGGACGTAATTTTTGTTTACTCATTGATAAATAATTCTGTAATATGAGCCTTTAATTATATCTCATATACATATTTTTATACACTAAGGGTCTACTTGGATATGTAATTTCCATTTAATTTTCATTTATTACCCATTATTAAAGTTAGTATTGTATCATTAAGTTAGTACCAGATTTCGTGACATTCCAACTTTGCTATGCGAAAACATTTACAAACTTGTGGCAATAAAGAAAATTAATGGTTAGTGCTATTCCGATATAATAGTAATAGAGAAGTCGATGTATTGAACGAATGTCAAAATGCCTACAGAGGGATTATTGATTTAAGGATATTTTGCCATTTCAAATAAGCTAACTTCGCTAGTGAAATAGTTAACTTCTGTTAAACTTACATTTTATACAAAAATTACGTATTATTAACCTAATATTGAGGAACTTAATGGCGATATCACTCTTTACAAATATCTCCACCAAAAGACCATTTAGAAGTGTTAACCCTAAGAATGCACCTTCGTCGTTTGAACTTCTACAACTCTTAAATGTATGCTCTTATTTCACTTGTTCCTTGTGTCTAACTACTTAATCTTTTTTCTTCCGTTAAAAAAGTACATTGAACCGTTTAAAAAAATATTAAATGTGCATGTAGGTACTAAGAGATGCTCCAGCATCGAGTCGATGGTTCACCGTGAGAGCGGCGTCGCTCGGCCGAACCACACAGAGAGCTCTCGGAATAAACAAGCTTACAGATAACCGTTAACCAATAGCAAAATACAGAATAACTAACGAGCGAAGGACTCATCTTGGGGAGAGCACCAATTACAGTCCTATCAAATATAATGGGCTCAACGCTTCTGCGTTCTTTTTTAACCGTACCGCGAGCAATTAGGAAAAACTGCACGTCGGCTCCGCTGCAAAGCGAAAGTGGTAAATTCTAATTTTTAGCGCCGAGAGCAGAACGAGGATACATTGCTGAGTGATACTTAAATTAAATCGCGGTTAATATTAAAAGCCCTTTTAAATGGGTTAGTGGTTACATCGCTCGCCTTTCACTACTCATATTTATTTCTGCATTCATATTACTTACTTACATTGATGGGAAAAGAGAATCATTCACGGTAATACAGTTCCATTCCCCTTTTAATGCAGATGTTCAGTTACCTACTTCAACCGCGTTGTAGAGGCATGTCTACATAGTCTCTACAGGTGCTACGAAGGCTCTCTACGGGGTCTTGACCATTTATGTTTACTTACTATTGTATCGTACTTTCTTGTTACCTGTAAAAACTTTGTAATATAAGTTCTGAACATAATAATTTCATATTCCATACTGGAAAGCAATTAAAGAAATAGATCCTGAATTTTAATGTCCTTTCCTTCAAACTCTATGACGTTCTTATTAAAACGCGACCAGAACGGCTTTTAGTCCGTATCGTACTCGTTTTGGAAAGAAAAAATATTAGCACAGACACTGGAGGAATTCGCAAAACGAAAAATATGTACGAAAAACTCGTACGAGCTCGGACTTTTAAAGAGCGTAATTTTTCGATCGCAACGTATCGCGCTCCTGTCTGGGCACACAGAAAAAGATTATGTACTGAATGATTTGCGGAAATGAAAATTGTGTGTACTGCATACAAGGAAAGTGGCATGTTTGGGCTGCATCGGCTTCAATCTTAATTATTAATCCTGCAAAATACGAAATACTTCACCGCTGCTATTTTTGCACACTTTGGCGAGATTTGTAAATATCTCGATAAGGGATGTGTTTTATAATGATACTGGAGCGATAAAAACTGAATAAACTTATGTTGATTTTTGTTTTAACCTGTATTAGTGGCCGAATAAAAATTATCTACACAAAATCGATGATAAAATTGACTAATGATTTTACATAATATTAATTGTGATACGTATTGTCTTTTATTAACGGTATAATAATTTCACGTACAGACTGACGTTGTTCAAAAAAACACATCATAAAATGCACTATAAGAGAAAAAGAAAAGAAGCTCGCAAGTCGTAGGGGGCGAGAAACTTTCAATGGCGTTTACGACATAAACGTTTTATAAAAGACATCTAACTTTCATGTCGAAACTAAAAAGGGTCGAAGGAAAGTTATCAGGACTAACAATGTTAACACAATGACGACCTACAATGTAATATTGCACTTGGATTAATGTCTTCATTTTACGACGGGCATAGTCCGGGCTCTTCAAAGCACTCGGGGCTCAAGACATTATGCGTGCAAACGTTGTCAGCACCCACTCAAACAGCTATTAATACTACTTCATCGGACTACGACTCACTACAATATGCAATAGTTTATTCAATTACCTCGAATTGAGAGTAATAAAGACAAGAGCGACCGATCAACACCTTAACAACAGAATCCAGGTATAATCCTATTAGAGGGCACAAGATACTTCTCAGAATGAAGTTCAAGGCCATAGACTAACTAACACGGTGGTCAAATAAAGCATGACGAATTGTACACAGGTTATCGACTCTATAATAAGGCTTCAAGGCCTGGCCTGATAACATATTAAAAAAACCTGAAGATTTTCTTAATATCTTATTCTTTTATTATAGTAAAAAGTTAAGACATTGTGAACTTTAAATGAACAATATAATTATATAAATAGTTACTCATACCCGAGGCTGACTGGATAAATTACTATTTTTTATGTCATACAAAATAGACAATTTTAAAGTGATTGGATGAATCTCATTTTCTTACGTTAGCGCAGTTGATTCGAAACGTAAGTATGTATGTATACAATTGTGACCGATGACTTGAATATATAATTTTAACTAAGCTTACTATTTAAACTAAAAGTGGCGTCCGTTAGATTGGTAGGTACCCCAAAAATGTTTATTTTCCAATTGTAAAACACGACCAAGACTCAATAATTTAAAAAAAATCTGACAGTTTTGATCTCTGTTTCTGAACATGTACAAAACAACAATAAAATGTAACATCAACAAAATTCTTTCGATTGTCCGCGACGACTGCAATGTTATTTAGAAAACTCATAACTTCGCCGTACTGGGCCACGGTGCTTGTTGCTTTAAATAAAATTGTTTGTTGCACGATTTCAAAGCATTGCATCGGTTTGTATATGTAATGACATTTTCAGATAAAACGTACAAACTTTCTTTGTTCCCTGTTGTTGATTTAGTGTAATGTGAACGCATTTGTTTGTAGCGACAACTTGTTTTACGGCACGACGTGAGAGATTACCTGACGCCCTGGAACTGACTACTTTGTGCTATTGGAATAAACGTGTATCGGTATATCTATACGTTTGCTTGATAACATTTCTGAGATTAATCTCCCATATGTGCCGATGTATATTTTTTTAAGCTAGATATTGGTTGCGGCGGACGTTTTCATGAATACATTTGTAATCTTATATCTATCTTTTTTCTACACAAGGAATAATATACACAATTAAAATATATGATTTCTCTATTTCTTCTTTTATATTTTTAATATAAATTTATTATATTATTAAACAATTATTTGTTAAACAATACTGTAAAGATGTAACAAAATCCGCTTACTTTTAATAGTTTCATTTAAAATAAAATTATTAATGTATTTTTTGTCCAACTAACAAACTTAAAATAAGAATCCGTATTTAAAATAACGAGTGTCTTGGACGTATTCTATAAAAAAGATATAGATTGTTATTAAAAATAATACTAATGCGTGTTGTAATTTAGTACAAGATACAGGACATCTTC
>MOOZ01000176.1:872429-882639 GCA_002930495.1 Cecropterus lyciades
AACTTCTAATCAACACACCTCAACACAAAGAATAATATACACAATTAAAATATATGATTTCTCTCTTTCTTCTTTTATATTTTTAATATAAATTTATTATATTAGTAAATAATTATTTGCTAAACAATACTGTAAAGATGTAACAAAATCCGCTTACTTTTAATAGTTTCATTTAAAACAAAATTATTAATGTATTTTTTTGTCCAACTAACAAACTTAAAATAAGAATCCATATTTAAAATAACGAGTGTCTTGGACGTATTCTATAAAAAAGATATAGATTGTTATTAAAAATTATACTAATGCGTGTTATAATTTAGTACAAGATACAGGACATCTTCAATGGGACAAAATTATCATAACGACGAACGCTACGCAATGTTATAAGGATGAGGGTTATGAGGCAAGGCCTGAAGCACCAGTTGATGACAATAAACGTGATGAACTAGGTGATTGTTTGAAGCAATTGTTCAATCTAAGCAATTCTGTCTGTCACCTCTAGAGTTTGAATGACGCACTAATGTTTAGTAAATTTTCTTGTTCGCTGATGCAGTCCGTATTTTTTGAATTAAATGAATTGTGTAATGACTACATTATCTAATTAGCCTTCATATTAATATTGGGATTACTTTAAATTAAGAATACATTTGGTTCATGAAAATTTAAACTTAATTATGGTAATGATACAATCAGGTAAGTAAACTAAAAAAACATATTATTATTATACCTTATTACTATCGCTTCAAGAGATCCTAAAGCAATGTTAAATAATAGTAATATTGTATATAACGCGATTTTACCCATACGAACCTTCCTTTCCATAACAACGTCTCTTACATTTAAGAGTTACTTAGGTAGAAGAGTCGCGAAGAGATCGCGATTTCTTATAGCGGAAATTATTGAATATACGTGAGTTTTAAGGTCTCGAAATGTTGCGTTTCCCCATTTCATCGTACACATGAATCGGGCATACCATAAACACAATTGAATTTTCGTGCGGGCGGGCAGCGGGCGGAAATTGTTGGGAACCCTTGGTCTCGTCGCCCTCGCGGGCTGCATATTACGCAGAATCGTATCCGTAATCGGTCATCGCAAACAAAGTTATGACGAATTGTACGCTATTTTCATTTTTCTTGGTGCGCTACGATAAGGGTTTGGGTTGATAAATAGATATTTCGGTCACTAAGAAAGTGTCTGAGTCCAGAATAGTTTCAGACTTCGTCTACTTTTTATTTTGAGAGTTCGTTTAGATTGTGTCATGTAAATTGTCTATTGAATGAAAATTATATTTAATAAGAATTGTTTAAAGTGGGTAATTGCGTAGTAATGCAAGGAGGCAGGAATCTTTCTATAGAATACTTGATCCTTGAACATTTCAATTATTGCATTATATATTATGGTTTAAAGCTTCGACTATAAAACATTTTCGATCACTAATTAACGTAGTGGATAGATTTAAAACGTAACACACTTCATTATACGATTAAAATTGCGGGCGCTTCACGAATAATAGGATTCATCCGACCCGTATCCATCAATGTGCTACTGATCTAACCACATCACCACATCCTTGCGTGGTTCGCGAAAAATACCAACCCAAACAGTGTAATTGATCTACCTTGCTCATTTAAAATTAAACCCTATCGTATAAAACATACGTTTATTTTAGTAGCTTCATTTGCCCCACTTACGGCTTTGTTATTCGGCTGAACCACTCAATGACGATCGAGAGTATGACGGTAATAAAACTAATATCTGCTTAATTTTATTAATTAATCGCGTGATGACCGCGGCTTTTATCTCGTTTGATTGATATTGTATCATATTATTAAATGACATTGAGTTGTAATAGAAGCAAGTGTAATAGATTTTTTTAATGGTAACAGAGGAAATTTAATGGCAGTTGCAGATCTTTGATTTGGTTAGTCACAATGGTTAGTGTTCTTCGAGGGTGTCATTTGTAATTGGAAGAATTGCAAGCAATATTCTGCGGTTCTGTTGTTTTTATAATATGGAAGTAGTAAATGATGCAGTGATCGTAAGTGGCCACAGCCACCCGTGGACATTTGTAATCAACCCCAAATAATATCAGCTTTCTGAGGTGAGTCAGATGTGTTACTACCCCTGAGAACTAAGTTGGAATTCCTCGGATAAGTATATCTCTCATACCACAACCTTCAGACCATAACAGAACAATGCTGCTGTTCGGTGGTGCTTCTGGAGTCGAACCATTAAAAGTAGTAAAGTTTATATTAACCGCGTCTTATGCCTTGGTGGTTTCTTTTACGAGTGTCCATACTGGTCAAGTGCGAGTTTTTAGTCTTTTCTAAATCATACATATTATTTTCTCAATATTCATAATATCCGTGAAATTTCTTTACGATTTACCATTTTTACGTTACAAGCGATAACATACCACGGATAATTATTATTAGTAATCGGTCTAGATCGATTAGGTACTAACCGAACTAACAATAGTTAGTATGAGTATCCTGTTCGATTCGGATGGTGTTCAGCAGGCCGCATACGGTTTGCACAGTCTATTCCTAGCATTTGATTTGATATTTGTATACTTATTTGAGGGTTGTAAACCTTATTTAAACACTGTTAGATCCACTGAACTACACAGATGCAATTCCAATAAGTAACGTATAAATAAACTTGGTTATAGATCTACTGACTGTAAAGTTTAATTAAATATTATTCATATGTAACTAACATCTGAGTAAACAATATAATCATTACCTACTTATAGTAGGTACTTAGTATGTACTTAATATCTAAAATCAGCGAATTCCACGCCTATAATTTACCGTTCGATCTTCTACGAGCAGTGGGTTAACGGAGTTTCGAACAAAGGTCATTATTTACCGCCGTTTGTCCACCCCTGCGTGTGTGCGTGCACGTATGTGTAGGTCCACGGCGCATAGAAATACGAAGCCCAAATTATACACATCTATATTGCAGTGCCTCCGACTATTCTGTTTCTGAGTCCGCGACCGTTACGCGATTTTTATTCTTAATATTTATATTTACATTTAAATAATTATTTGTACGACAAAATGTTTAATGTGATACAATCTGAGATTATTCATACGTAGAAGATATAAAATCAAGAAATGTATAACAATTTTCAACATAATATATTACTACATTTTAAAATATCGTATCCTCAAGAACATAACATATTTTTTATAGCAATAATACAAATTATGTATGTTCTAGTTCAAAAAACATTATTATACAAACTATCCTGTAATAAATAATATGTTTTGCTAACTTATTAACATAAGTAGACAATTTTTAAATGCAAATTTTCATTATAAAATTTAAAAATCGGGCTCAAGAGGTATGAACTGTTACTTTTGAAAACAAATAGACAGTGAGTACTTGATGATTGAATACAAGATTCAATCATCAAGTACCGTCTATAAAAATTTAAATTTAGAAAAATCACATTTTCAATGACGATATAGTAAATAAATGGTAAAATCGATATTTGTTTGATAAGAATTACTTAACAACCGGAAACAGGACTATCCGGTGCAGTGGAAAGACTTGGCCCGCGTAGTATGGTGCGAGAGCGGGCGAATCTAAATTCATGAGTACGAACCCGATTAGACCGGCGCTGGTTCACGCATCTATGCAGTTTCGTTAGATAAAACGCTCATCTATCGTCCAGTTAATTGTTTATTGCTACATTAATGCACCGGCTTCGATACCCTGAATAATGGCGCGCGCACCGCCAAATACGAACGTTCTGCGAACGATCTTAAAACTATATATTGCGTGCACGAGCTAATGTCTAATTTTGGGTATTTGTGAAATATTATCCAGAATTCATGCAAGTACAGTTTGAGTTAGCACATCGAATCTATCGACTCATTCAGTTGAATCGTAAATTAACAACAGTGCACGGAAAAAAGTCAGTGATGTATCTTAAACGTAGTTACTACCCAGAAAACAAAGATTCTAGACATAAGGTAAAGACTGATGCTATTTATTACGACATTACGACATTACTCTAAGTGCTAACAAATAGTAACAAAAGAATATCAATGAAAAGAAAATGTATTTAAATAAGGCAACTTTAAAATCTTAGAATGTGAGATAAAAGTTGACCTTTTGCACTTCATTCCGCAACCCAATAACCTTCGGCGCTCCTAAAATAAAACTTCGATAATGGCTGATAAATTTTGAAAGACATTTGAAATAGAATTTCGTATTCTACTTCAAACGACTTCAAAATTTGAAAATATAAAATATGCAATGCAAATTTGAATATTATTGTATTTTTTAAAACATACACTATAGTAGAGTATTTTATAAAAAAAAGAATAATGATAATAAAAGAATATAGATATTTATATAAAGACTTAAGATATGAAGGTTACGTTTGACGAATATTGGATACATACCAGCGAAATTGAACAAAACAGGGTCTTTTTGCACGTTACAGGCAAAACTATTTTATTTTATTTTATATATAATGCAAGAAATTTCTCATTATTTTTAGTGTACCTAATTACCGCCACGACCTCAAGCAAGCTTTAAATTTACGCCCCAAGACATACACATCAGTTCTTTCCCTTAGCACGCATCATCTTAAACCCTGCCACCGGCCAGTCGCATCTCGTGGCATAACGTCGCTGTTCCAAATACATAAGCAATTGAAAAGCAATTCGTTGATAAATACAATTGCCGAGGCACACCGGATACGTCCCAATTGCGCGTACGGATATTATCGATCTTTAGCATACGACGCTTCTATTAGCATGCGCCTACGTCAGTCGGCGAGACTAGCGACTAATCAATTACGACCTTGGGATTGACTGGGAATTGTATTAGTGTTATTAATATTGGTCGTCGGTCGACGCAGGGGATATGCAAGTGAAGTGTCGTTCAGTACAATCAATATTGTGTCGTGTACGGCTCGGGTAAATATTGACTTGGCCATGTTGGTTACAACGCCATGTCATATTACTAAGTAAGATTACTGCAATGCGAAATTACTTATAGATCCCACAGTACCTGGATCGTGAGTACAAGTGTAAAATCAATAAGTGAAAAAAAAATATATAAAAGTGTGTCGCGTACAGATAATTATTTCCGATCTTTGCAAAAAACAAAACTGTGAACTTCTCGAGAAACATTTTATAATAAGTTATCTGTTTAAGGTAAATTCGATCGTACTGGCTAACCATCTGTTATAGGATTTAATTAATGTTTATTAAACATATTTCAAGTCACAACGAATTTTCATAATAATTTAAAAATGTTTTCAATAAGTTTATCCGCAACAAAACACCGTTATTTCAGCGAATAAGTACCGGTATAATTTACGGTAATACGTTATCCGCTGTCAAAAGGTACTGTGGACCTTATACATAAAGACATTAGTCTTTCGTATAAACTGGAAGTTTATACGACCCAGACGGATAGAGAAATCTAACTTCATTGAACTTCTTTTTTAAATTCGCCGGGGCCACGGTCCATGCAACTGGGTTGGAATAAAAGTTTGATATAAATAAAAAATAATCGCTTAAATTTTTATTACATCAAATATTAAGCCCGGGATCGTCTGGGTGTCAGACTGGTACGGTGAGCAAATGGTGATATATAATAAGTATTTCCCATGAATCAATCATTTTATGATCGTTTTAACAAATGTAAGCGTGCATTACTGCTTACATTTATTTCAAACACATAGAATGCGTAGAATAATCACTCCTTGCTACGTCGCCGCGTTGACCGGGCCCAGCTATTTTACAGTAATTACCTACGACGCGCTACGACTCGTAGCGGGGCTACGACAAAAGCTGTCGGGCTTTTGTTTCTAGGTGTTTGTCTATAATACTCCCCGTGCTAGATAATTTTTACCGCGCCTCGAAACAATACGATACACAACTAAAGATTCACTACGCCCATTATCGTGGCCTTTTGTTCTGAACATATTTAGTTTTGTAGCGTTTTATCTAGTTGTATCATATCTGCGTATTCTACTTTATCGCGATTCATGTATATCACAAATATAAACATTATTATTAATATTACAATTATTATATTATAATAAGTGTTTCCAGTGTCCAGATTGTCGGAAATAGAATAAAAACAGAACGTTTCACCCGAACGGTAATTGACAAGCTAAGCTACATAACATTGGAAATTAATTTACATTCGGACATATTGTATACGAAATGTGGGCGCTGAAATAGCATCGAACAAATTTTTACGCGAAAACTGTCTGCATTTGTACAATACCTTTCACAGGCTCTAGGCACTACGGATTTGAAATCTATAAAACTCTCATTACAAACTTTATTTAATCAAGTTGTACCATTAAATATTATAAAAAGTGTTAATATAAGGTCAAACTGTCTTCAATCGGTCAATCTTATTTTAAAATACAAAAGACGAATTTAATTCAATTCATATCAAAGGTACTTTTTCTTGTATCTGTGGCTGTCGATACGGTCGTAAAATAAAATACATACCTTTTTAGGTTAGTTCGTTTTAGGTTTCAGCATCAGGTATAAAGAATAGTACTTTCAATAAAGTCAGAAATTTGAGTTTATAAAATTTTATTAAATTAACAACCATTTCAATCAAAACGAATATAATTTTAAGCAAATGTTGTAGTTTATTATGATAATTTAACCTTTTTCCGCATATAACTATTTAATCAAATAAAACTGATTTGATTTCTAAATATGTATATTGTTATCTGTCATTTTTATACATTATCGTCACGTCGTATCAGTTACGATTTCGGCTGTTTAGAGAAAAAAAAAAACTTAGTACTAAAGAAATATAATACATTGGTAATAATTACCGTTATTGTCAACAAAATATATGTCATTAGTTATGTTTTACTCAAATAATCATATCTTTGAAATTTCAGACTGGGGCAAAATATTTATTTATATAACCTTTACGAACTTTTCTTAGTTATAGCAATTTAATATTTTAATAACTAAAACACGACAAACTGTTATTATAAATTAAAAGTCAATATACATATATATATATCAAATACGCAATATGTTATAAATTAAAAGATGTTACATCATTTCTACTATCATGAATCATTACGCTTTTGAAACACAAGTGGAACTAAAAACCCTTAGAAATAGAATACAAAATGTACATGCAACGAAGTTATCGATTGATCGCACTCGGTGATTGATATTGTCGTGTTTCGTCGGTTGCGGCCATAACAGTCGTTATAGGGCCGACAGTTTCTCGCCATTTGAAACGTCAAACAAACGGGGAGGCTCGCGATAGCACATCTAGGCCCGAGCTAGTCGTAGCTCTGATTGCCTGCACAATGTACGCTACTCGATCGTGTAAGTGAATTAGGCAAGTCAGCTGCATTGTCACTTACCACGGAAATTCTCTGCTCTTACACGATATATTAATTGTGAAAATCAAATCCGCAAATTACCGAATACCGAAACAGAGGCATTTCAGATACGCTCGTTCTGTGAGCCAGTTGCAAGCAGAGATATATTTAATATTGTTGTTTTATAAATAGCTAAAATGGCATATATTCGTTCTATGTTATCCGTTGAACTGAGTTTTAGTTTTAAGAGTAATGTTCTTACCTTAAGGCACGTACTATGTAATTTGTAGGTACTATTTTATTTCTCAAATGTGAGTGCGTATAAATATACTACAATTGATATAAAAGTTATTATAGACTCAATTACTTGTTACTAGACAAGCTAATGTGTTTCAGTTATACTAATAAAAAAATATCCAATTTATTAAGTAAAAACATTACTTTAAATCTCCGGACTACACTGTCAGTAAGCACTAAATCTTATCCATACTAGAATACGTATGCACCCTCCTAACGGAGTATACCCCGATACTAGTGATGTGATAGCGGCGGGTGAAAGGATATCCGTGCCGAAGTCCCGTTCGGGAAAACAAAGCGCGGCTAATCAGGCGCATTCGTCCGACGAACTGATGCGGATAATTTACACGACCCACCCCTATACCCGTTTACCAAGTACTTAACCCACATTACCAATATGCTACTAAATAAAACCAAGTTTTAAGTAACTGAATTTATATATTTGACTTACGAAAGGGTGTAAAGAAAAAAAAACATTTGATTGGTTTTGACTAGATACAATTTAGAAGTAAATATACTTCTCTAAGTATATTGTTTACTTCGTTTTTTAAGCTTGTTATAATTCAGAACGATGTATATAAAAACCAAGAATACGTATAAATATTTTTGGAGGTATTTTCCCTAATAAAACGACAAATGCACCGAGCAGCGGGCTAGTTTATTAGAGGCGCAGATCTAGTTAGTAAACTAGGAGATAGCGGATACCGTGCCTCGCATCGATGGCCGCGAGACAAAGCGCGACTAATCAGGCGCATTTGTTCGACAAACTGATGCGGATAATTTACGCGACCCATCCCCCGTCCGCCTGTAGTAGGTATAATGTTAAGAAGTTGTATGGATTGTATCTGAGTAATGTTAATTTATGTAACAATAAACGTTATTATAATGAATAGAATACTTCTTTATATGATATTGCATAACGCCTTATATGATAGGAAAGATGCCGCCATAACTCACGATTGTAAAAGAAATTAACACTATTTTTTTATTTTACACATTTTATAATCGAACAAAAAGTGTATCATCTTATTAAATTAATAGTGTGTAATAATGATTACCGATTATCACTAATGTTATTATATACTGATAGGTGACAGAGTGAAACACACTTCTTTCCTTTTGAGTAAGATCGGCGTTTTAGCAAATCGATTATTACCTACCGACAATTTCACACTTGAATGACACCAAATAATTTCTGAGTTTATTATAAAATAACATCAAAAGCGAAAACGGAATAGAACATCTAAAAACGCCGAATGACGTACGAGCTCCACAACGGTGAAGAAATCAAAAGTATTATTTACTTAGAGGGGCGCGCGAGACATAAAATCCGTATAAATAATTCACGCGCGCCATTACACCGAGAGGCAGACGGGAGCCGAGGAAACTACGCACCTAAATATTTGAACACAGGCGTTATATGTATTGCAATTTTCATTAATCATTAATGCGAATACCATGCTCGAAGGCCCTGCGTCCGACAAGCGCCATACATAACTAATGTCAACAGTGCGTTCTCCTAATCTGGGGGCAACTAATATTGTATGATAGCTTACAATATTTAACACGTTCCGCTCTTTCATATCGTTTCGATAGTTTCCGTATCATATTAAATTATTAAGCCACCGATCAAAGCTATAATTATTACGCGAAGGTTGAGTAAATAAAACATTCCTTTTGGGAATAATGCATGAGAGATTATTTTTTCTGTATAGTACTATAGTAGTATTTAAAGTACAAACCTAATACAACAATTTCTTTCAGTAGCTCGGGAAAACATAGAGGTTAATATTACATGTACAGTTATTACATGATTTAGATACCTGTTAGTTGCATTTTGGGATCGATTTTAATTAAAACCTACTTTAATTAAATTAAAAACTACCTAAATATTATTTAGACTAAGAAGAGATTTAGGGTCTGGGCTTTTGAGTAGGTAGTTGTCTTAGCTCAATGTGAGTCCGTTCATAATGTACGGAATGTTACTGTGGGGTAAAAATTTTACAAAACGTTGTTTAATAAAAGATATACTAATTGGCTTTACGTAAAGTGCTTTGTAGATATACATAATACTTTTGAATGACATTTAGGATTTATTTAATCAAGAATGGCTCATGGAGCTCACTTAACCAGTCAAAATATCACAATGTTGTTTGCATTGAGCGTGATTGTTGGAGACAATACTTAGTGTTTAAAATTGCACCAAAACGTGCTATGCATGTCAAAGGTATTTAGACTTTCGCTTCGCACATATAAATGTTGGTGGAGAGAGATTATATTATTATCTATTATTATGGTAAATGTAACTAATTAACCACAGTTGACGGCCCGTTGGCTCCTGATTAACTATTGTTAAAATGCTCAGCGACAATTTAGTAGCTAATACATACATCTGTACAGAAGCAATGGAAGGTGAAGAATTTTGAAGGTGGTAGAACTCGTTGTGGTTCGACTCCGGAAGCACCACCTCCACACCTATTTCTGCCTAGTAACAGCAGTGTTATGCGCTGCTGTGTTCTGGCTTGAAGGGTGTGGTAAGGGAGATATACTTTTCCGAGGCATTCCATCTTA
>MOOZ01000176.1:901593-923599 GCA_002930495.1 Cecropterus lyciades
TCTTACGATATACTGATTTATGGGGGTCGGAGCTCTTCAGACCTCAATACTCTCTTTGTATTGCAGAAGAGAGCTGTACGAGCCATTTATAATTTGGACCCAAAAACCTCACTTAAAGAAATGTTCAAAGAAATAAGTATTCTAACTATTGTATCCCAATTTATATAGAGAATTTGATTTAAGTTAAGAAAAATATTAATAAATTTAATAAACGGTGTGATACACATGATATAAATACAAGGAACAAGCACAATCTCTCTGCACATGTTACTCGTCTTCACAAAATTAATAATTCTCTTATGGGTCAATGTATACGCTTTGACAATAAACTTCCAGCTGAGATCAGGAATTTGTCATTCAATAAGTATAAATCAGTGATTAAGAACAAACTGTGACGTAAAGCATATTATAAAATTTCTGATTACATAGAAGATAAAACAGCCTGGGACTGAGAAATTATATATATTTCAATATTTAATTAAATGTCAAAGTGTAGCGTATCTTGCCAAACCAGCGTCTAGTTTAGTCAAATGTAAGGCAAGATACTGGAGCTAGCTATTATTGCCCATGTAATAAACAAGATGGTTAAAAAAATATACAAAGTAATACATACAAGGAAAAAAGACAAACCCACTGAGTTCCTTGCCGCATCTTCTCAGTTGAGGTCGTGTTCCGATCCGGTGGTAGTGTAAGAAAAAATATTGTAATTGACAATTTGTATGTGCCACCGTAGGCCTATGCAAAATAAAGTTATTTCATTTCATTTCATCGTAACTTCTACCCTTAACGACACTTTATCAGTTACTCTCATTAATTTATGCATTAATGACAGTAAGTGATAAATTGTCGTCGTTGCATGCATCATGAACCATAAATAACTAAAACTCATAAAGATACCACCTGTATCGAGATACATAATCAAATACAACATCCAATCATTTAGACAACCCAACTCGACAACCCGATAAAGAACACCCAAGATTGAAAACAAAAACACTCGAAATACAGCCCAATTTAAAGCACAAAAAGATTGACATTTGACGGTCGCGGTGACAAGAGCGCGCGAAGTGATTTTTAATCGAATATTCGTTAACAATTTAATAGCAATCAGTGCATTGAGACCAATATGAAGCGGTAAACACACCAATTTCAACGTTAACGTCACCGGTCTATCAGTATGTCAGTTAAACTGGTTAAATGATGAATTAAATTCCGTGTAAAACTCAGCCATCATCGGCGTGAAAAAGGGACGGGAAGCCAATTAAAATATCGCATAGGTACTTCGGATTGGTGCACAGAGCAGTGGAGGTGATAGACAGCGCTTGTCATAGAGCAATTAGCGGCAGAGTGAAACGATTTGTGCGAACTGAAAAGTAAACGGCAAACGTGAAAACAATTGGTTTGGTTTATAAACAAGTTTGAACTGACTCGGAAATGCATTGCATTGGGAAGCTTTTGCCATTTTTAAATATTTAACCAATATTTCTGTTTTGTTGTGTTGAGTGTTGAATATCAACAATTTTCCAATTTACCTTAGGACAGCCCTAAGGTAATTTATTCTTATACTATAATTCTCTACTCCAAATTCATGGAATATATTTGAAGTAAATGTACAGAGTTTGCTAGAAGAAGGACAAAATAGGTTAACAGCCGGCCAAAAAAATAATATAAAAATCTAATGTTATATTTTTGACTCACTTACCCAAATCACATATATGTGATCAATTGCATAAACAGCAGTATATGAGATAATCAACGATCCCAAATGATAAATAAATAATCACAAAAACGCTATCCTATTCAGAAAAGTTCTAGACTAGATATATTTCAGTAATTTAACCACCACATGTGCATGATTTATTTGCGTATCTGAGTTATGTCCGTATTAAAATATATTATTCACTTGCAAGAAAAACATCGCTAGGAAATCTATACGCCTGCGAGGTTTTAAATAAGTTCGCAGGGATGTGTAAATATACCAATTCACACTTACACAGTCCGGTGGACTTTAGACTATACCATAGGTTCCCAATTTTATTTCGCCACTCAACCTTAATTAATCATGCTGCTTTTGCCAACACCTTAGCTGGCTATTACAATAACTAAGTTTATACCTTGCGGTATATTTTCATTTTACGACCATTAATCACCATAAAGTAGCATGTAACTATTCAATGTGAAGAGTGAAATTCTTTAAATATTTCCTTATACTAGAATAGCGTTTATGAGTCTTGTACGAGCGTTTTATTTAAATTTTTGACCATTGCGACCCTTCTACTAAACCCAGAATCGCTGGGATAAACCATTCTCTCCCGGAAAGAAGACCCGTGCCCAGCAGTGGGGCCGTTTTGGGTTAAAGCCGCTTAAATAGTGTGCATTCGACAACAGTTGAGTTAATACTGCCTGGGTCTATTTTTCCTGATAAATTGAACTCTGGAGCCTTAAAGAGTAGAGTGAACAGGTTTCTTTTAGATGAGCGTGTACCACCTTCGTCTTTATCTACACTTTTCATCAGGTGAGATGGAAGACAAACGCCTATTCCATTACAACTATAAAATATATATATGTAGATACATTTTCCATATGTCATAATAACACATGGCTGGAGATGTGTAAAGGCCACGTATCATCGGACATCCTGTAGATCTACTCGATTCACTTAGCACAAAGGCCAGTATTGACATACGCAACTAGGTTAAGGTGTATGAACACGCTCGTAAGCTTCAAGCATCGATGGGTTAATACGATTACGCGATAGGAGAACTATTTTATTTTATTAGTTTATGAGCTTTGAACCTTTAGTGTTCGTTGGATTAACTTTAACAGTTAATTAACGGATGTCAAACACCAATCAAGTTAGTGCAAACTTTTTATAACACGAGTAGTGAGCTTTATTATATATATATTTTTCTATAGTGAAGGGTTTTTATACGCTTCATATATTTTAATGTCGTTCAAATAGATGCACTTGTAAGCCGATTACCCTAGGCTTCTGATACTATTTAAGCGACTTTAGCTTCTAATAAGCCTACGTGATTATTAGTAAACGCATTATTATATATAATTAGTATACGCATAGTAATTACCTGCGTCAGAGAGAAGAGAAGAAGGTCATGTTTTGGGGCTTATATGTATATATATGTTAGTGTATATATGTATGTATTTTCCAACTATAAACACGAATGCTTCATTAGTTTTTATTTCAACAATCTGCCAACGGCTGTCATATACTTCTAATTTGATATACTGTTAAGATATAGGCGTATGAGTTGATCCTATCAATTATAACAATTTGGACTATGCAATTGGAAACTCGAGATGGGAATAATTGGTTAACCAAATGCACTAAAAACTTCTTAATGAGACGTCCGCTCGGGCGTACAGTTTGATGATTACTGACATACAGTATGTAAGTGGGTAACATATGTACTTCAATGGTGCCGAATTGTCTTGTTCCGGACATTGCGGTCTCGGGGACATCAAGTATAGCATTAAGAGTAATATTGGGTATACGACATAAAATTCAGTTTTATAAAAGGTACATTAATTTAATTGCAATTGCGGTGAAATCTATGCCTTGATTAAAATTTAGTTTTTATTTTACAAATAGAATTGCTTTCAAGTTCTAAGTATAAAAGACAACATGTTTTTTCATCGAGCATATTATTATTTTTTTATTTAAGCTAAATAACCATATAACATGTCTAGAGTTGACTCAATCGAAGATATTATATCAGATACGAGTATAAATCCTTGTATTATACTTTCCTAAGGGAATATATTTAGGCACGATTTAAATTTCCATTAATAGTTGTTACAAAAAGATGCATATCTAGTAATTTAAAAAATACCATAGATGGTATTTGTTGAGCGTATAAGATGGCGTTAGAACGCAATCTTATATATTTTCGGGAATCGAGATACAAATATTCGTGATACATGTCATATAACATTACAAAATTATGCCATAATAGATGTTATCGATAGCGATGTCGCAACAGCATTATTGAATGGATTTTTCCATATATCAATTCTAACAGAGCAAATGTCATTCGCTAGGGTACTATAAATCTAACTGATATCTATCTAACTAAGCTAACGCTTGGACGATAGAAAGTCTATCAACGAACTTTTTAATAGAAGTGATCCGGTTCATGCATCCGTTAGCTAAATTGGTACGCATATAGATTCCTATTCATTCGAATATGTGTATGTCCAGCAAAAACTGAGACTGTCAAAAGAGATTAGTGTAAACGTTTTAAATTTGAAATCGTATGCACTTTGAATTACTGTATCTGATAGGGAATTTATAAATGGAACAACTTTGAAGGTAGTAGAACCCTTTGTGGTTTGACACCGGAGGCACCATCGCTTCTCCTATTTCTACCTGTTAATGGCCGTGTTAAGCGCTGGGAGACTAAGGCGTTTAACTTATCTGAGGCGTTTCAACTTAGTCCGCGGAGGTAGCAACAGGTCTGTGGCCAATCTCAGGTAAGACTCTGATCTTCTCTGGGATTACAGTTGTCCATTGATGGCAGTGGCTACTTACCGTCAAATGTACATGCTAGTTAGCTACTTTTACCATTTAAAAAAAGAGAAATTTCACCCATAAAAGGCGGTAACATATTTCCTTGTTTTATTTTAACGTTGTTTACAGCTGTTACTAACTAATAAACAGTAAGTTCTTCTTATATTTGTTTTAATATTCAACTGGACATTAAAACAAATATAAAAAACACTTACTGTTAAGATTACACTTAACAGTAAGTTCCTCCTATATATGTTTTAATACTACCAACTAATGACAGCTAATGCTAGAGTATCTAAATGAGGGAACGATTAAGGTACATAGAATCAAACGTGCCTGGGACTCAAATCTCAGATCCCTATTGTGGGAACCCGGTTACCAAACGACAGTACCCTTCGCTTGTCTATAAAATAAATTGCAGTTCCAACACTGGTACTATGTCCCATGGGGATTGACCTCCAAAAGTCGTAAGCGTATAGGCACAGTACGAATTGGACTATCCATGTTATACTGCTGCTGCTGCTATTAAAAAATACAAATAATAAATTAATGTATTTGGAGAAACAATATATTGAAGTGATTTAGTTTTAATGTACACTTTTAGATTAATTTTATTTCCAATGAAATCGGACTGTGAGATACTGCAACGGCCACATAAACTAAAGTGTTAATCAAAACGAATAACGACATACTTAGAGTATCGCCTGATTTTTCTGAAAAGTTGAGGTGTGACGTCACCAGCGGACACCATGACACCTCCGGGTGTTTTTGCACTAAAATCAAAATTCTAGTAATAATATGTATAAATGCTATTTTACTTACATTATACGAGAGAATTTAAAAATGTGTACCAATAGAGTAATTGTATTTTATAATAATAATTTAATTACCATTTCAATTTTTTATAATAAGAAAACAAAGCCGTTATAATATGTTAGACGTTTTTATTAAGTTTCTATTACGTATATAACAAGTTCAGTAATTATTTTATTGCTTCGTTATAGAAATTACAATTAAACGTCAATGCTAACCTATTAAAACCTAAACAATAGATGTTTTACTTTATAAGGAACAATAGGCATGTTTCATTTAATATAGTATCTATAGAAAAATGAAATATTAATTTAATCAGAGGTTCTGGCTGAAACACTCACTCACTCATTACAAATGAATGACAGGATTCCCAAAAAACATATTTTGGGGTTATATTTATTCGTTATAACAAAAATAAATCTTTCATCATAATAAAACAGCAGAAAGTTAGATCAAATCGGTTATCGGTATCGTGTAAATGTTTGCCGCTTACGAACGTTGCTTGATCAAAAAAATATAATAAAAGTTGATTTGCTACAAATGAAGAGTATGTTGTTGTTATACAAACACAAAATTATAAAGCGCGACGAAAAAGTCAAAAAGTCCGTATATGAACATCGCGTTACGTGTGCATAATTTCAAAAATAATCGATGCCCCACCCTTCTGAATTAACAGAGTCTGTTCTCGAGCGAGGGAGTCATCGGCCAAAATTTTTATTATGCATATTTTTAATTTTATTTTTTTTCTCCCCCGCTTTCGCCGGGTGACTGCATGTGCCAGTATTAAATCAATACGGGCCGAGGCGACTTGCTGTTCTATTTGCTAGGGGCGAGCTTTTTGGGCCTCACCTTATGAGCACGTGTGCCTGTGACTCTGATTTCTCACTAATGGAAGGCCGACGTTATGAAATCCACTCAGCCCGCTCTAAAACAACGTCATCTATTTTGTGTCCGACATACTTAATGCGCGCTGCATTACGTGGCGCAGTAGTGTTTTTCGTACGTGGAAATGTTTCAGGTCGAGTCTTGCGCCTCCTAACTGATTCCCTAGTTCAATTTTGTTTTGACGTCCGCGCGCCGCATACGAAGGCCCTGACAACTTAATTTTGATACTTCTCTTTCGACTGCAAATATAAAATCGAGCCGCTAACTAAAGTCTAGTTTGTTGTTTGTTTTTGACAAATATTTGCACTTTGTTCATTCATATCGCGCGTTATAAAAGTTACATAATACAATTTTTTTGCCAAATTGTAACGAAGTTGGATTGAGACCGAGAAACTATTATACCGCTGAATTCAATTTATTGTTGAAATTGAATTCGGACATGTGACTGAAACCGTTATTTTAAACTTTTTGGTATCAACAAAAAAGACCAGACTAAGTTGTTTGATATTATTCCATTCGTCAGAAAGTTAATTTAATTTTAGTAGTATTTTCGAATAAATATGAAGATGAAATTTTCCTCGATTCTAATTTCCGATTTTTCTCTATTAAATGACGAAATAATACTAAATGGGTACTACGTAATCGTAATACTTCATAAGTAGTAGCTACAAATTTAGCGAGCTGCGTGGTGGGTCGGTTTAGAACTCTAGCCAGGAAGATATTTATTGGTTTAGTTTTATGTTCCAGGTTTTTTTATGAATTATAGAAGTAGCAAACGAGCATCCAGTCCACCTGATGTTAAGAAGCTACTGCCGCGCATGGACATAAGCAATAGACTCCAGACAAGATTAGCGTCCATCTTGAGCTCGGTCACAGATACGTTGCTAGCCCGAAAGACTAAGTCGGAAAGCGCCGGATAAACACATCTCTCTTACCATATTTTTCAAACCAAACCACAGCAGCACTTACTACCGTCTCCGGTGTCGTAATCGTCTTCGCAACTTAGTGGGACACACTAGTGGTACTTTGTACAAGGTGTGATTAATCAGACCATGATACAACGTTCATGCAACTTTCGGTAAAATTCATAAAGTATCTTAGTTGAGCCGCTTTCGTCTAATGTAAAGTGCGTAATGAGCCGCGGGCCGGTTCCGCACCTTCGACCTCAAGTATTAAACAAGCGCCGTCAATAGATGCATCCGCTCCGTTTTCCTGTCACTACCGCGTAAATTGACCCTTGATTCAAGACGCGAATGCGCGCTTTCCGTCAAACCGAGATGACACGGCAGCCGACCCGTTACTAAGATTAGTTTTGACAACGACTTAAAGGAATAATTAAAGCTGAAAACTAAATTGTTTGGTAGTGTTTGTTATCTATACAATTCATTGATGTTAATTAAACTAATCTAGTATGCTCTCTACCCTAAGTATAAGGATAAAACCTTGGCAGTGGCATACGACTACTGCTTTCTTTTAAATAATTTCTATAAGTATATTTTGATGATGTATTGATTAACAATGTGATTTTATAATAAGTGGCATACGACTGCTGCTTTCTTTTGAATAATTTCTATAAGTATAATATTTGTAACATTAACATGATTTCTAAGCACTATTTTGACGTAGTCTTGATTAAGTTATTAACAATTTGATTTTAATAACGCGCTTCAATTGATACCTAACATAGCACACATATTTTTTTCTAATTTATGATTTAAAATCCTTTAGAGGGCGCCATACACAAATTACTGTGACTATAGCCATCTTCTTAACATACTTCTAACGGATACCTCATATAAAGTTATGAATAGTAGAAATAACGAAGGAACAGCTGAACATACATACCCTGATATATACCGGTCATAGCCCTATTTTTTTGTTTTGCCACAGTGAGGTAATATATAATTAAGGTAAATACTAAAGAGTAAAAATCTATATCACAATTAGCAGCGAAATTGCAGTCATACTTCGTTAGCTATAAATTATTATCATGTTTGGGCTATAGTTGCACTGCACCAATCAATGTGGAGCGACGATGTTAGCGAAACATCCCATTCCAAGTTTAAAGAATTTATTGGCATATATAGAACGCGAGCGACAAGAATCTCAGTTTAGTTAGCTACGGAATTGAGCTGCAATGAAACGCTTCGCCATTTTAATTGCACACGTATATGAGAAAACAACTATAATATGTCTCATGTATAATAGATCTCTTTTACGTATTTTTTATCATCATCTATACTAATATTATAAAGCTGGAGAGTTTGTTTGTTTGAACGCGCTAATCTCAGGAACTACTGGTCCGATTTGAAAAATTCTTTTGATGTTAGATAGCCCATTTATCGAGGAAGGCTATAGGCTATACTGCTGGTCTTAGCGTGATGATATATCACGCTAAGACCAGCAGGAGCGGAGCACCAATGAAGAATGTTTTAAAATCGGGGCTTTTTTTCTAATGAGAGCTTCCGCTGCATGCGCTGCGTAAACGGTTAGAGCTTCGTAAAAAATATATATGACAAAATTGATCCCCTTTAAAAGTTTATAAAAAAAAGTCAGCGACAACATATGTCTATCTTTTCAGGTAAACTCACTGTACCATTTTATATGCTAACCAAATTTCTTCCAAAATAATGCATTATTTGCGAAGTTGTTTTTGTAAATATAATATTTATTCTTATCCAAATAAATAGGTACATAAATTAGTTTTCTTTGTAGTTACTAATACGCGGGTGAAACCGTGGGGCGCAGCTAGTCAAAAATATTATTCTGCCGGATTGCATGGATTGGTAGATTTTACACACCTGAGATGATTTTTTTAACTCTTAGCAATACGGATTACCTCGTATATTCAGTGTAAGCAACAAGCGTTAACTAATTTCTTATATATTTTAAGGCGGACATTAAAGTATAAGTATTTTATTGCAATAAAATTTTATCAAAACAAAAAAATAGCGCTAAAATTAGAGTCATATTTTTTGTCTATGTAGGAATATATAGAATTCAACACTACTATGAAATTATGATATACATATTTTTGTAATCGTCTATTTACTTGCTTTAATTTGATATATATTTAATGATAACAATCTAGTAAAATTGTTAAAAAATATTAAAACAAAAAACCCGCCCGCTTGAAACTATTTTATTTTTCATTATTCCATCCATCCATGGAATAATTTATTAACATCGGATTAAGTTGAAACTTTGCATGCTTATCAAGGACCGATGATGGGGTGTTGGTGAGATATTTTATAATGACAAATCTTCCAACACCCCACGCATTTTTACGATAAGAAGATTTTTTTCTTATCGCTCTATTTTTTATTTTATTATTATTTTCGATTTTTTAGTTCAGCTTGTTTTAAAAGCGTGTTTTATTAATTTTTTTTTACTATTATTTATTTTTATTATTAAATAGTTATTTGTAACAATGCGTCAAGCCCATTAGTCTGTACCGAATGCCACAGAAATGGACGTACCTATGTACATATGTATCTATGTACACACATACACATATAAGGTCAAAAAACATTACTCTACTAAAAAGTACCTTGAAATAGGTACTTTTTACTCTGTGTACAAAAACAACAAAATAACTACAATGCAGACACACGTTCAATCTATAATAAGAAAAGGAAAGGAATAAAAGGAGGATGTAGATTCTTAAAATAATAAATTGCATGATAAGGCATGCGTATGGATACTTAATCGAAAATGGTCCAAAAATCTTATTGTCCTCTACTAAAAATAATATAACGAAATACCGTACATTCAAAATAGTAAATTTGTAGCACACGCTTGAAAAATCACAAAAACGTTAAATACATTCAAATTAATATATCTACATGCGCGTGTTATTTTTGAAACAGAATACAAAACGACCGCAGTATCTGAGTTAACGGATGTAAATTTAATTTCATATAATTTTACATCGTTATACGCAATTAACTTTTTATGTTTTCAGATGAATTAATGTGCTAAAAGAAGCTTAATAACAAAATATGAGCATTTTAAATACCGGTAGCGGCCGTGTTTTATTTAGATGTTCCAGAATTGTACCTACACTCAATGAACGACTCGAGGAAGAGGCGAGAAGTAGTTCTTTTATAGGTAATAATAAGTACTCTCAAGTAACTGTACTTATACCGTACTTATAATCTTAATAAATTCTTAAAAATCAGTAAAACACAAGAATATCAACGCTTTTAAAAAAGGAAAGAATCAAAATTTACGCGTCATTATTGTCAATTCAATATGTTAGGTATCACAGTAGCGCTTGAATATAATGGATACAGAATAGCAATATAACTCCAGATACAACCAAAATATACGCCTAATTTATAGTTAAGCTAATGAAGAAGTTAAATACCATTAATACAGAGAGTTATCCGGCTTAAACTTTAAGATAATTTATTGTCAATAACATAACAATATTACAACGCTAATGAACAAGTAATAGTTTCACAATTTCACACTACAAGAATACAAATAAAATGCTGAGATAGAGAGGGCACTTAAACACTACTATTTTAAACAGATACGTAGGTATTCATATATTAGATGTGCCTCGCGGTTCCACTCGCTACTAAATCCAAACAAACAAACATAGCGTGATATTATATAGCATTCCTCAATAAATAGACTAATCGTCCTAAAAATATATTTTTCAAATCGAACCAGTACTTCCTGAGATTAACGCGTTCAAACTTCTTCTGTGCGTCAGTTACTCAGTAACCGAAGAGTTATATATATATATATATGTATGTGTGTGTATGTATATATATACATATATATTGATATTGATTTTATACAAACCTTAAAGACAAAAAATATTTGCAGCTTTCTTTTTTATCATTTGTTATATGTAATATCAATGTGTCGCTTGTGCTTTGTCCCTCAATGTAAGGGGTAATTTAAAGTATCAACCGCTTAAACTGCTCGTAATAAAGTAGCTCATTTTTTAAATTGCTGCATTTATTTCAAGGGGGATCGAGTGATTTTGAATCAATTTGATGCAATTCTGACTTCATGCATGCGAAAAGAAAACCATATGATAGTTGCCATTGTATTTTAAAATTAGATATTCACGTGATGTCTATTTCGGTTTATACCGGAATTGTGTACGCTGTATTATTCTGTTATGAATGATGCTTGGTTTACATACGTGTGTTGTTTCTTTGCCCTAAAGTAACGCATTTATAATTTTCAGATTTCCATTGATCACTTACCATTTGCAGGTTATAAACGTAACAAAAGCTCGTCAACCAAACTAACACAGATTACAAATAAAATAAAAAACTAATCGCTTATTTGATTACTAACTGACAATTGAATTAGGCGCCAGTTACGTGAGAAAGGAGATAGAGAACATGGCGTCAACCATCCATTAATTGGTCACAGCTTTTGTATATGGCAGCTAAAATTAAATTCAAAATTCAATGATAATATCACCGAGGTGTAGAAGTTATCTGTAAATCTATATATATAAATGACTATAACCTGACATGGTACAGATTGGTATTGAATTAAATTGTTACAAATAAATTATGTACATAATAAATAAACAACAAATACGCTTTTATCATTTTATGTCACTAATATCATAAAGTTAATAGTAGAAGTATCAGTATAGATTAATATAACCTTTTTATACTTTATTAAACACAACGGAGCAATACAAATGTTAATGTACCTAATAATAAGTTGATTGAGAGACGATAAACACTAGCTTGCTTACACGATGACAAAGTCGGGGCAGAAGGCTAGTAATTCACATGAACAATACCATCAAAGCACATTATAGTTAATAATACGAAGGACAAAAAACATACAGCTAAGTATCAGTTCCGCCAACCTCGTTAGGAATTACAAGCAAATTGTATATCACCCGTGCAATTGGAGCGCGGGAACGGAAACTCGGGTTGCGTACGGTGAACATAGCAAGTAGATAGATGGATTTCTTACTTGACTCTTGGTCCTTCGTGATCTGATTTGAGACGTCGCTTTTGAAGCATTAAAAGTTATAAAAGAGCGCATTCATGTCATTTCAATATTGTAAAGGCAAAAGGCGGTGTCTGTTAGGAGGCATAAAGAAGGGCTATTTACTGGTCTTTGTTATAAAAATAATCTAACCATGCAATCGCTATAAGCTTTCTTGTGGTGCTAATTGTACTGCTATCACTGCAAACTATGTACATGGAGTACCCATTTAAGGAAAAATATAGACTGCGTATCAAACGTTAATCGATTTAATTTTAAAACCAATAAATATAAATCGGAATATTTTTTATATATTTCGTAACAAAAATGAGTGACCTAAAATGTATTTTCCTGCAGTTTATAAAATGAAAAGACATAAAAGGATAAAAATAATCACAGGTTTACAATAAAATTCAATGACAATACCAAGGACCTTACGAAGATACCTAACAATTATAAGAAATCGATCAATCAATTATAACAAAAGTTTTATTTCGCCAATTTTATTAAACTGAATTTAAATAATTTCATTTAGCGTTTGATGTCGTATTTTTTTACTTTGCAACTTACTTAGCAACTTTATGAATTATTTATTTCTCATTACCATACGAGGAAAATGTCACGAGTAGGTATAAAGTGTTGAACCTAATTTAATTTACACATGCATACAGGTTAAACTAGTTGGTACATATAACGCATCTTTAGCTAAATCCATCTTAATGGCTTCTAATCTTCTAATCAGTTAGGCCTTCTAGTTCTTTATTTATTTTACAATACTGAAGTAGCAAACGAGCGCAATCCACCTGATAGTAAGTGGCCGTTGTCATTCATCGACTCTAATCAACTCTATTTTAATGATTTGTACGATTATTATGTACACTTCCCGGACGAAGTGGCATGGATAATTAAAGATGACTTCCTAACGTATATAAGTTCTTGTTTTTTGCTATAAAAGATGGCGTTGTTTTCGTTGTAGTCTACAAAGTATTATGAAGAAACATCGGAGTATTTCAAGCTGATTAAACAAAAGATGGTTTTAAAGTATCGAAATTATAAATGGACATACAGATCAGCTTATTCAATTACAATAAAAAACGCTTGAAATTGTACGCATTATTAATGATACGATTCACATGCTTTAAGCGAGATTCTATATCTTCTATATCTTTCTACACTTTTCTATATAGAAAAGTGTAAAAACTGACATATAGCTGTAATTTGGCTCTCTGGTGCTAAGACACCAATAGGTTTTAATCGTATTTACATCATGTGGTCCCTGCAAATGATGCACATAACCAAAATCATTTCCATTTGGGCAGTAAACTCAAACATTCGTCATAAACGAGACTGCCGCTCATGCAGCATCTGTATAACAACATTGCAAACGTTGCAGAAGATTATCCGATTCGATCTAGTGTTTTCCATCTAATCAAGTGCGTAATGGGATTCGATAAACGAATGTCCCAAATCGCGTGTAATGCTCACGATATTCGTAATAGCTAATTAATACCCGTTCAGTATGTAGTCCATTTGATAATGGTGTATCCACCAGATCGCGCTGCATAGGCGAAGCAGAACCCATTTTGTTTTCGATTAAGGGAACGTCTACGGTAATGGATATTAAACAATTCTGCGATATTGTTCCGCGAACTTGTCTGTAGCGACTGCCGGTGAAAAGGATATGAGTAGTAGCCACTACTTGATCGGTGCAGATCACTGAGTCACTTTTAGAATTGTTTATGATTTCGATTTCTGATGAGCTTATTAAGATAATTATTAATGATAACGCTAAAATAAAAATAATATAATTATCAGTAAGTGGTCTCGTATTACTTTTTCAGCTCTTTCAAGATCAAAACATTTACAATCAATTGGTAAAAAACGTGTTAAAATCTCTACTATTCAAAGAACCATGCGTTCATTTAATAAATGATTTCATTTCCAATCACGCGTGTTGTCATAATATTAAGTACACATTTCACTCAAACGTACCCTGCCTTAATATTTTATTAAACCATAAGAAAATTGCAGTTGAGTGAAATTATACGGTAAAAGGGCAAATTCATATGTCCCATACTATTCATGTTACAAAACGTCAGGAACGGAAAATCCAGTTATTAGCGAAAAATCAAGAGAATATGCAGACAGTAAGCATAATTTATAGCATAATATGAGTTTCCTTTGATTCTGTTTGGAAAACCCACGGTAATTTGGTTAAGAGAATTGTTTCAAATTATACGCGTCTAAATGTTTAAGTATTGATAGCTAGTGGCCCGGATTGCGGTTTTCCGTATCGGACATTCGGGGTTTCGAAATTATATGGTTAATTCGAATTAAATATTGTAAGGAATCATACGTAAATTAATTGGTATAAAGTTCTCAAACTACTAGTTCTAATTGGCATTGGGGTGGTTAGCTATGGTCCCCAACAAAGCATAGAGATTCCTTAATAATGGTTTATTAAAAAGTAGTTTTTTGACAAAATCATATTAAATTATATAAAAGACAATTACTATAGAGCATAAAAATTTATCAAATGGCCATAAATAAAACACATTAAAATGGAACAACATTAAAAAGGAGACAAAATTCACCATGCCAACGTCACGTATTTATTCGACAAGCGTCTGCGCGTGCAGTCATTATGAATGAACCGCACGATTTTGCACAGCGCAATCAATACAGCCAAACCTAACCCCAAATCGGCGAGCTGCGCGCCGAGCTCGCTGCAGCCGCGTGCGCAGTAACGCAAAACCCGCTCACTGCGCACACAGCGCAATAAAAAACAAGTATGGCCGCCTCAACCCTAACGCCGCCGACTATATTTCACATTAATTCCACTCCCCATTGTTCATTCTCACCCATAATAATTATTTCGAGCGCGATACAGAACAAGTAATCGTCTATAGCCAAACGCATCTAATAAGTCCCGTTTGGGTTAGGGGACCGCGCAGTTGATTGGAATATAAAAAATAACATCGCGGCCAACTCGCCAACGTCATTTACAAATGAAACACTTATTATTATTGTTTATAAATATAGCTCAGTTGAGCAGTTCCTTTACTTAAAATACGAATAAATATTAACCTTTTTTGAAGTTATACCCGTTAAAAATGTTTAAAGTACGGTCAGACACATAAAGTAATTTTTTATTTATTAAAATTATGCTATTCTTGCATTGTACCATTAATATTAAGAATACTAGTGCATACTACCAGGAATCAAGAGCAAGACAAGAGCTTTAAGGATCGAATCAACAAGCGGGGTCGACGGCTCAACGCGCCTTCCTAATAAAATTCGGTTATCAGAGGTTACCCATCCAACTTGCGACCGCGCGAACGTTCTTTATAGATCAATAGAGATCAACACAGGCCGCGGGGCTACGCGCTCTTAGGATACAAGTTGATAACGATGTTTATCAACTTCTATTGCATATAATGACATACAAATTACGTGATTGAAGTCCAGTGCGTCACGTGCGGCGGTCATGTTATCGGGATGTGGACTAACAATGCGAACAATAAAGAAAATACCACAATTACAGTATCATGAGGTCCTAATTGGCAATCAATTAGATGGCAGGCAACCACGGAACGGTCGGTCGTTCAGTGTCATCTCAATTACGTACATCCAAACATATAATAAATGGTCATTCTTACACACATAACAAATCTTTGTGTAAACCTACTTGTTAGTGTCACTAATTATTGATACCCATCAATTTTGTCTCTTTATTTATAAACATATACACTATCAATATTAAATAACGTCTTAATAATTTTAAAAGCATAGATATAAAACATAGACATAATATTATATAGATTGACTTTGAATAACATTTTTTTTATAAAAATTGAATGAAGACTGCAAGGTAACCTTACTGTACCTAATAAATAACAATCTCTTTTTTAAGTCAGTATTTTTTATTTTTATAAATATTATTTTACACCCAGACTGACACGCCAGTATGAACTACTCTAATATAATAATAACATAACAATTGTATTGAGTTTGTTCTGGTTAGTGATATTCTATTGCGTTACGGCAACAAAGGGATACATCGGATGTAGGTCATTAATTTTTATACAATTGGAGTTACACTTAACGCAATTTGTGATTAATTTGATTAATACTCTATGGTATGGATACAAAGTAAATGTTATGAATTTAGATATGTAATTTGTCATTGTGCATGGAATAACATGAAATGTCTTTATATTGGACTTACAGATGTACGTCGCCTACAGAAACTCTTACAAACTGTCAGCTTTTTTTAAAATAGAAAATACCTTACACACATAAAGCTGTAACTTTTTTGTCTAACAAGTTAGCTGGAGGAGACCTGGAGCATACTCTACAACGCTGGTTGAGTGCAGTTCTTTTTTATAAAATTTATGATAGCAAAATAGCTCAGAAGGCTCAGGATCGGTTAGAGTGGCGCCGATTAGGGGAGGCCTATGTCCAGCAGTGGACCTCAAAAGGCTGATGGATGGATGGATGGATGATAGCAAAGGAGCATGCAGTCCATCTGGTGGTATGTGACCACTTTCGATCACAGATGCGTTGCTACTTCCGAGAACTAAGATGGTCGCTTCATATTTTCATATGAAGTTGAAGTGTTCATGACATATTGGTATACCCTTAAGTAGGTAAAGTTTTAACATGAATAACATACAAATTACTTCTTGCTATTAAAGCAGAAGTGTATTAAAGCAAAAATAAATAATTACAAGGTATCTTCAAATAATCATCTGTAGATATCGTACGTCTAACTAAACATCTTCACATATTGTCCATATTACCTCTGATTGTACTACTAAAATTTACTTTGCACAAAGAACAAAAACTAAAATAGATAAACAGTAGCATGTGCTTTAATTTCAGAAATAACGATTATAAATAGCAATTAACCAATATAAGTAGATAAAGGCTTTCAAGGGGTCATTCATAATAAAAACTTATTAAACGGTAATGATGTGTCCGCTTCTATGTCGTCCATACATCCATACATATAATAAATATGAGTCTATCCGTGGAAATGTATGTTACATATACTTGTAAAAACGTTTTGTAAACTGAGAATAAGTAATAAATAAAATACACCTTTGTCATAATAGTAAAATTTTATTTTTTGACATTTTCGTTATTCCTTTTTTAGAAGGTGTAAGAAAAGGTGTAAGAAAATAAGAATATATCAATATTCTTTTAGTTATGTTCAGAGGAAAGTCGTGGTTGTTCCGTTGCTCCGTTCCATATTGCCTATAAATCCTTAGGATAATGAGGCATAAAAGGACACTTATAGAATTTTTAACATTTTTTAGAACTTTGTCTATATGTTCGTCTGTATGGATGAAATCGTATCAAACCAAAACTACAAAATTTTAAATAAATTTAGTTGTATGAATTCTTGATGAGTTTTTATTTTTATTAAAATCCATCGACTATCTATATCAAAAGTTATTACAATTTAAATTTATGTTAGATTTTGTTAAACGCGACAGAAACCGCGGGACACGCTAGTCCAGAATATCGTAGTACCTAAATTAATAAACGTACAAAACTTGTTTGAAAATTATGTTCTAATTGCATGCCTTTATCATTTATTCATTGACTTAATTAGTACCTTTCCAGCTGATTCTATAATGACTCTTTTATAATGGATTGAATTTTGTCCTACGCCAATTACGTATAAAAATAATTGTCTACTCAATATATCACGTTGCAATTTTTATTGTCAGAAGTGGTATTTTATACTTCACGCGCATTTTATTTATTTTTAATGGAATCTTTGATTGATTAAAAATAAATAAAATGATTATATATAGAATGTTTCTTATGTTTGATATTTATTTATAAAATATTAGAAATATAAATAAAAGTAGTATTAGCTTCTTAACATTTTGTTTTTGCTACATATTTAGGAAAAACTAAATTGATACTGTTAAGTGACCTGTCCCGGGCATGCTTATGATATCATGTAACACACTTTACATTACTAGCTAAAATTTTCTCTTCTGCTAAAATTTTCTCTTTCGTCAAAATAATCGTTAACATACTCAGCGTACAGTCTTTACTGATAAGTGTAAGTTTTTATGAAAAAAAAAATAATACAACGACTGTAATACATGTCCCAAAGCACTCAGTGGACCGCAGGCCACTCTGTTGCATATTTCAGTAACACTAGAACCGCACGCTTAAGTTTCGAGCTCGATATACGGAACCGCGCGACCCAAGTCCAACTTTATTATATCCGCTAACCGACTTTGAATAAAAATTAGCCGCAAATAAAAACCCCTAGCAGCCTTTACTAGCTCTATGGGAGGTATTCAGGCAGTGTTCGCTAATTCATAGAAGCGTCGAGAGCGCGAGTTTCACACTTATGTGAATCAGTGCGTGAGGTGAGTAAATTCATAGTGCTCCAACCGCTGGACTAATTTAATGAGAGGCCTTTTCAGCGGGCCCCGCCTCGAGAGCCTCATACATCGCATTAAAATAAGATTTAACACTGAAATGACATAATTAAGGCACTAAAGCGTACCTCCGTCTCCGCCTCGAGCCGCCGCTCCACCGGCACCACTTAATTAATGTGATAGGCATTTTAACTATTCGAACGCGTTTTATATACTGTATACTAACCCGGTGCGCACTTCTATGATCTCGCTTTGAAAAGCTCACTTTTTTAATTCCGTTCGTGGCCTACGGTTTTTTAAAGAATTTTTGCACAAATATTGCAAAAGCTAGCAGGAGGAATAAACAAAAACTGTTTTAACTGCATACTGTGAGTGCTGCATGTGTTTTTCCTTTCAATAAAAGTCAGAAAATAATGATTATGTACATTAAGGCGCTCGTAAATATTGCCTCCTTTCAACACCTTTATTTTTAAAACAGGTATAAGTTTAAGGTTTAGTAAAAGATGTTATGTAACGTTACAATCGGCGAGGTACGGTCGCGGACAGCGCCGACCACGCGGGCACTCTTGACGCGGCTTGTTTACACGTGCGTTACCTCGCATTGAAATAAATTAAACTTTACGATACACGTACAAACCGAAATAAAATTACGCTCCTTGCGATTCTTTTGATAGAGATACTGTTGTAACACATTATTCCCGACACCATAACGACACCGTGTACAAATTATCGCGACTACAAACGGCGCGGCGCGACTCGTAAGTCGCAAACATTTTTAGAGTCCCATTATCCCGGCGAAAAACTCACTGACGCAAAGCTTTGCCGCTTTCAATGATCCACTAACGCGCGACTGACGTTCAAACACGTAGTGAAACCACAAATTAAGAGACAATTCACACCGCGTGAGGTACGCGTGCAATTTTGTCGCTGCGAGCGACAGGAGCGACACTGATGCTCGGATGAAAGGCCGTGCAAAGCAGTCGGCGCTATTAAAACTTAGTCGGGAATATAAAAAAGTATCGCAGACGGTGTGGATAAAATAAAAGCCTTCACACACGAAGAAAATGAAAGGGGTAATTGCGAGTACGGCCACAAAAAAGCCCGAGCCGTAAGCCAAAAGAAGGTGTTAGCGCTTAAGTCGCGAAACAATCTGAGTGGCGAGTAACATATAGGTGTATAGTTGCGGGGTTGTGCGCGCGTATTTATTCAAAGCGAACGCGGCTCAAGAGGTTAACACATGTAACGCGGCATCTATTATGTTCGCATTAAAAATCAGTCGTTTACCCCATTTGCGGGAGGCATTCTCTTAAATTGCAACGTTTACATCCCGGCGAACCGGTTCAAAAGAAATGCGCTACATTTGAATCTAACTTTTGTAAAAAATTCACAGACAAAACTCCGTATGATCATGACATTTCTAGGCTTTTTTACAGTATTTTTAAATTTTTTCTTTAGAAATATCTGTCGCGTAATATATCACAAGCAACGTAACGTAGAAACGGCTTTCACATCGAAATGTGAATATTGCTTGATCTTACTATGGACTTCCACGCTCACACAACAAATACGTGATATTAATTTTAATTAACATCTCCGATTTATTAAGACTGTAAATAGATAATTGATCTCATTTCATAACATCACTGTTATCTATTTATAAATGTAATTATTTAGTTGAAAAAATAGATTACGAGTTGCATGTAAGTAATTTAACATATTTTTTGAAATAATTCTTAATGTCACTAACAACAGATATACCTTTATTATAATTATATATTTCATTGAATTCATTTTATTTTATTCATTTTAATTTAATTTATCGAACATTTATAACATATATAACATAATTCCGTTGTTAAAATTATACTTTCTAAATAAGTTTAAATAGGACGTGAGACGAAAATATTCTTATAGTTATGTTCAAAGGATAGCCAGGGTGTTATTCCATTTTACCTTATAAACCTTTAGGATAAGTGGCAAAAGACCACAAGAATTGTTTTTTTTTTCAGAATTTTAGAACATCTGTTCCACAGTATGTTTGAAATCGCATCAAACCAAAAGTACTGATATTAATTTAAAGGACTAAATAAATTTATATTTATTGTCCATAATTATCTTGAGATGACATTTAATCTTTATTTATTTCATTAAAATTCCAGTACATTATTATAAAATACAAAAAAAGTTTTGGTAGACAAAACTTTTTTGTATTTTATAATAATATGGAAGTAACAAGCCGCCTGATGGTACATGGTCACTGCTGCCCACGGACATCTGTAATCAACCAAAAATAAGATCAAACTTATCTGAGGTTAGCCCCATATGCATTGGAGTCTCTGAGGACTAAGTTTGAACGTCTACTACACTCTTCATACCAGAACTCAGCAGTGTGGCGGTGGTACGTCCGGCGTCGAACCACAAAGAGCTCTACCCCCTTTAAAACTTATTACTATTTAATTATTATGTTACATTTTTAACGCGGGTGAAACCGCGGGGCACAGCTATTACACAATTAAAACATTTTATTTCATTCCATGAATCGATATAGGGACCTTATGTAGGATAAATAATCGATTACATTTTTAATGTACCTAATTTCATACTACTAAGCTATATTTTTAAAATGGTTACGTGAACATCCTGTTGAATTCGGTGTTCATCAAACACTGTCACCATTAATCTGAAACTGATATATTCAAAACAAATAGCTCTACATAAGTCTATATAGATAGCGTTTAGAAAATTTTAATTCGAATGATATGAACAGTTGCATAAAAGAAAGTATCTGTTCCCCCATATTAATGGATTGTCGCATCTACGGCACGGAATACAATGACGTAGTAACCAAATCGACTCGGAATTGGAAATATTTTTTTATTTGAACAAGACCTTCCACATTACGTAGGTTCTGAATGCTACGCGATTAGTCCATGTAATGAACGGAAATACAAATATATCATAGATATAAAAAACCTTTGACAAATTGTCAACCACTAGGAGTCTATTTAGTTAGCTAGTCGGCAAATTGGACACAGCGTTACGTTCTCTTGAAAGCTTAGTTAAACACTAATGAATATGGATGGGCCTTTCGATCATCCCTTCTGCAATGTCTAGACTTTTTCCATTTACCACACTTTGTAGCTATATTTCATTTAGCGAGTAATGGAAGCAAGGACAGCAACTTCATAAGTCTGATATTCCACATAAATTTAACAATGTCTAGTAACTACTTACTAATTTCACTAAAAAAATTCAAACAAAATTCATGTAGATGGTTTTGTAATACTACGTTTAATACATACCTTTAAAATATTATAAGGGGCCGTTCAAGTATTACGTAAGTAGATTTATTACAATTAGCTACCCCCCATTCCCCTCGTCAGCAAAAGTA
>MOOZ01000176.1:923605-941215 GCA_002930495.1 Cecropterus lyciades
TGTCACGTAAACATTGTTATATTGATTTTTCTGTTAATGTACTTTTGACACTCGAACTCACGGGACGCAAAGATAATGTGTCGTGTGGGTTGCAATATGTATAAAAATAATTGCTGACTTATCACCATCTAGACCCCCCCTTCCCTATGTCATCAAAAATAAGCAAAGCAAAGGCCTCCCCGCCCCCATATAGTGCTTACGTAATACTTGAACGGCCCCTAACTAGAAATATCGTCGTCTACTTATTACTGTACTACTGAAGGGCACCGGTCTCCTCTCAGTCAGTGAGATTTAGGCCATAGCCAACCGCACTACCCAAGTACGAATTGATAGATTCTCAGGAAGCCCACATAAGGTTTCCACACGATGTTCTCCTCACGATATAACCGTACCATTGTAGGAAGTGATAATTAGTTTCTAATAGGCAGACCTGATGTCGAAGAATTGATACACTATTGTGAGACCATGCATTAAAATTATGCTCCAAAAAGATTTGCTGTTTAGGTAACCTGCCATTCAATGGGTTTCATGTTCGATTCTCAACTAGTTCGAACATACTCACCTAGATCCTATCAAAAATAGTATGCCAGGCAATAAGTATCATACTGTCATAAGCTCAATGTTTGAGTAATATTTCCTTTACAAAACATATATACGAAACCGACATCGCATCGGTGTCACATTTAATTCCTCACAATGTTCAGAGTAAATGCAGAGACAGATGCGCAAAAACTATAAGTGCAAGTAATGAAAAACTTGGCGGTTTAAGACAGCACGATTGCTCACCGCTACCCGTACAACTGGACCTCACAACAAAGTACTATCAACAAGTCGAAGCGAGTATCCATATGTAAACCGTATCTTCTTGTATTAAGATTTTATATAGAACGAGAACGCACTTGAAGTTATTGGAATGTGGTGCAACCAAAAGCGGGCAACTACCTTAAAACGCTCGTAACTACATAATTTAACGATTTACTACATAGCGCCCATAAGGAAAAGATCGTGTGGAAACTAGCACACTCCATGTGGGAAATTGGAGATATTAGAACATCATCCCATGGTTTTGATTAGAAAATACAATGTGCAAGCCTTTTCTAGCATTTTAAATTATTAGATATCGTTTGTTACTTCCATGGAATCGAAAGATCATATGAACATTAACATCTTTAATAAACTGAGTGCCTCGGTTATGTATGAGTTCTTCCTGAAGTGGGTGCTTTGCTACCCCTAAGGACTAAAATAGAACGGCCTGTGTACCGATACTTTTGGGTAGAGACAGTCAAATATGCCAAAGTAGACCATAACAACGCTCATACACGCTATATAATTATTTTATATCATTAATCCATTATTACATCCATTATTACACATACCACTTGAAACCTCATCTTAAATTTATTAATTAAATTAAGAACGTCATATTATATGTACTTAATTAGTGTAACAAAGATGGTACTTTCTTAACCGGATAAAATTTCAAATGTGTAATACGTGAATACCGTAGACGATTGTTACTTACCTGTATACTTACCGTAAACGTATACATTGTGCTATCTGTGCTCCCACTTACCTAAAATAAAGAAAAACATATTATTAATATAATTAAGAATAATGAACATTAACTCGATGTTAGCGCAGATAACGAATTAATTAAAATGCAGATATCGCGCGATAGAAAATGATGCCGAGTATAAACATACGGATTTATTTATCATTTACATTCTGGTTAATATTGTTGTAAATGTTCGAGATCGGAGAATTCAAAATATACCTCTCGTTTATAATTATATTTTTCTTGTAATTGTTAGTTTAATTTTATCCGTGACCGCTAATCCTTTGCTATTTTCTTGCACACAGGTTTACCTTGAAAGGAAATGTTAGTCACCACGCTGGCCCAGTTCATTACATCATTAGATGAGAGTAACCTTTTAGACCCTTTACGATGGAACTTTCAAGTTTTAGAATTAAGTTTCATAATTCGACTCATAGTTAGTATTTGTTTTTTCTTACGTAAAGCGTCCATTAGATGCTCACGCATTCATCAGTCAGTCCAAACAGATGAATGATAAATGACGACGGAATGCAATCGACAATACACCAATAGCCAGACTTGATAAACGATATTTCACGGCATAGGTAGGAATATTTTTAAAAATATTTATAGCAAAATATATTTTGCTCTAACTATTTATCTATTTAAATATGTTCATCATTGTCATCACATTGTGCGGTCATTTGTCCTTCAGTCAAATCAATGACCAAGACGACACTGACATGAAACCGTGCGTGTAATAGACGCGTAAAAGATAGAATAGATTTTTATTACATTAGAATTTTTATTAGTTGGACAACAAATAATAAATTAACAAACCGAGTTACCTACACCACGATACATCATAATTAAATAAAAGTAATTAAATAAACTTGCCTGTAACTGAAGTTAAATTACATTATTGCGATATAATTCAACGGCGAGCAGAAACTGAATTTTGGACTCCAATGCAAGTAAAATGTTAGCGCAGCAGGCTAATTTGGTTTTGAATTTTAACAGCAATTAAGTCTACATTTAAAAATTTCGCTATTTTCGACGTCTCGCGAAATTCAAGTTAAAATACGGAACGCTTGCGAAACGAATTCTCTCTTGAACGTTCTTATCTTCACTTAAATATCGTGCATCATTTAAAATAAATAAAGCCCCGTTCACACGAAGCCCAAGTTTTTTATTCAAATTTATCATTCCAACATCTTGTTCCTAAATACGTAATATCATTTACGATGCGAGTCGAACATGCCGTTGGTACCTGTATTACAAGTTACGCATAATAATTTTTAATGCCGCACTTAGCATAGATAAAACACAAAAATTATTTTAACACATATTATATTCACCATCCGCATTCAGAATCGCCCGCTCGTTGGAAGATGGGCCGGGCTCTATGTAATTAGACCAATTTAAATCTTAATTAATATTAATTGTCGGACGTCGGAACGAATCTGTCGTATAAAGACTATCGGGGGAAAAAGTCTTAATGGAGCTATATTTTATTACGTTAATAGAATTAAACGCGCTGGAAAATTTTCGAATGTTAAAATTCGAAGTGGCGACGGGAGGCGCGGCGCCTTTGCTACAGTTCTCGAGAGCTAAAGTAATGTGCCGCAAAAACATTTTTTAGGATTATTTTCTGCTCAGCTCATATTTACACGTAAGACAGTAGTTTCCAAAGTGACATATTAATATATATATTCTAAAAGTAGACACGAGAATAGTAGGTAGATCATTTCATATTTGTATAATGAATGAATGAGGATATACAGAAAAAACTTTATAACCATTGCTATTATATTAGCTATGTAGGTATTTTGTAATTTAATAATTTAAATTAATAATTTTTTAACGTGGTAGAACTCTTTGTGGTTCGAATCCGGAAGCACCATCGCCACACATATTTTTGCCTAATAATAGCAGTGTTTCGCGCTGTTGCGTTCTGGTCTGAAGGTTGTGGTAAGGAAGACATACTTTTCAGAGGCATTCCAACTTAGTCCTTTGGGTTAGCAACGTATCTGTGGCTAACCTTAGGTGAAACATTGGACTTACCTAGGGTTAATTACAGATGGCCATGGGCGGAAGTAGCCACTTACCATCAGGTGGGCTGCATGCTCGTTAGCTACTTCCATACTATAAAATAATAATAATTATTGTAACTTTAAAAAATGCAAGTTTATGAATACATATATCACGGTTTAATGCGCATTTAACTTTTCTGAAGATAATGGAGATCATGAATAGTATAAAAATGCAAATTAACTTTATTCATGCTACCGAACAATACATTTACACTATGTGTAGATTGTTTATCATTAAATACCAACAAATCGAGAGGCAACCGCTTCCAGTGTGCGGCGTGCCTTAATGGTTCACATTTCTTGTGACTTATACTTAAAAAGCGTTAACACTTTTTCACTCGAGCGTACAGTAAAATAATACATGCGCCTATACTCGGCGGGTCCATTGTTGTCGCTTCAATATAAAATGATGCCCGTAAGTTCTCTTAATACGGATGTTAACATTTATTATTCTATTAGATTACTCGGTCATTTTAATGTTCGCTCCGTTCTTACTCTGACGCAATTTGTACTATTGTGTTGCTATTTATAATTCTGTATTCGGAGTTTTTTCTACGTAAATTGAAGCAAACGGGCGAGGCACCTGTATAGAATGTCACATGATATTTACAAACTTATATGAACATATTGTATTGTTATTTTACAGAGGATATTTTTAAAAGAGGTAAGAGTTACACATACACATGAGCCAAATAATTATGTATAGGCCATTTCTAATTGAATAGTATATAGTAACAACACGGTCGGTATTTTCATATGCGTCAAATACGTAGGAAGCGTCATTTTTAGTTTTTTTTTAATTACTTGTAAATATGACATGACACAGTTCATTGTAACTTAGTCCCTGAGTTCAAGTATCGTGTTATGGTCATAATACATATAGACGTACGATTATAATATATATAGAAATCTTTATAGATCTGTCTGCTCAGGATCGGACCCGGTACCCTCCGTGTTTCACAACGGTATTATAAATCCTGAATCAGGTCGTTAGACCTAGTTTTTTCTTATTAAAAACATTATATATTATTGTTGAACTTAATGCAGTACTTACTGAATAACACAAAAAATAATAGATGTAGAAAATTTAATTCAGTACCGCCCACGTGGTTGAAATTAGTGGTAGCATTTCCGTATCCAAAATTGATAGATGATTTTTTCTATAAGGCTCGTTGCACTGTCTAATCATAACATTAGCAAATTAATGTTTTTAATTACTGGAACATCCGTTAAAAATACAAGAAACCACGGGCGTTCACCTCGTTCACTTAATTTTACTAATGCAGAGTCTGCGCATTATTCTCACATAACTGACGTATGGAAGGGGTCTTTTGTGACTGGTCTAAAAACGTGTTTACTACTCTGTGCGTTACGAGTTAATTTTGCGACGCCATTGTGGTTAGGCGAGTGGTTTAAGAAATCCAACCCACGCTCATGCAACTTAACAAGTGTGAAGTCGATTTTACTGGTACATTTCTCTGGGTAAAAAATCCATGATGTATTGCCGCAGTATACCTAATAACTACCTAGTCTCTTAGCCGATCGTTTAAATAATTAACGAACTGAACTGAAATAACAGCGAGTCGATCATAAATTAATGACTTACCTGGTACTCAAACTCGAAACTCTGTGATCAGTTTAAAAAATGTTAGTACAAAGATTTTTTCAAAATTTTCATTGTATAATTTGTGGCATAATGCCCCTACAAAGCATAAATTTACATAATGTTCTAGATTTACAATTCCATAAACGTATACTCAATTACATGCATAGTATTTGTAAGTACCTTATCTCCTGTTATATTTGTGTTCAGTTTTCGTGACTACCGTAATAACTTAAATTGAGGTGTTTTAATAAATCCGCTCTTTTTATGTGGAATTATAAATTAAAACGCTTCTAGTTAGTTAATGAAAGCACTTACTTTAACTCTTCAGCTGCTTACTTCAAAACCAACAGCACTAACTTCGCTAAAAGCGTGTAAATTTGACAGATGGTTGAAACTTGCGCCGCCGACCGTACCACAAGGATAATTTATTTTTATTCCATTATAAATATTAATGAGATTATCCCGCATAATGCAAGAGTCGCGATGTTGGCAAAACGATATTATTTATTGTTAAGTTTCCTTTATTAATTCCTTTTGACGGTCTCAGTACCGACTTTGAGAGATGTCGTCTTAATTAACAACTGCGTTTTGTATACACAAGTGAGTGTTGCAGAGGCAGCGGGAAAGAGACGTCGGACACATTTTTTAGTGGGTTAAAGGAGACTCGTGAGTGCATCGATCTTTTGAAGAGTATATTGTTTGCAAATTTTAACTAAAATACTTTCTTTAAGTCTACCACTGGAAACGGCAAAAGACTTACTAATGTTATTAAGACCTGTTTATATTTAAGTCTTGTGCACAAACTTCTAAACTTTTTAAACAGTGATAAAATAATGCAAGTTATTTGGAGTGAGGGAAATATCATATTCGAGTTGTAAGATAAAATTTATGGATCTAAATTTAATGTGCTGCTTGCGTGACATATTGCTCAAAAAGCGTCTTTTTAAAAAAATGCTCACTACTTTATAAAAGAGCTGCAGTCCATTAAGACGAGCTATGACTTATCACCACCATTTCATCAGATCACGACCACCCGGTCAAGAATGTACAACAACAAAAGCAGAAGAAATAATACGAGTACTAACCGAAATATTTCTAGATTACGTTGGGATAGTGAGAAAAGAGAATATCGCAGGTTGCCGGGTGCGTGGTAAGTTATACTTTTCGCCTCGTGATTGGTAAGAATAAAATCAAATCTTCCTGTGCACGTTACCTATATTTCAACCTACTTGGACATGTAAATGCATGGCCCTTACGTCTTAAGCGGGAAAGTACATAGGTAACTACTTACAAAAAATATATCTATGAGAAAAAGTTCGCTTGTGCAAGGAATTATATGTCTTTAAAAGGTCTATCAATAGGGAGTGTCAAACAATAAGTGAATTAGCGCTTCTTACATTGTATTAGCGACAGATGTCTCCTTTTTGCAGCAATAACGGTCCTTCGATAAGGCTTTAATACCAATAACCGTCGCATAGGACGGTCAGGATATATATTTTTATGACAGAAGTAACGATGGAAGATAAGCAATTATGTGTATTACAGCTTACAGGCACCAAGTAAATCCACCAGTATTCAAAATAGGAACCTAACCTTCAAAATACTTTACGTTTATTTTGAACCGCCTCATGAAAACCTTTCAAACCAGAAAACAGCAGCACTGTATTATTGCTGGGAGTCAGCCCGAGGTAATAGATAATGTCACATTGTTAAGTAGATCACTCAGCCTAGCGATCATGAGCGAAACGTGTAACTAACATTAATAAACTTATTTAAAACTTAACTTATGAAAACATCAGAAAGATTTCACTGACTTGAATATTGAATTGAAACATAATTAACATGTGACATCTTAAAAACGTCAGCTTGTAAAATGTCGTTACTAAAAGCTTGTAAAAATTCTTAAGTTGTTTTTATTTTGACTCTACATTCTTATATTTTTTCTTTTCTCGTTTACCAATTATTTTTCCTCTAAGCAGGTTAAAAAGAATGTTATAAGGCAGTAAATATCGCCCTGTATCCCTTAGCTGCTCATTTATTAGGAGATGATAAAGCAGACGTTTGACCCGTCTCAATCGTACCCCCGGATTCCTCTTTAATAAATGCACGATGTTTTTCTTGACGTCCATTTAAGGGATGATGGTGTTTAAAATCACTTAGCCCGTGTCTGAAATAATATTATGACAACGTAGAAATGCATATACCTATATATAAATGACATATAATTATACATAAACTTTACTACAAAAAATAAGAAAGGCAAGTTTAATACAATACTCCTCTCCTTTATATAATTTTAATATAAAGAGATGTAAAAAGATACGAGAAATAAAATATTATATCAGTGGAGATACCCCTGCTTGCATAGAGCTCCACTGTGGTTGAAGGATGTATTCAATTATATAATAAAAATCACTTACAGTAAACGAAAATATATCCTAATAATAAAATCCCGATTAAAGCTACAGTATCAAATAAATACCACTGATATTAGTGGAATATCAGTGGTATTTATTATTATTTAATTAGTAGTGCTAATTCTAAAAATCCACTTTACACTACCTGCAATTACCATGCAGTACGTAAGCGGAACATGTACGTAATTGAATTAGGCACAGTCGGTTAACTACATTGTATTGGGCTGATGTCGCCTTCTTGTCGTAATAACGACATTTTACCGCTCTCGGTGGAAATAAGATTTGTAACCGCGGACTCACACAAGCGAATAACTCGGTGGATTGAGTCCCGGTCGATGCACACTAAAAGCGAAGCTATCGAATAAACAAGACAAAGTATTAACAAGTTTGAGAAAATGTGGAGAGTGATCATTACTATTTAGATTTAGTGTCAATTTATTTAGATGACCGTAAGTTTAAAAAGGACTGTATGATATCAATTCATTTACATAATTCCTAGCTTCACATACATCTACGATAAAACAATCGTCTTTGTTTTAACTTAGATACATTTAACCACTACTAACTTTAAGAATTGCTGTTAGGTAATATTTTTTTAGTCATAAACGCAAAAATAAAATGTATAAATGTGCACATATAAACTACTATAATAACATTTGAATACGAAATATTAAATAAATAATTACTTATAAATGCTACTAGACACGGATGTTTCCTTACAATTACAAAATCATAAAAACAATTAAATGTCTCAGATTAAACGATGTTTTTAGAGTTATTTAATCGCATCATTATCGCTCGCCAATATAACTGTGACGCGACCCATAAACGTTTGTGTTATTACTGCACACAACGAAAGCTTTAATTATAATAATTAAAAAAGTAGCTGAGAGTAAAATGTTGCACTTAAACAAGAAAGTCGGGCGAAGTGGCACGGCGGCACGCGTTCGATACGCCATAATGAGGAAAATTCACCGCGACCGAAATGGAAACAAATGGACAAAGGGAAAACAAACAATCGCACACCGAGGAAATTGTTGACACATAAACACAGTTCCTTCTAAGTGAGGCTAACTGCACCGTTAATTATTAGTTTAAGTATTCATAAAAACATTCTTATCCCTCTTATGTGATACCGGAAGACGGCAAAAAGTTATATTCCAAACAGTTTCATTCTGGATTTGTTTCTGTTTGAAGCAAATGCCTTCAATTCCGTGTGTAATAAGAGTCAATGTTGAGTGAGTGAATTGTCAGTTCCAGTTGGATTTTGCTCTTTTATTTAGAAGGATTATGCGGGTTTCATACGACCAATGTATGGAGTTTGTTTATCACTCTTAATAGCTTTTATTTTATATTATTAGCGAGAGTTCAGCTGCATGTTTCGTCGCTTATATTGTAATAAGTGAATTAATTTTTGAATTGGTTTTATTTTTATATACCATGTTAAAATGGTTTACATATCATCCGGCTTGTCGGTCGATGCATAATTTTTCTTCTCTTGATGACGGTAATGGATGTAATGGATTATATATAATCAGCTTACTAAATCTTTAAGGCTGCATAGTTGTATTGCAGATCAGTACCCGGTAGCTATGATATAGTTAGCAGAAATGACCGCACATAAACGTAATACTCGCCGAATGAAATGGCGACAAATGTGTTCGTTTCTACATAACTTATAGTTAACTTTACCCCGTCATAAGTTCAACCTCCGCTTACATTGTAACCAGCGTGTTCGTCTAATTGCTCTGTATATAAAATGTGTAATTATTTAATTACATCTACGCTCATGTATGGGAAGCCTTAGAAGCGTTCGACAACTTTGTGGTAAAGCGATATGATTACATCTTCAAGAAATGGACTGCAAATTTGATTCTAATATTTATCGTTCTGTTTTTGTTTTGACGACCCGCGTGGCGGAGCGGTCGGACACGCAGTGGGTCCCGGGTTCGATCCCCGGCCAGACAGAAATTTAAATGATGATTAGGTTTCTGTTCTGGGTCTGGGTGTTTGTGTATTCGTCTTTGTGTGTCCATGGCACCGACGACACAGGAGAAAATCCTACTGTGGGGCTATGAGTGTAGAAAGCGTGTGTTTTTACATATTAAGGAATCTAGTAACTTTGGATGCGCCTGTCTTCTATAACAGAATCAGTCCAGGGGCTGGTGATAAAAGGCGGTGGTCTACACCAGCGCCTTTTGTGCCGTGAAGTCTACACTTTAAAATATGTAAGATCAGCATTATTCCATCAAGGATGTACCAAGATCATACCTATTTATATCATGAAGCGTGAGGTGACCATGTTTATTTTCATGTGGCAACACCTGTAATTGACTTCAGGTAGTGTCAATTTACGTGACCACACCATCAGGTGAACTATATGCGCGGTTACTACTTCGATATTTTAAAAAGTCTGAGGTCTTAATACCTCATTTAGACCTCCCCGATTATAAGAAAAATAAGAATCTCAGCCATCTGACCAGTCAACCACTGAAACTACTACCGCCTTTCTTTTTTCATTCAGACTCGTTCCAGATTGTCCCAGTATGTTTAATACATAACCCGCAGACCATGGAGAGGAAAAGACCACGGAGAAGAAGACTTGTTATTGGACAGAAACATTTGTTATAATAGTATTAATACAAAATGTGTAGGTATTTGAGCGATTTGCGGAGAATACTGACGCGATACTTTTATTATTCCTCTCCTGCCCAATGCTATCCTCGACACTTCCAAAATTGAAAGTGTATTTTCTCTAATAAATAAGTTGGTAAGGCTGAATGTAATAAATTAATTTTATTTTAAATGAAACTAATTTTTTTGACCCTTGACAACTATAATGTCTAGCATATCATTGTTACAATCTAAGCATTTCATTCAAAATGTAAAAATTACATTTTAATTACTGTCAGAATATATGTATACATATTACAATCAGTCACGTCAACGCACCAGACTCATTACCACTTGAAATGTCATGGAATACATCATCCCACTTTCTTACAGTTCCACGAAACCGACCTTTTTCGGTTAATTCTTAATAACATTTTATATAAAAACATTCCACATGCCGCAACTGGACATTTTAGTTAAATCAAATTATTGTGCTTCTCAATCGAAAACAACTCGACGATCGAAACAAGTTTTACTTCGCAAAATCAACGCCGAACGCTCTGACCTCCTTATTATTAAATCTTTATATGAAGCCAATTATGAATGAAAGGTCATTGGAACATGAAAGCCATCGTGTTAATTCACGCAGCGGTCGGCCGAACCTAAGACCAGCGCACATATGGACGTGCCCCACTGCGTTACGATGCAAAAAGCTTCCTCGTTGATCATTACTACTGTCTAACCCGAGGGCTATGAACGCTTTTTGCTATAAGTATAAGCGTTTCACGTATTTCAATAAATTTCAATCAATCAATCATTTATTTGCATGAATATAGGTACAAAGATCTTAGATGTATACCTAATATTACAGATTTTAGTCTCGCTATATTGTACCCATCAGGGCTTGTAAAACACAATATTACACAAAATACACATAATTGAAGTTAAGCCAACAATATATAGTTTACAATTCAATGAAAGTTATTATAAAGTTATATTTCAATATCAATATTATTATTTAATTATAAAGTCAAATTAGATTAAGATGATTTATAACAATTACAATTTGCTACAATCTGCTACATTTTTTACCTTATAAGATCATACAAAAATATACACATGTGTTAACACTCAAAGCTAAAGCTTGAAGCAAAAATTTCGTTGCCCTAAGCCCTACACTGCGTTTTCTGGCACGGTAAGCTCGTCATGTGCACGAACCTTTACTATACGCACCAATTTATGTACGTTGGTACGCAATAGTGCAGAAAACATAAATATCTTCAAGAATTTGTCAAAAATGCTTTTAGTTTACCCAGCAACGAACTTACATTTTTAACAAACCTTATTTTTTATTCTTTCACTGACATTTATATCGCGGGTGTACAGTTACACAAATAATTCAGCGAGATAGCAGAGACGGTAAACAGCACAGATATTCACAAAGGAGAGTCGAGAGCTCACTAACCATTCTTCACGGGAACAATAAAAATATACAGACAAATAATTATAATAACATGCTAGATTAGATACAATGTTAATTAACCCATTGTTCAGCAAGTGAATAGATATCGAGTTTTATTATAAAGAAACGCAGTTGAACAGACAAAAAGCCGTACCCATAGTCGGCGCGCTGTGTACGGTCGCACACAGTTGTATAAGGGAAAACTTGTGTCGTACCGGCGCGCTCGCGGGCTACATTGTTGCGAGCGGGAAGGTCGCCGGGCTATTAATAAAATGGAATAAAAATAAAATACAATTATAATTATTTGCCCGCATTCGTGCGCGGTCGGCGCGCTCGTATCGATAGCGTAATAGTGAGGGGAACAATAAAGTATACTCTAATTAGAACCGACTCCGTGCACTCGGTTCGGCAGGCCGTCGACCCCGACCGTGTACACATTAGGACACTAGCAGCTATCGATCATTTTTCGCGTAAGTCTACGATACGATCGCGTCACGATGAGAAATAGATTGACTACGCGGCACACACATTAACATACGATTGACGGAACTTTTAATTATTTATTCGTTTAGAGGAAAGCAACGTTAATAACCCATATAGGAACGGCGTAGGCGGGATGTTTAACTACACCCAACCGAGCTATTATCATCACGTAATTTATTATGTGTTAATATTTATTAACACATAGTAAACTTTTATATTGATGTCAATATACGAGAATTATTCGATAGTAAATATATTAATTTAACAGGACATTAGAAACTGACAGTCATGCAGAAAACTGATATCGAGAAGACACAGACGTTGGCAATTATATGGCTTCTGATTAAATTGTGCGGAATCCGTGGCAGCAATCGAAAGATGTGCGCGTGCGGAACGATGCCGATGCGACGCGTGCGATTCGCTGTCGCGTCGCAAGGTGTAAGCACCTCCGGCCTTCGCACCGGTGCATGCTGCAACATTGTGGCGACTCAAAAAACTTGCCCCCCTACTTTTTATTAATTACTATTATGAATTCCAAGTTTGCGGACGGGCCCGGCGCATCTGACCACCTAGCGCAATTATTTTTTACATAAATGCCAATAAAAACCGGCCGCACATTATTTTATCTTATTATTATATTTTTATCATAACGCCAGCATGCGGGCCTTTATCACAAAGCAAGTAGTCCTCGAACTGGATACAACCTGTTTCAAGGGTCAGATTACCAGTTGGACGTGCCTACATTAATAGATAGAGTATGATAAAACGTTTTTTTTTATTTCCATCAACATAAATTAATACGTTAATGCAACTTTGTAATGACAAATTTAGTTTCAATGGTATTAAAATATAAATATACGCAGACGCGAGGCTATCGGGTGCTGAATGTATTAAGAAACAGATCAGATGGAAGGCACGTCAGCCACGAACAGGGACTTAATGAAAAGGGAAACTTTCCGGTATCGCGTCGCTTCTAAGTGAATTGGATACCAATGATTCTCTGCCGGATAATCGTTCTGTCTAGTCTGCATGTTGAAAAAACACTGAATACATAACTATTCTAATTGTATATGTCTTATCACATATAAGCTGGATATAGTCGAAAAACGATTCAAATCCATAAAATATATTTCTATAATTTCCGGATTACAATTAGACCCCAAGGTACTGATGAAAAATGAACAGTTCTGATACAGTCTAGGTATTCCATAATCCGCTTAGATTTATGCGGAAAGCGTTGTTGTGGACTTAATCGGAACAAAATTGTACCACAGCTTACAATTTTATACTTGGAACGAGACAGGCTCTCTTACGCGTGACTGTTCACAAAGAACTAGTCAGTCTTTTACAAATGATACATTTTATGACTAAGTGCCCTCAGTATCCGGTGAGAATGATAGAATAATAGTGAGACTAATAACTGGAAGCGTATAGTGCGTCTACTCGTATCAATTTTAATACTCATTCTTGATTTGATTTTATTCATCCGTTTGAGGAAAAAAAGGTTCAATCACTAGAAATTTGATAATTATGGATAAATAAAGAAAGTCGAAGATTTGTTTTTAATTACATAAAAAATCAATATATTAATATTTTGTCGCTTGCTAAACGCCTTACAATAGGAAATCTTCAATGTATCATAGGCTTTAGGATACAAGGACATACCTAAATACCAAAACCAAAATTCGGGAATCAAACCTGGAGCCTTCTACGTCTTGGACCGTATGACCGATGACCTTTGCGCCAGTTGGCTTGTCATTGTATACGTTTTCCACTTTTGCTCTTTTTAGATAAAATAGTTACGTTCATGTGCTTCCATAATTCACGGAGCGAAAAGTGTACCTTCAAATTGTATTTCAGTTTCAAAATTCTTTGAATATATGCAACGGTAGTTACCAACTTCCCCTATACAAAACACCATTTTTAAACGATATCAACTTTACAACTCTCTATAATATATGTAATAGTTTATCTCGTTATTACGACGCAAAAAGAGGGGTGTTATAAGTTTGACTGCTATGTCTCTTTGTCTGTGCTCGTAGCTCCTCAACGGGTGAAGTAATTTGGATGCGATTTTTTTTTATTATACAGCAGGTTTTCGAGTGCTAGTTCTAGCAATCGAGTGCCAGTTTTAGCCATTTATTAGGTACGTATGGATGACAAAAGTGGTGATGAAAAATCAAATATTGTTAAATATTAAGAAGTAGGGTATCAAAGTAATGGGCATAACAAATAACTTACACTTACATATGGTTTATCAAAATCGGCTCAGCCATTTACTAGATTTAGGGATATAGGGGATTAAAGTAATGATGAAAAATTGAATACTGTTAAATATACCCAAATGGGATATCAAGTAAAAGGGAATGACATCTTTATTACAGTTAATTGTGTTTCATTAAAATCGGTTTAGCCAGTTACTAGTATAGTGTTAAAAGTGGGGAGGAATAATCGAAAATGGTGAATGTGTGCTAATTAAAAAAAACTGAACTTTTATAAACCTTCGACCCGCGTGTCGGAGCGGTCACCATACTGCCATAATGAAACATGTTTCATCAAAATTGGTTCAGCTTTCTACTAGGTATGTGTGGTGAAAGTGGGGATCAATAATCGAACAAAATAGATAAAAGCTATGGTAGGTGAAAAGTTACAAACCTATTGAACGCATACCGAATATATCATCTCATCATATACATCACATATTTAAGTAGTTAAAAATGTTAAAATAAAATAAAATAAATTTAAAATTAAAAACACCCCAAAGCTACAGAGATAAGTGAGCAAACATATATAAATTCGAAAATTAGCGGGATACCGCTAATCGTCACGTTCACAGGCTTAGGCAGATGGTCAATCGAATAAAGGGTCTGAGGTAAGTTAAGCGGTATCCCTCCGCCGCCTTGTAGTACAATTTTAACGAGCAAATGTTATATTTCTATAATTAAAATTCGTTCGAATTTGATGGCTTATCTATAGATATTAATATTGACTTTTTAAATGTATTCTCACTTATCTCTACGCTATAGATATTTGGTGGTTTTTTTAATTTTTAATTTTATCTTATTCGGTTCATGCCTCCACCCGCATGCCACCCTATACTTTTTATTAATTACGAAGGACTTAAGTAGAACCCCACACATATCATTCTCAGGCTAAAAAAATAACTAAATTACGTACCATAAAGGTTTCATTCGAATCGGTTCAGCCGTGCGAGATGTGGAACGAACTTCCTCCTGAGATATTCCTGGAACGCTATGACATAGGGCTCTTAAAAAATGCAAAAAGAGTTCGCCTTCAAAGCCGGCTATGCATTGATGCTTCTTCTGGTATTGGAAATGTCCGTAGGCAACTAGTTTCCATCAACGGCTATCCTATCACTACATTTAATAATACGCTACTAAAAAAGGTACGGTAGATTAGTGCAAACAAACATCGAAACAGATATATTCTTATAACGTTTTCGGAATAAATAAACGTAAACGCTTTCTACACTCATAGCCCCACAGTAGGATTTATCCTGTGTCGTGGGTGCCATGGACACACAAAGACGAATACACAAACACTCAGACCCAGAACAGAAATCTAAACTCATAATTCAGATGTCTGTCTGGCCAGAGATCGAACCCGGGACCCACTGCGTGTCAGACCGGTGACCGCTCCATCACGTGGGTCGTCAAATCAAATCAAATGGTTACATATTTCAAATTAGTGCCTATAAGTGTACTTGTGTCTTACAAATCCATTAACATAAATTTAAATCATAACCATACGTTAGTTACTGTTTGCTATTACTCGATGCCCTACGGTCGCTGTTCCGGTGCCTAAAAGCCAAATAGCCATCACTTTGGTCGAATATTTGTAATACGGATTAGGCCTTCATTTCAATCAGCCCTTTAAGCGCTGTACTCGAATTATTTGCATTATTTGCACATTATCACCAGATTTAAAACCGAAACCTGCAAAAGTAATTTTCGAACTGATTGATGTTAGCAGCATCGCGCTTTATACATAATTATCTACGCGTACGGAGATAACATTAAATAAAAAATATTACTTTAACGTATATAAACACGTTAAAGTTATACGCGTAAAAGTAGCATACCTACTGTTGTGCACTGATACATATTTAATAGAAAACATGATCACATCATGAGCGCAGTCTTTATAATATCTGTGTAGAAAATCGGATAAATTTAAAATTGAAATTGCAATATCGCAATGAGAACTTGAGTATTATTTACAAAGTTGAAGCGGACGAACTTTGAGAACTAATAAAGAGAAAATTCAAAACAATTTCGTGTTTAAAATTTCTCATCAGACAACGATGGAACTATGCGATCGTAAAATAAATTAAGCGATGAGCCCCTACATTACGCCAGCCGCTGATTAAGAGTCGTAAATTCATTACTTATATTTTGTTACTATAATTCTTATTAATTTACCAACATAATAGTGTTTTATTCATATTTTATGTCTATGTGTTGACACGACTCAATTAATTAGCCGATCTTTATAAAATTATGTACCTCTGTGTCATAAGGGTGAAAGTACTGATAGGGATTTTATTAAATCGTGTACCTATTAGATACCTACAGTAGAATAACACGGTGAATCACTACTAAATTCCTACAATAATCTGTGGTTAAAGTAACGAAGGTTAATAAAGGCAGAGTAATCATTGTAATTAGTAAATATACTTTTAATATTCCAAATACAAGCTTCGTATGATAACGAGTATCATCTTCCTTTAAGAAGAGGACATTTAAAAAAGTAACGCGTCATAATTCTTCATACACCAAAAACCAACCAAAAATGCTTCTTTGCTACAAATACCATAAAATATGTATGTACATAACTATACACACACATGCATACACCAACATATCTTTAGTTGTAAAAAATAAATATTAAAAATTACAAATCTTATTTTTAATTAAGCTCAGAAATTAAAGAGAGTAACATTATTTACATTCCATATAACCTGAATGTTAAGGTAGAAATATTTTATTTTTACGACAAAACTTAACTACAGAATACTAAATTTCTGAAGCAACCTCGAAGCCAATACTGACGTCAGACATCGGGATGCAAGTTAATCCGATTAGCGGGGCCAAACTGTAATTTTCCCGCATTTCGACTAAAACAACCGGCGAGGCAATAAATAATTGATTTGCAACCGAGAGCTAGTTTGTCGAACTACACTTCCAGTAATTCAATTGAACGTAAATAAAAAAGTATGTATTCTATAATCCTAATATTTTTCACTTGTTTTATATATTACTAGCTGAGCCCGCGGTATCACCCGCGTTTAAAAGAAATTTAACGTGACATACATTAACCGAAATTTTATACCTTTAATAATTCTATTTTATTATTTTTAAATACATGTTTCCCGCACCCGT
>MOOZ01000176.1:941724-959993 GCA_002930495.1 Cecropterus lyciades
TTCAATTTTATTTATATGTATAGATGTATAGATAAATTAAAAATCAAATATATTAATCGAAATCCAAATTATTTTTGCTAATCTACGCCGGATAGCGAACTAACCGTATGTCAAAAAAATACAAATTAAAATTATAAGTACACATAAAATCAATAATCACAATTATTACTAATCTTACAATGGTTCCATAGATACGATAAAGCAGTTTATTAAAAAATTTATTTAAAATTCCATATTTACAACTAGTAGACCATCTTATTTAAAAGTTATGAACATTTGTAGGTCGAACGTGTGTAAAAAGTTATACTGAATTTTGTATAGCGTTTATTAGTAAGAAAGCACACATAAGCCGGGTATTTAATAAAATTAAAAACATAGATCATAATGCATCAAACTGGCCAAGTAAACAGAGTTCAAATTTGGTTCCTCACAAGTTTTTCGTTAACGAAGTAATGATAGACCAACGATGGAAACTGAAACATCACTTCTTACTGATCACTTTATAGAAAAAAATGTTAGACGACAGCATATTATAATGAAGAATAACAACATTACAAGGTCGATCTAAACTTCGAATCATTTGTTTACATTGAACAATAAGCAGGGCACCGCCAAGGTGCACATATAAATACGTCGAGGCAATCACAAGCATATCAAAGTCAATAAGAACCAATTCAAAGTCAAGGGCATTGCGCGGATCCAACGCCTCTTATGAATGTATGCATGCAAGATTTTGCTAAATGATTTCTATTAAAAAGTACTATTGTTGGACCAAGTATTCTGAATTTCTATAAGCTGATTATTTTTTATAGACCAAGCATGTTAATGTTTATCTTGACCGATAAACGTATTAAAATATTCTTGACAACAGGTGGCAGTGAACATACAGGTGGATTCGGTGTAGATTTTACCTAATAATAGCACATGCAGTGTTACGCCTCTACTGTATTCTGGTCTGAAGGGTGCGGTAAGACGTAATTATTTGTATTCGTGCGTTCCAACTTATTTCTCAGGGGTTACAACGCATCAGCGGTCAACTTCAGGTTAGACCCTGATCTGGGTTTAAATACAGACGTCCGTGGACGTCATCATTTACCATCAGGTGAACTGCAAGCTTGTTAGCTATTAGCTATTTGCATATTATAAAAAAAAATTTGCACCCGGATTTGGTGACCTAAAGTTGATTAAACGCCATGAATTCTGATTCTAATCGAAATATAAAGGTATTCATGCGAAATATCCATGCGTCTGCAAGGGCCGGCAACCTGTTGAATTACTGACGTGTCTAGAGACGCAGGGAAATGGGGTCGAGATGAACCGAAGGTTCTTCGAATGATGAAAGTTAAAAATATAAGATATTAATCGGAAGATAAAATAAATATTACAGTAAGTAAATAATACAGTAATTAGCAACGTAACAATGTTTAAAGCATTTTTTTCAGATTGATGTATCAAACGAGCATGAGCAGTCCACCTGATGTTAAGTGGTTACTGCCACCCACGGACATTTGTAACAAACATATAGAACAAAAGTTCACTCTGAAGTCGATCACAGATGGGTTGCTACTCCCGAGGACTAAGATGGCTGCCTCATATATTAGTGACCCGACACCCACCTCCTTCCGCAAAAACTGCTTCACGCTAGAAGTAGGTGCGGCGGTGGTACTTGACCGGAAAAACTTTATTGATTCTGCCACCTGATCAATAGATATAATTGCTTAATTTTGAAATAAACTCTTTGTGTTACAGATAATTTTTTGCTGGCTTAAAAAATATAACTGAAAATTAAACATACGTATAAAAAAGTTCGTTTTGTTTGTGTAGAGTTCAGCTATAATTTATATGATAATATTGTCATGTCTTATATCGCCAAAATATAATTTTTAACTATCTTATGTACAGAATACAATAGAATAACCACGTTACCTTTACCCTTATGTTTCATTACTAGCTTCATTACGTCCATTCAATATAACCAATTTATCAATAATCGGATTCATTATACAACCATTTAACCATTTGAACCAATCATCGATAAATTTATATATGAAACGACATATCATATGTATTTCACAGTAATCAGTACAACGTATGAAAAGGATGAAAATACCAAAACTACAATATCTTAGTTTTAAGTAGTTAAATGTATGTAACATTTAATAGCACGGTAGTACGCTTTGCCAAATCTTCCAGACTTCGTTCTACCATACTATAACTTCGTTATCTTCTATTACTGCGTTAACTTTCGACAAAATGAAATGGTATGAAATTATATCGATTCCATATCATTAAATATCGAAATGAAACATGTCGGCATGCAAAATATGATCAGAATAAGAGTCATTTTGTAGAATGAGTAAAGAAAAACAAAATATTTTGCTTTGTAAATAAATATACTTAACTGAATTAATTATATTAATCTAATATGTAGTGAGTTATAACAACTTTTATTTTATCATTTGTGTTACCTTCCATCGAGTCGTCAAGTAAATTAAAAAATTAAACTACTATAAGCCGCCAGCAGCTTGTTCGCAGTAATCGTTTTTGATTAGATTTCAGGGAATGAAAGACATAGACCGTCATCTCCTTCTAGTCTTAAATCATTCGAATTATATTAAACGCACATTTATAAAACCAGGTAAGAACCACGGTAAATTCATTAACGCGTTCATTTTGATTGACGTGAAATAATCACATTCTTGTGTCAGTTTGCAGTCATGAAGTTTACCCCTATCAGTTTCCCCTCTCTTGTAGACATAACGTAAAAGATAACATACCTATTTGTTCTACATAGGTAAAACTAGACGAGTCTATCTAGAGTATATCTACTTAATCAGAAATAGCCGAAGATAAACAAGGTAGTACAAATACAGTACTAGATGGCTATTCGTCGCCGATTAAGAAATAAGCGATACTAGATAATTTACCATATATACCTGTATATATATATCAATGTCCTATTTACTACTTTTCAAAATCGAAAAATAAAATACATTTGTTAAATAGGATTTTTAACTTATTTTCATTTTCAAAGGAGAGCAACGAATAATAATAATGAATATACGTTAACACACCTAAGAATTTCCAAGCTCTGTTTTAATTGATTGCATTGTAGGTACTAGACATAAACTTATATTAAACAGTTTCCTTAGCCCCGACTATAATAAATGAAATGGGAAGTTATTCTCAACTGCCTAACTACTCACCAAAGTAAGCCGTGAGCCCCTTACGTTAAGTTCTACATTCTTGTATTGCTATTATAAAATTTACGATCTTACAATGATACGCGCAATCGGCGACTTATTTAAAAGTTCAAGAGAAATACAAGCTATTACGTTCTTTCACGTCAATGCAAGAAGGTTTATGGTTATTTGTACATCGATAGGTACTTACAACTTTTTAAAATAACGTTCGTCTTCTTTCTAAGGACGTCCATTATTACAGAGATGTGATCGAACTACACTACATAGTTTTTTATTTAGATCTTAAAAATACAGTTATTAGTCAGATAAAAATGTAAACGTAGCATGATAATGAAACATTACTTATATCGGCAGGTTCATAAAACGACGTTCGTATTGGTAATTTTCAATGCATTTAATTTGCAATGCGCACCTAATTTTTCTTCGTCAAATTAATGAATACAATTTTTCTTCATAACAAACAATTACCGTTGCAACGAAAACAAATAATTTATAACCTCGCGTTTGTTTTCCTTTCATTAGCATTCACATTAAGAAGCTAATCATATTAAACCGTAATAATTATCGCAACTGAATATTTAAACACGTGCAACAACATCTAACAGCAACTACGGTATGAACTAAATCGAATAAAAACGTCAATTAAATGTTATAAAATGAAGAATAACAACAAAAAATGTCGTAACTCTTACCGTAATTATAGACAAAAATTCGTGCGGAGCGAGCCGCCCGTGTGGAACGGCCCGACTCCCACATACCTCATTTGTTATAAGCCACATTATAATCACACATTGTATGGGTTATAAATAGAAAAAGTGACAATAGGAATAACGAGTCACAAATAGAATAATGAAATCGTATCGCATATAAATATACGTTGCGGGATCGTTGTCGGTCCGGCGGGCGGTGTAATAGTGGGCTCACTTTGGGTTATTTAATAAGGACGCTTCCGTAGTCGCCGTCGACGCCGGTACATCCCGCTTGCCCTCACGCAAATTGGAATTTCGTTTCATCAGGCACAGCCCGCTCTCGTCTATAGCTGACAAGCCGTCAAGAACATTGCGACACTGTGTACACATAAGCGGGATCGCTCGTCATCCTAACTCAATCTCGGTCTTCGGTCGATACAACTGATTAACATAAAATTTAAGTAATTTTAGTATTTACCTTTTTGTAAGTATTTATCTTACTAGATATACTGGAACTACTTAATTACCGGAGCAAATTGAGTAACGACAAAATAATAACAATCTGTCTCTGAGTTCCACTTAAATATGACTACAACTATTCGATGGAAGGACAATCAGTTATTACTTTAAAAACGTCCCCACAATTATCGACTGCAAATGTCGCCATTGAGCATCATGCATAGGCCGACAGCTTACGACATGTCATAGTTAAGCATTTCACTAAATTACATATTGTCGTATGTCACAATATCCGTTTTATCATTATAATGTGCCACGTTCCTCCACCCCAACTACCCAGTACCACCCAAAAATGTGAGCTAGAAGCGAGTATTATTCCTTGTCTTATAAATCTTAACGCGAGGCGTGACATGTTTGACGTTTATGTAATGAATTTATACCTACTTCTGTTCTGGTCGTAGGTAATCGTATACACATCTTCATACGTTCAAGGACGAAATATAATTGAACATAGTAGTATTCTTACTAATTTAATTATTTATCCATTTTATTTGTTTGACAATCTTCTTCAAGATAAAGTTATTTTTATAACACGTTATTTAATTTGATTCTTATTACTTTAACTTTACTTTGGTTTGAATCTGTGGCAACGACGTGTCGAAATTGACGAAATACGAACACACTCACGAATAATCTATTGCATAAAAACTGAGCAGAGTGATTCTCGCGTGTCAATGTTTGTTTATAGCTATTCGCTTATAGGTGCGTGTAGGACGAGTCCTTGTCCCGCGGAAAGTACAGTAATGAAACGCATGATAGACACACGTAATCACATGGCCGGTTAGTAATATATTGCGTCTAGTCTTATGTCGTCTTGGGACGTTGTATTTACCCCATTATGCAAGATCTGTGAATGGTAGTCTAAAGGTGCAGTTAATCTACCCAGTTGGTGGTCCAAAGTTCGATTATTAGCCACGCTCACAATTTTGAATTAAAAGGCTTATAGCTATAGTAAAATATGATATTATAAAATACTAACAACATATAAAATCTGGAAGATTATACGTACTTATATGTATGTTCTGTTGGGCACTGGATTCTTCCAATTATTGACGAACCTTGGAGTATATCTTTCCTATCCTTCATATACTTACATATACCTTGTCAATTTTAAAAGTAATCGGAACTTATGCCTTGATGTACCCTATACCGCGGCCCACTTCATATAATTTGGATATATCTAAAGTCGCCTATTTATCGCTCACTGTATTTTTCTGACAGTGCCGTCAAACAGGGTTCAGCCGTTCCAGAGATATCACAATAAAGTTTAGATGGAAATTTGTAACATTAATGCGTTTACGGTACTATTTTTACGATACCAATATATGTTTATAGTAGGAACGATATTACAAATCACGTTACGCTAGAATATCATGTTTTACATATATTAGCCACATTGATACTAATGTTTCAGTCGCATTACTCAGATAAGATATAATACCACGACCTAACCGGAAAATCTATGCACATGTAGTTTTGTAATTAACTGAGCGTTTGTCATATACATAATGTTAATTATCCACTTTGATTCGGTATTTATATTCTATGATTTATTTATAATTAATATAACCCGTTGTTTCCTGTCTCACTACTGGACTCACGTCACATCACAATGAGAAGGTTTTAAACCGTAATACCCCCAAGAAAAATACTAATTGGTACAGTATACAAAAGTTAGATTTTCTTACGGAATATTGTCAAGTGTCCAGTTTGCCACACTATATGTTGAAAGAACTTAATATATTACTTAATGCGCACGTTATTAAAAAAATAGAGGTGCTTGGCTCAGGACTCGAATCCCAGTACAATTCAATATCTTTATTAGGTGTTGCATCATGATTAGATATTAGTAAATTACAACGCGATGCGATCGTTACATAAACATTATAACTACATTCATTGCTTTATGTTTCCTACTTTATAATATCGAACTTATGAAACGCGGACGAAAACGAACACTAAAAGAGATAAAAAGGTTGACAAAACCTTAAAGTGACAATTTCACATGCCACACAATAACAGTACGTAAACACCAATAAAAACATTCGGTACGAAGGAATTAATTAAAGGACATACCAACATTGTACTGACAAAGTAACAATCAAAGACGGTATCGGCGTATAGGCTAATAAACGTGGCCTTTTACGCATTCGCATTACATATAAAAGAGCAGTTTTTCCACACTATTCCATATAAACACATCAACATTAAAAACTAACGCACATACCTACATATTACGCCCGTTTAATATTATTTACCAGGCCTCTCTTAATTAGTTGTTTCGCTGAATAAGGTTTGATTACTTGACACCAGTCCTTCTGCTGGCGCGTTTATATGGAAGTAATATTTTGGTTTGATATACTGGATATGCGGTAAGCTACATTCTAGGGTCGGTAAATCTAAACGCCAATATAGGTATCGGAATATTTGTTTAATGCTTTAAAGATAAGTATGAACCTACATTACGCTGCTGCTTAATGATTAAGATTTAACACTCGGCATACTAGGTACGCACACAAATATAGATACTGATATCAAGAATCGAAATTAGATTTTATTATACGAATTGGACTGGCGATCTAACCTAGGACCAAATTTGAAAAATTAAAAAATATATTGGCTTTTTAAAGCATCCACTCAGCCATCATTCATCAGCTACATTCACGACCTCTATATACAGCAGCGGGATGGACGATATATCAAACTACCGCGAACAATGTATTTTAATTATAAAAATGCGGCCAAGTTCGAGTCGGACTCGCAAGGCCAAGGGTTCCGTAGCAATATCTATAAATAAAGTTGAACGGTTTTCCATCTACCAACATAATTTTGTTTTTTATAGTGTTTATATGAATTACAAAGTTATGTTATTCGGTTTTTGAAATTGAGATGTACTCAAAAACTGTCAACCGTATCTTGTTCAAACCAATTTTCGTTGAATTTTTCTCCTTGACATAATTTATTATTACATTACTATAAAATATTTTTTATCCAGATTTTTCACTAGGTTTAGTTTAGATTTTAAAGGGAAGAGGGACACATTTTACCGCTTTGAAAGGGCGTATCTCTCAAACAATCGACTTTGAGAAAAAATGGTTGTAGAGACCTCATTTTTAATGACCATGTCATTTTTTTCATAGTTTCAGTTCTATGTATAGGCAGAAATTTAACATAGTTTTTTTTTATTTTTGTAGATAATTCAGAATGCGGTTTACACTTACCTATCAAGTTTCTACTCTGTAGTCTTAATAGTTTCCGAATAAAGTGGGTGTGACATACAGACAGACGGACGGACAGACAGACATGACGTATATAAGGGTTCCAATTTTTACCATTTGGCTACGGAACCCTAAAAAGAGAACCTATTATCGTATCTGTTTTATATGTTAAATAATCTAACAGGATGTACTTACGAGAAATAAGTACAGTTATATTTCTTAAAATAAATTTAACAGTCTTTCAGTTAAAACCACAATAATGTATTGAAATTTATTCCAACTGTTGTTACTTGAGGTAAACTAATATTTTACCACAAAAAGGATTTATCAGATTTCTTATCTAATTTAGTAAATCTTACAAGTTAGGCGATATGCAAATAACCGAAACCGTTTATGGATATTTGAATAATATAAATACATGTACTACGTAATAGGTAATGATATGTACACAGTAGATATCGTCGAACTACTTGTGCAGCGTAGGACCCGTGTCCAGCAGTGGGACACTAATGGGTGGATAACGATGGGAGAAGATAAGAGTTACATTACCTATTGCTAGTCTTATTTAGTATGGTTTCGAAGGTTTCATGGACAGACAGTGACTACTTTCCATCAAGTACACTGCACGATCCTTAGCTACTTTATTTATATAAAAAAGAGAATGCAGGTTAACAGTTTGAGAATATTTCGGGAATTCTGAGGTGTAGAGCTTTCCACTCTGTTTTATCATTGAAGTATTTAAAATTATTTGTTCTTTAACGCCCTTAACTTGATATCTATGATATCTTGAAATGGACGGATTTTATTGTTATGAAAATAGTTAAAAGTATATACATTTTAAATAATATTGTTAACTATTGTTATGCGTGAAATAAAATCCTCTATTTAAAACTATTTTAAAAAGTAGTTAATCAACTATGAATATATATTTTCGTTCCGGTTTCTTACAGGAGATTAATTTACATACAAAATTTGTTAATGTTTTAAAGTACAGAGTATTTTATGTAAGACTCGTTAAATTGGAACGCCTTAGCTTAAAAGTTTCGAAAAACATGTACAGACTAATCGGATATTTATGTACCATTTAATATCAAAAGTCCAAGACAATATCTTCAGTTAATTTATCGTTTATCGTTTACATCTCGTTGAGACCGTCCGCACCGGATCGATACTCGTAGTTTGGGCGCCAAACAAACTTGGTTACCACGCAGACGGTGCAAAGTGCTCGGCGGGCCCTTGTATTTTTAATATCACCCGTCCCCCCGTTTTAACATAATATAAAATTATAAGCGGCATGAATCACGATAATGCCGAGAGGGCTGCGCGGCCAATTCACAACTCGGGCCTACCCTCCGCGCCACCCTGACGCAGTGTAGCTACCAACAGTAGGACCAATTCCGATTTTGACCGAATTGCTTATCATACATCAATTTACAAAGTTACTACGCATTAAAGATTTGTCAAAAGCTTTTTTTAATAATATAAGTATTGTTGAATGGTACGTCAAAATGAATGAATAAAGCAGAGTTTCTTTAGCTGACTAAATGACGCAAAAAGAGAATTTCAATGCAAAATGAACCAAGCCGTTGAAAACATATATGATCTTACCAAACAGGACTAACTTAAATATGAAATTAAAATCGAATATTGCATACATAAACTTACATGGCGTGATGGCACACACCAAAGCACTCACTCGCTATACATAAACTGTTATTGAATTGTAAGGACAAACTCAATCAAGTCGAACAAGGTTCAATTTTGATGAAGATCAAACTTTGATGTAGTATCATCGCATACGAAGTTTATTCGAGGCTTGCTCGAATTCGCTTAAGAGATCGGTTTATATAAGTTAGTTTATTCATAGCTATGAATCGTTCGATTCTGGGCATTAAAATATCAGGGAAGTCCTATTCTAGGCTCGTAGCTTAAAAATTACTGTCAGGATCGTTTATCCTACCGTCTCGTTCAGTCTGTGGCGGCCGCCCCGCGCTGCGCTGGCAAAAAGAAAACTTTTATTTTTATAAGACAAGAAATTTATTATAGCTGTTGCTCGTGTCGGTTTCGTGTTTCTTCGGAAATAGAACGTAAAATGTGGCCCGCATCGACCGGGCGAGTTCTGCGTGCGAACTTACAGGGACGAACTCCCAACGCATACGGAAACGATTTCCCGAGCTTCTATTATCTGCCACCCTCATTTACATTAACATTTGTTATACTGATGTATAACTCGGCTAATGCACGAAAGTTAATGCTAATTAGAAATGAAATGTAATAAAACAGTGAGATGGATGCTCTTGTTTGTCAACGTCTAACAGTTTATTAGATAGTATAGTAAAAATACAACAAAGGACGCAAATTTGATTTCAACCATGAAAGGTCATCAGGAGAGTTTGCCTTAAATTGCTCTTACATGCCAACATGTCCATAGATTTCAGAAACGATCTATAACCACGAATTAGCGTTACTGCAGTTGCGAAATTTCATTCACTGAAGAGTACTTACGAGACAAACAACCATTCACTTCTATAGGATGTCACCGAAACTGTCGTCCAAACACATATAAAAACTGCTAATTGATCATTTAGTCAAAGCTTCCACTCAATAATTGAAACGTAAGGTACTTTGCGTTGCTACTTAGCGGTCGCCATATTTTACGGTGCTGGTTTTTTGTGGCGGCGAGCAGACTTGGAGAACCCTATTTTAGGCGTTGTTGATAAACAGGCACTGTCGGTAACATAAATTACACCTCGTTAGATATCCAAGTAGTAAGGTAGTACCTTTGCCTTTCTGCGACTGTTTTCTTAGAAATCATCCCCGTTAGCGAATCGCCCTTCCACGATACAAACGGGTTATGTAAGTAAAATAATCGAATATTTGCACAAAATGCATTTAATTTTACTGACATTCAGCACGATTTATTTATTTTTATGGCACTTGGCATAGAATCAAGAAATGTTTCAGTACTTTACAAGTTTAAGTAGTTATTTAAAAGTTAGGTATACTTTTTGTTTATTTTTTTTTTCTATAGCATTTGTTTATAAGAATACGTTTATTCAGTTTATAATCAAAAATATTCGATTAATAACCAAAAAAATTAATTTGGCAATTTGTTTCTTTTTACATTTAAGTTATGCCTATTTTTTATGCATTTTATTGTTAAAATAATTAGTTAATATTTTGTTACTTTCAAATTAATCATAAAATTGAAGCGGGAAAAACGATTCAATTAGCTGAAAAAAAAACCAAAACATTATTTATTTTGCTAAATCATATTTAAACCAATCTTAATTGCAATTTATATAACAATGTATTTAATTTCCGTAAGTATTAACTAAAAGTTATTAAAATAATAATAGTAATATCAAAACGAAAAACAAAATTGTTTCGTTATTTATATCTAGTTTCGGTATTTGTATCTAGTTATGTTATAAAAATCCTTTGAAATATAAAAATGGGATTTATCACTTTATATGAAAGCGCTTATTGACACCATCCCTCTGCAGCTAAATCTTCAAGTGGCAAAAATTAAAATCTCGGTCAATTGCGTCCGTAAATTATTAAAGTTTTGATATTTACGAATTTAATTTCTACGTAGTAACTGCCACCCACACGCACATCCAATCCAATTTTCACCGGACTACTTTTTGAAATTTATCTTACATACATTTTTAACTTAATGTCTCTAGCCCTAAAATGCTTCTGCAACATAAATATAAGAAAAGTATTGGTACCGGTTGAACCATTAAAAAATCTAACACCTATGATACAACACACGGTTATTAAACTTCTATGTACCTTAATTTGATTAAAATTATATATTAACTCATATTTTAAAGCCTTATCTAGCAACTTGTTGGCATACCATAAAAACCAACGAATGCCGATGACGTCCGAAGACAGCCGAAGTCGTCTGAACGGAAACGGAATACAAAATACCATCGGGCAAACATTGTAGGTAATTGCCAATGCCGCTATAATCGTACTTAATTACAACTATACAACTCACAATCGCGCCCGTTTGAAGTATTCATTATTAATATTAATTCACAATAAAAACAGGTTTCGTACCGATCCCGATACTCGAGTCGTTGCGGCGTGCGCTTAAAGCTCACCCTGTTTAAAATTACTTGCCTTCAATAGGGCTGCCACATCATTATTACAATTCTTTTTAGAATATAAACTAGTAACATTGTTAAAATGATTAAAACAAAAAATCCGACAGCAAAATTTTTTTTTTGTTCATACTGATATATTTCATTTAATGATTTATATGAGTTTTCGTCAAAACAGTCAAGTAAAAATAATATCTTAATATATATAAATTACGTGTCACATTGTTTGTCCGCGATAAACTCTTGAACTACTGAACTGATTTCAATCAAATTGACACACCGTGTGCAGTTTGATCCTACTTGAAAGATAGGATAGCTTATTTTCTTATTATATATAAATTACGTGTCACGTTGTTTGTTCGCGATAAACCCCTAAACTACTGAACCGATTTAAATCAAATTTATACACCGTGTGTAGTTTAATACAACTTGAAACATAAGATAGCTTATACCTAATATAAATTACGTGTCACGTTGTTTGTTCGCGATAAACTCCTAAACTACTGAACCGATTTAAATCAAATTTACACACCGTGTGCAGTTTGATCCAACTTGAAAAATAGAATAGTTTATATGTTATACAAATTACGTGTCAGGTTGTTTGTCCGCTATGAACTCCTAAACTACTGAATCGATTTCAATCAAATTTGGAAACCGTGTGCAGTTTGATCCAACTTGAAAGATAGGATAGCTTATCTTAATATAAATATAACGTCACAATCCGTCAATCCGTTTGGTCTATAGCGCGTGCCAAAGAAATATACATACCATATACATACATACATACAAAAGTACATACACACATACGCTTGAAAATCATTCTGACGCAGTCGGGTAAACAGCAAACTAGCACTGAATCTAACTGTCACTGCCATCCATTAACATCTGTAAACAGGCAAAAAAGATCAGGGTCTTACCTCATGTTGGCTACGGATGCGTTGCTACCCCTGAGGACTAAGTTGGAACACCTATGATAAGCATGTACGTCAATAACTGCATCGCATCGTCGAACAAGTAAGACGTCAAAAGTGGATCATTTTTCAATTGAGTGAGCATTGTATGGGGCAACACCATATTATGCTATCAACAACCCATTATTGTCCCACTCTGCTCTTTATGGAACTACCAAAGTGTAGATAAATAAATAACTATATATAGATACGTTATCAAATATGTACTTCTGTCCTATAGTTAGCGGTAAAAGAGTAATTGATTTTTAATACGCACATAATATGGTTTAAAAAATACTAACCCTGGACTACTCCTAGGTTCTTTTTTTACCACGTGTCAGTATTTTTATACCACCACCTTATCGAACAATGGCAACCCTAACCCTCCAAAACTCAAAGTCGAAAACGTTACAACAGTATTCTGGCAATAAAGTCAACGTATAATTAATGTCAATGAAGCTTAAAGCTCATACGCGAAACCAGCTGTTTTTTCTGCGGCCGATAACAATTAGAACACTTCTATTGAACTTCCAAGCTGCGGCTTGGGATTGCGGCTCAGGACCGGGGTTTGCGAATGCTTACAACTGCGGTTTACGACTGCGGCCTGCGAGTGCGATCTGCGACTGCGGCCTGCGACTGCAGCTTGCGGCTTGCGGCTAACGGATAACTAAATACCTAGCTTGTTCACCTGTGACTGAACTGTCGAGTGTTGTAGTTATTGTATGATAGTACCTATTTGTGCATTCTATGCAATAAAATTCATTCAACGAAATTATATGCAAGTAATATAAATATAAGAAAAAAAATAACATTAGCCACAAACTGACAACACGTGATGTTGCCATTCCCGCTCGTGAAATTCTACAACCGACCCTAAAGGGGGCAAATGTCTAACCAGAGGTTGATGAAGAATCTCTTATAGCTTTAACTTTATAGATTTTAAGGTTCAATACTGCACATCTATACCACTAATTTAATACAAAAATAGTGTATTGAATCCGTCGGATCGACGCACCCAGTCGCACCGCGCACAATTCTATCAGATAAACATCATATCTGATAGAAAATATACCTACTACCTAGAGGGTAAGTACGTACCCTATATCGGTACGATTGTTTCATCAATAAACCTCTCTCATTATAATCTCCATGGTGATGACGCACTGCCTTGCAACGCGCGGTTTATTTACGAGATGGGTGCACACGCACACCAATGCACACACGCTCGAATTATACAAATATGAACGCATCTGCGTTTCGCTTAATCAGTGTGCACCCACCCTAAAGTGTATATGTTGCAACTGCTTATCTAAATAATGATTTATTGTCAAATTCAGTGGCATTATATATAATGATTTTTTTAATTATGATTAGGGATAACTGGTATTTTAAAATTACCTTTCTATCGACAACACTCCTTCAACTTATTATCATATTTTTGATCATCTAATATGATACATTCTAAGAAGCTGCTAATTATCAGCGTCGTACAGTGATTTGTATTCAAGAATGTAACGCTAACTCATTATATATCAGTGATTATTTAAAGTTTCAGCAAGGAAACTAGGACAATGCGAAGCTGAGCAATATTTTACATATTTTCAATTTCGTTACAGAAGTATCGCGTATAAACAACTATAATTTATTTCGCGATCGCAGAACGGGGAAAACACCAAAACATTAACCGACGACGGTGCGGGCGAGAGAAAAATACGTTCACTAAATAAAATTTTTCATACGGCAAATTTTTATTATTACAACTTTTTATTTATCATCTAAATCGGCGTTTACGACGGCGAACAATGCCGGGCTCCGAACCAAACAAAAGTGGGACGCAAATAAAGAAAACAATAAAATTAGAATACATAAACACATAAAAACGGCGTCCGGAACGTTCGCAGTGCGGCCGCGGCGCATGCGCTCTCCGCCACCGCACATTACGTTACATCAAATAATCAACTCGCGACTACGCAACCCGCGACCGCCCAAATATATTTGACAAAACTTTTTCGTTCATTCACACCACGCGGACCACACTTCCACATTTAATTAAGAAACATATTTTTTACATTCAGTCGATAACATCAAAACGATCTTGAGGTAACATGTATGATCATGGTTTGATAGTATTCACATCGGTTATTTCTTCACGTCGTTATTTCTTCGTCTGTCAATATCCTAATTATAGCAGATACTATTGTTACGACTCAGTAGATAGAGCTGTCTCTATGTTGCATAAAATGCCTAATTTATTATAAGACATAAATACTTGTATAAGCATGTTATAGATCGTTTGCCAAAGTTACAACACATAAATTAAAATCTGCTGCAAACTACACGACGGAGCTCCCGTTATATTTGCCAAAAGCTCTTTATTATTATTTTTGCAACACTACTGTTCCATATTTAAATATTAAAAGTATTGTTCTGCTCTACATTAAACAAAAATACGTCGTTGTTGTTCAAATATTTTACACAATATAAATATCTTTCTTCTAGTTCAACATTAGACGTGATGTAAATTTATGTAAACTTGTGCGTACAACTCCTGATTGTATGTTTTATTTGACAAAATAGATTGAATTGCGATAAAGATATACCTCATGTGAATATCTCTGTAAGACAGTTAAGATTCATTGTACAAAGGATATTTAATTATTATTTAAACAACTACGTCAATATAATACAGGTTGATTTTTGTAATTTTAGTGGTAGAACTCTTTGTGGTTCGACTCCGGAAGCACCACTGCCACACCTACTTCTGCCTCATAACAGCAGTGTTATGCGCTGCGGTGTTTTGGTCTGAAGGGCGTGGTAAGGGAGACATACTTTTCTGGACTTACCTACGATACGGTGGATCTTACCTACGGTTGATTACAGATGTTCATGGGCGGCAGTAAGTACTTACCATCAGGTGGGCTGCATGCTCGTTTGCTACTTCCATACTGGGAAGGAAGACTAAAGTCAAGATCAAAGCCACACCTAACGTTAGCCAGAGATGCATTGCTATCATTGAGGACTAAGATGGAGTGCCTGAACAGTATATTTCCCTCCAGTATAAAGTGTACGTGGTTGATAGGCAGGTAAGCGAAAAAAAGATACAATAAGTTGCGATGCAGATTTTGATAAACTAAAACTACATCGTTTAGTTTTCTAATATGTAGTTTGAAAAATCCAAAAGGGCACGTCTTATAAAGTTCGGTAATTAAAAAAAATAGTAAAAAAGTGTGGCTTAGACTATCTCTATAGTCAACCTACTGTGTATTTGGTTAACCTAAACTTATCGCTCTAGCGCCATAAATTATATTTTTAAGGCCAATTAGAGAGGATAAGTAATAAAAGCAATCCTGTCATTTAAAGTATTTTTTCTGTGACTCCACCTAGCTGCGTGTTATTAACTTACATATCAACAGTAGTTAAATATTTGATAAAATAGATAGCACCACATATTATCATAGAAGATGTTATTATGTGAATTCAAAGGTTATAAAACGTTTTGCCATCGTTTTAAATATAAATTATAATTATCGAGCTGTAATGTAATATTTGAAATAAACAAAATTACATGTATACATTTCTAATTCTATTCTTCTTACATTATTTGTTAATTTATTGTCAACTTATATAAATCATGACATCGATTTCCATTTTTTTCCGACTAAAAGGGAATTTAATTGAATTTTTATTTTCTATTAATTATAATTGAAGAAGATAGAATTAGACCGTGATTTTAAATGGGTATTAAATCTCAAGAATTCTGAAGCGAATGAAAATAAAAATGACTCGATCAGTTCAGTTTTACATACGACGTCCACGGAATAATATTTTTAATCACATATATTGCACTTATTATTTTTGTGAAGTATCTTATGTTATAAGAAAAGTGTTCCTCTTGATATACGTGAGCTTACATTATATATGCGATAAACGCAATTTTAGTCGAAAAAATGGTCTGTCACTGACAAAGTGATAATTAAATACCTTATCCAAATTAGGCGATTTGAACCAAAGTTAGATAGATAAAGAACTTAATATAGAGAATTATTAGGCGCGCGTTTTAAACAAATAAAGACGGGCATACAATTTCTTTGCGTTTACGTAAACAACGTTGACATAGCAGCTGCATGAAGTCAAGTCGAACTGTGCAATAACCCTTGAACCCACCTTGAAACTACGAAAACTATTTTGTAATTACGAACTGGGAGTTATAACTCAACGGTTTATATGCTGAGTCTGTAAAACAAACACGCTCGGAAGATTAAGGCGCTCCGTCAACCGTGGTTCAATAATAATAGTATTAAACTTTTTTATTAACCATATAAAATATAGCGGCCGTAAATCACAATCACGCCTGCTCCCGCTCTGATTACTATTACTATGTTCTCCATATTTCATTATTCGATTTAGTTGAATTTAGTTAAAGTTCAAACTTGTTCGAGCATCCATTTTTCACATCGCAAATTTATCTTCAAACGACTAACCCTTACTTAATTTTGGTATAAATATTTTCATACAACGTTCAACTATAATAGTTCGCTGTGATACTCTGTGCCAAATAAATAATAAATTAACACAATCCAAAATATTATCTTACAGAATTATTACGGGTAAGATTAAAATACATACTATATTAAGACAATTAATGTTAGGAGATATGAATTGATCGTACGTACGTGTGCGTTCGTTTGTGTATACGCGCGCGTGTACGCACACACGCGTAGATATATAAATCTATACATATAAATAAAATTGAAGTGTCTGTTTGTTATATCAAAAAAGCAGCTTTTCACCGAATGCATATGAAAGTATATACGATACTGATAACAAATCATCATTTACTAAAATATTTGTGTCTGTCTGTCTGTTTGTTCTGGGTAATCTCTGAGACCACTGGACCGATTTTGACGGGACTTTCACTATGAAATAGCTGATGTCATAAGGCGTAACTTAGGCTACTTCTATTTTAGAAAAAGAAATTGGGGTTCCGCACAAAAAAAAACAAAAACGTAAGAACCGCGCGTGCTCAACGCACACGCAGCCACCGTCACTGCCGCTAATATCAGTAACTCTCTAAAACAATACTATAACGTTAAAATTGTATAAGGTCTTAAATTTCGGCTAGGTGTAACTATGACAAGTTAAGTTTTTTAAACGCGGGTATAACCGCGAGGCTCAGCGCGTACAACATAATTTAAGGCCGTGTCGGTAAATTTTTATTTGAGCATTTTTTGTGTGCAGATTATTTATTATACAAAAGAATATATGTCTACATTACTATCACCATCGCATCACAAGATGGTTTTTGCACACAACACCCATTTGCAGGTATATTCAACCTGTTGTTCAACATTTTGTTTTGACTCATCAAATTAAATTTAATTATTTGAGTAAGATTTATTTGCAAAAATATTTAATTAAAAACATTTGGCAAACATAAATTACCTTAGACTTAATTCAAATTAGTTGTGCTATTTAAATCTGTTTGTTTTTATATCTGTGTGCTTTTATAGCTGTTGCATGATAGTTTTTGTAAGAATTATTTAATTTGACGGTGAGTTCATATAAATAAATTTCA
>MOOZ01000176.1:963422-997043 GCA_002930495.1 Cecropterus lyciades
GTCCGGTATGGTAACCTCTCCGCCACACGGGTCGTCATTCATGATTCCATGATCCATGTTTCTGGCCATTTTAACTTTTCAAAAGTCACGTTGTGTTAATTTTTACATGGTTATACGTCGCCTCTGCAGCAACTATCAGAAGGGTTAGGTTAGAATATACGAGGCTTTCCACCTCGTATATATGCCGTCGTTAGCAGATCGAATATTTAAATTAGACTCCACTTGCACTAACGATTAATTATTAACAGGTTAAATAATTGCATACTTACTATTTTTATATAAATTACATTTCATGCCACGATAATTACAAAGTGATAGAGATATACAAAGTTCTTTATTATTCTAATTATTCACAGCATGAACACGAATCTGAATAAACACGAATACTTACGTATATTGTTTCCTCAATTTATATTAATAATAGATTACCTAATGTTACTTTTTTCGAAATTCGCTACACTCATACGAAATACGGATATCCGTACGCATGCAAACACAAATTCTTAGATTATAATACATTGGTGTATAATATAAATACTTGTCTGCCTCAATGTTTGTTTCGAGCACCGAATCGGAATTAGCTCCGTAATTATTATAAGCAACATTATTATATCAAATTACTGCTAGCCCGGTCCGCGTGTAGCGTCAGAATCATAAACTAATAAAAAGAATGTGACATGAAATGCAACCACTTTATGAATAAAATAACAAATGAACTTTTACGACCTTAAGTAAAGTATTCCAAGCCTATTAATAGTGCCAACCAGGCTTATATGTAATAATAAGGTATAATTGAGATTCAGGTATACATTAAATAATCTTTTTTTTCAAGCTAGATGTCGTCAAAAAGCGTAAATCAATATTATAGATATTTTATTACAAACGTAATGACCCTCAATTAAGTTTAATGAAACCATATCTCTATCACTATATAATCATAACATATGGTTTGCGTACTTTCATTGTTCAGAATTACATAAATATTTGACCCTTAGACAAACGGTCAAACATTAATAGAATATAGAATAAGCTACTCAAATGTTCATTTTGAAAACTATTATAATAAGCTAAAGACGTTTTATATGCTGATGGGACCACGGATATTATAGTTAGGCAGGTAGTTGGATGAAGGCAGAATAAGTCGGGCGAGTCGAAGATTCGTATCATGTTTTGTGTCACTTCTGTATCTATTGTTTTGTTCTCAAGTTCATGAATAACTTTACTATAAGGCATTTCACTATAATATTCTGGTGTATTAAAAAGCTACTTTGAATTGAACTCATGGGATTAGTTTACTTATTCATGTCCGATATTTTTTTATATGAAGCATCACCAATCTGCCTCACGTTATTTCGTTATTTATTTTTTCCAAATGCATTAAGTGTGCATTTAATTACACAGGTATAGAAATATTGCAGTGACAATTTCTGACTTTTTCTGGATACTTGTTGTTACGTAGTCGCGGTAAATGTTCCAATGTCAGTGATACTCTGGTTCTAACTCACATATCAGGATATAACTCCCGTGGCTGCCGTACTTTACTTTCCAGAGAAGTTCAACTATTACTGATTTGTGACAGACCTATGTATGAAAGTTTCTTGTACCATTAAATACAACTACTACGACTACATTGTACCGGAAAAAATAAGATACCTAATAATAAGACTGGCGGACATAAAAGTTAGGCATAGATTCAAATTAAAGTGAGTCACAATAAATCAGTAATTTGTTGTTTAGCTATAACAAACATACAATAAGCTCGCGTCACCGCATGAAGCGCCTTCACACCTACGCATTACGTCACAATACAAACAACGAAGCGCTATTGGCGGATAATTTCCTAAAGCATTCTGTCACTCGCGATAAGAAGTGATAATTCCATCCGTCGCGATTGGTCGGCTATGATTCTTATGTCATTGAACCGTCACGTCATTCGCGTCCGCATCATTGTGTCATGTCATCGCAATGACGTCACGTCCAGCGAGACTGCAGGCGACGTGCGGTCTAGTGAAGGTGAGGCGTGAGCAATTTTCCGCGTTAATTACAGGTCTACTTTGTAGAATGATTAGTGTATCTTTGATCACCATATTACGCAGAATCCGCGGAGATGATCGTTAACCTTGATACCTATTAACAGGGCTACGTCGGTTGAAAGTTTTCTTTAGTACCACATACCTACGGTATAAGGAAAGATGTGGACTACATAAATAAAATACTGGAATTCATAACATTAATTAAAGTTCTTACGCTCAAAGGTAAATCTATAAAAACGCTCCAAATAAATAAAGCTTTAAACATCACATGCTTGTAAAACGTAAGCTGCTATCAAGTTTAAATAACAAATAAATCTTCGATTAGACAAATCACATTTGCTTCAATAAAAAAATTAATCGTTTGTCGGCCGGCTGTTACAGATTTCATCGCTCATACATAATGTAAGAGTATGTATGTGACGACGCGTTGCGAAATCCTGCGCTCATCTATCAAAACGAGACATTTGAATAAATTGTAAATTACAATGAAGAGAATAAGTCAATAACCTCCGCGTCTCAAACGTTTAAGGCCGGATGCTCACGCACGCGCGTAATATTTGAGAACGCGCGTACTTATTGCGTTTACGTTAAGTGGTCGCGTATTGCGCTGGCCTTGGTATCATCCTCGTATTTCGTACTAAGCGCTATTATCGATAATAGGTAGCCTGTCATATAAATCTGAGAAAACGGTTATCTAGGAAACGAGTATCGTTTAATTCTTATATATATAAACCTAAGTAATATTTTTATCAGCATTCCTTACAAAAAAAACAATTTATTTAGAAGCTAGCACATTAAGACCCACGCCGTGCCTGGAAAAGATTCATTAGACAATAGATCCACCCATTTCGCTATTGAAACTCACGATTACATACGACTGGATACACGTAATGTGATGCGAATACATACGCGAGCTTTTAACGTGGTAGACAAATTAATATTTATCAAAACGTTGTGACTAAACGGTGACACGTGACGCATTATTTTTCCATAAATTGATAGTAAAAAATTGTTAAAAGGGATACGTACGGTAAATTTAAAATGCGTATGGAATATATCATCGTGCATACACCTTAACATACACACACACGTGCGCAGACACCGCTCCACGCGTGTGTAAGCTGTACATGTACAAATACAGAATCGCAAATGAAATTGACCTTCGCCACTCAATGGACGTGCTTACTTCACCATGCAATGAATGAGCTCGGCGCAAAGGTTGTGGAGCTGTGGTTTTTTGTCCCTAAAGTAGGGTTATTAACGATATAAAGTTTCAAATCTGATAATGAATAGGTGTATTTTTATAATCCATGATCTTGAACTGCTTTCGAAATATACAACACGTTCTATCTATTCTATTGATTTATGTAATTTTTCTTTTCTTTAAGAATGTATTTGGGACTTAGTGATAACTCGTTACTAATATTCATAAACAATTTTAATTTGAGTTGTGTAAACTGAAAAACGACAGAATAAAATTATAAAAGTCCATTTTTTATTATTTTATAGGCCATACGAAATAAATATTAAATTTAAATGAAACTAAACACTCTCGTTTAATACTCAATCAAAAGTAAAATAGCATTGGTAATAAGTGAACGACATTCAAGCAAAGGGGTTAACTTATTTTAAAAGCTTTTATCTAACTTACAATGTTCTGCTTCATATGAGATCCGTGTCGCGGCGTGGATCCGCATAAAAATATCCAATGTATACACGATAATGAAAATTTTGATTACCTGAATAATTAACAGTTACTAAATAATTAAGCATAGTGAGTACCTTATTATTTGGGAACTAATATTAAGTACCTAATTGTCTATTTTTCTATACAAATGTAACCGTCAAAATAAACTTAATAACAGTAAATTAAAATAAGACCAACAAGTTGAGCCTTTTTTGTCACGATTAAGATTTTTTTTTTTTTGTAATGTGTAATTTTTCTAGTCAAGCGAATAATTATTCAATGTTCTTCGGAGATAGAAACATTTAGCTGAATTTTGTCATCAAACCAAGTTGCGAATTAAGCCTTCACTCGTAACCACAAAATAATGTTAGAGCAGTTGCTTGAATGTCGTAGTAGTCGACTACTTCACATTGCATGCAACAATTTACATAGTAGCAAATCTAACCATTGCTTCCAGAGATAAGAGCGTTTAAACAAACAAACAAAAAATAAGCTCCGTTTTATATGTATAGTTATTTAATTGGTATTATCATTACAGCTGCAATATAAGACGTGTGAGTGCAATATGAAACATAAGTGATTTTTACATATTTTATTTTTATTTGCTACTGTCTACGGCCGATGAATTTTTGACATACATGTAAGCTAAGGGTTACTCTGAGCAATATTTAAACGAGGCTTCTTTCCGCGCCTTTGCGTTAGCGACTTCTGAATGCATTAAAAACATAAATTCTTTGGTGTGCATAAAATTACACGTTGCCGGCGCTTCTCTTAATTACGATGCATTGAAAAATAATTTCATTAACGGACATGGCCATCTTATACATCATCGGTGCATGTTCTACTATTCAATTAGGGATCGTGTTACTTGTGTTTTAAATTACAAAGAGAATTTGCGTAATTATTAGCGCATAAGGCCGCGTCAAGTTAACATAGCTTTGCTTGTTATACAAATGAAAATAAATTACATTTTGGCGAAAATAGTGTCGTTGCAAAATATTTATATCAATTTACATACAACGATCGACGTATAAATAGGTACGCTATATCACTATTTGGTTTGTGGGCTTTCGATGAAAACGGATCAAATGGTTAATAAAATCTGCACTGATTCAAATATTACCAACGACAAAAAAAAAATTGTGCATAGTATATGCACAATTTTTTTTTCAAATGGCAAATTTGCCCGTAGGCACGGTTTCGACGGTATGAGCTATAAAAAATGGTCATTTCCAGTTTAAAGGTCGTAAGTTCACCGAAGCGTTCACTGCACTTAATGTTGCATTGCTGACAAGAAAGTTAAATTCAAAGAAATATTATTAAAATTCAGTGAAAGTAAGATAACAATTATATCACACGGGTGAATGTTTTCGCTTCAATCATGGAGTTAACAGTTAAAATAAATGTATACACAAATTTATATGAAATAAATCACAGCAATAGTAAATAAAACAGGTTTAACCTTTTTGTGGTTAGACTACGAAAATACCAAAAAGGCTATAACACCCTTATAACGCTATCCATCTGGTATGATGGATGTAGTTAGCAAATCAAAATTAATATGTAGCATTTCAACTTAGTCATAAGGAGTAGGAGTAAGGAGTTTGCTATTTGTTTTAGGCAAGAAAACTTTCTTATTTGAATTCGACAAGGGATAATGAAAATGAGGTAGAAAATAGATAGGTAATAGTGCTTCGTGGTTTTCTGCCTTAATGCATAAAATATAAAAACTGGAGGAAGGATCCATAGATATTATTTGTTACTGTAACCTGTATGAATCGCTACATCGTACTATACTGGGGCCAAGTTAGAGACCAGAGTACTTTGTTACTAACTATCGTAAGTTATAATTACATTACTATCTAAGGTTAGTAAAAATAAATAACAAGTTTTGGGAAAACGTTAATTTACCACAAATTTAAGTATAAAGTATGGGTTATGTAACGTCGATATAAAACAGAACGATACGTAATAACCCACTGCAGAAATTGTTAAGGCGTAAGCACACAGTGACATTGTGAGCAAAATTTTAAAATGTCAACACGAATTTTTAATAAAAAGTTATTGCTCGTATACGTACACGATCGAAACATGCTCCGTCGCCATAGAGTGCGATTACGTAGTTATAAAACTTACTTTTGATGTCGGAATGAAACTATTACAGAATCCGCATCACTGGCACTGAGTGATCTAATATTATATTATAAAATTGTTTTTTGATACGATAACATTCCTACCTACCTACCTGCGATAATATAAGAATATTACCAGAGAGTTAGTCCAATATTTTAAACTTACGTAGGTATGTTAAAATTGGTACTAAGAAACAATAAAATTAAACAACTAGCACCTATAACTATGTAGTGTAGGAAATTATGTTTTTTTTTTAAGCATGGAAGTAGCAAACGAGCATGCAGCCCACCTGATGGTAAGTGCCTACTGCCGCCCATGGACATCTCTAATCAACCCAAGGTAAGGTCAAAGTCTCACTTAAGGTTAGCCACAGATGCGTTGCTACCCCTGAGGACTAAGATGGAATGCCTCGGAAAAGTATGTCTCCCTTACCACACCCTTCAGACCAGAACACAGCAGCGCGTAACACTGCTATTATAAGACAGAAATAGGTGTGGCGGTGGTGCTTCCGGAGTCCACAAAGAGTTCTACCACCTTCGATATGTAAATTCTGAGTGTCTTATTTAACAATTTTTTGGTCGTGACCAACGTCGTTGGTATAAAAGTTACCATACATATTATTCTTTTACTTATTGAATATGTTTCAATAATACGGCACGTAGTCTACCTGATATTAAAAAATTAACTACAGTTCCCATGAGTAGGTATGTATAGTTCTTAAAAGCTAAGATACGACTCCATATGTACCAGCGGTAAAAATCTAAGTGGAACAATGACGCTGCTTCAAAACAGAAAGTAGCATAGTGCAACTCTGCAAATTTATAATAATATTCAATTATTTTAAGCAAAATAACCGAAACACAAGTAAATACATTTTAATCAACTAGTTTACAATGATGTTAATCGCGCGAGTTGTTCCTACGTCCCTACGGAGGCTCGTTATCACATTCTGCAATCACTTTCCTATTAAAAAGTAGGTCTCGACGACATCGCAATTAACACTCGACAAAAACCATCTGTCCCGACGTTTTAGATTAGATTAATTAATTGGAAAAATACAATAAAAAATGCCGTTGCACGCTACGTGACACGGTCGCCTTAATAATACATAGTTGCATGCAAGTATTTATACTGTATTGATAAAAAACTAACTTATTAATATGATTCTCCACGCTGCGTGAGCGCCGTTTATTGTGTTGCATAGTTCGCACACAAGCGCACGTACGTTCAGACGCACACACACAGGAATATCTATACTTATGATAAAATTTTAACGAGGCCGAGTCTCGCTACTGGTTCCGGCATCGCGCAAAAAATATCGGGCCGACTTTGATGGGATTTTCACTGTTGTATTTGTATGTTGTTGCCGTAATATGAATCTACGTTTAAGGGTTGCCGATATATTTCGTATTGGAAGTATTATATATGCCTTAATTGATCATTTCATGAAGAGTTTTGAGTCATACATTATTTTAAAGGTAATCCTTCGACTCCGGTGGAAACACTGTACGTATTTATGTCATACGACAGCTAGGTCAAGCTGCTGTTCAGGTTTGATGCGTAAGGGAGAGACGCATGAGACATTCAACATCGTAGGACTTTTAGAATACTTGGATGATCAATTAAAATCAGGTAGGCTGGATGCTCGTTTGCAACTTCCATTATATAAATATATCTGAAATTTCTAAATTTACCTAATAATCAATGTAGGTATAACTACGTAACCAGTACCAAATCCCTTTTAGTAAGACACGTTGGTGTCCTTGAAGACAGGATAAAAATAATATATTGTAAGTTGAACAGCGAATCAAAATTAATTATTCTTTGTCTTCAGTACTTTATATGCAATGCGTACTGCATTGACAGGACATAAATTTCATTTCAACGTACAAAAGACTCGCGATCTGAGGACTTGAGAATATTATAATAATTATAATGACATTGTTTTATATCGTCTGACAAAATCAATTAATATTTCTGAATAAAACGTTAATTTATAATAAAACACACGTAGTTTCACAATGGGTATGAATGAGATGGATTTTCGATCCGAATTTAAGGATATAGAATACTCTTTATACATATAAAAGTTGATGAATTGAGAAACTTATATGGACGAATAATTAATATCTAGTATAGGATATATAACTAATATAGTGTTAGGTAAGTAACCTAACACTTAAAGTAAAAGAAATGGCTTTTATTGAAACAGTGTTAAAGAGGAGGAAAATACGAAGATAAAACCACAAGACCATCAAAGTTGAAATATCAGTATAATACCTACAAGTCCCTCAAATAGGGCACGACAACACAAGTTAAATTTTAAATTTTGAGCAACCCTAATTATAGCGCCACATCTATAAATAGTAACAATAACAATGATGCAATGCAACAGAACAGCAGTTACTTGTTGATTTACTAACCACAATTACAAAGAAAAAATGTAATTACAATACTTTGAAGTATTCCCTTGCCGACTGTCTTCAAAGTGGATAAAGGGACTTTAAGCGGAGACTTCTGGATTTTTAACGTAATGAAATAATTAGAAAACAAGAGTAGTTCGGTTCTTTGATATAAAAAATATTCTTTTAAAAAATAAAGAAAAGCGACCACTGTATTAATTTGCCGCATGACTGTGGTTTGAAAACAGATTTTAAATCAATGAACCCGACACTGGAGAATGCGCTTCGATTGTTTGATTTATAACTTAAAATATTAAGAGTAAAAACAATTCTATAGAAACATCTGTGATTTTAATTTTCACACGGCATTTTATTTCGAACACGCGCAGAGACTGACTCGATAATATGTCTCATTACATTTCACATTTTAATTTAAAACTTCCAATAGTACTCTACGTATCAACGTTGATTGGTGACGACAACATTATAACTCGACAATTTATGTAGGAATAAAAAATATTTTTGGTGCAGCAATCTTCGTTGAGTAGATAAACTAAACGTGTTGGTTATAACTGTCAGGTTTCCTTACGATTTTTTCCTTCGTCGCTAAAACAAGTTATAATTATAAAAATGTGTATTTAATGTGATATAAAAATTAGTGATTTTTTAAAATCCGACATCCTAAATTACGAGGCCAAATTTAAACCTCTAAATTATCACTGGGGAGTAACGAAAGGCGACTATTAAGAACAGAAAACCGTTTGTGGGTATTTTTTAAACAACCTAGTAGTAAAAAAATAAGGTAGGTACATTAAAAGAAAACGTAACCTTTATACATCCATGTCTATACATATAAAATGCTTATAGCATACATACGAGCCACCTATACGGCGTCTGCGGGTTTATAAAAAAACGATGTTAAAACACTTGTTGCGTCGACTCCGCGACTCGCGGTTAGACGAGTCAATAATATACCTCACTTCATTACTCTGTCGCCGTTCATATTTAATTTGCAACAATTACGTATGCATATTTTAAAACTAGTTGCAACACGCCGCTTTTCTCTCCATTTTTAATACATTACAATAAAATAACATCATAAACTCGTACTCTTATACGTCTCTGATAAGGTTTCTACCGCTATAAATAAATAGTCAGACAGTGCGATTTGAAATACAAATACTATATTCTATTTAAAACTAGTTCATATTATAATTTACCTCTTTATGAAAAATTTCTGGTGAACTCACATTCATATGCGATAAGAATTACAAATACTGTAAATTAAAATAATAAGAAAAGTATCATATTTTATTAATTCACTCATACTATAGATACTTTGCTTATTTTCGAGTTCATTTTTATGTATTTTTCGGGTAAATCTACTTTTCCAAGTAACACTACGAGACATGCAAGAAAAACAGTATAATTTTTACACATAGAAGAATTTTAAAAATCAAGGTTTTAGGATGCTCCGTACCCGTCCCGTACGTTTCTGTAAAGTCCTCCGCAAATCAGGCCTGTCGCGCGAAAGAGGAACGCTTGTGTAAACCAGACTTTATAATTACGACGGGTGCATCTCGACGCAAATTAACAGCCGATGTAGTTACAATGTCAATGGCTGCATGTATGCATGTGTTTCCTTCGGTGTAAAAATGCGTTGATGGACAACCGATTATATATTATTACTGTGTCCTCTATTTTTTAATATCATATTTTAATGACAAAGTAAGGAATTGTTTAAGCCATGTCGACTTAATACAGCAGATGGTTAATGAGCTCCGTCCACGTATGAGGTATTTATGTACAAGGTCTACCTCATTTAGAGGTAAATGATTGAGACTGAAAATGAACTTCAAATTTGATATACTAAATAATAAAGTTTTACTTACCTAAAGTTTAAATACTTACCTAAAGAACATACGATGATTGTAAACACAATTCCCAGTTTTAAACGATAACCCGTCAAAAATGAAACGCCTCACTCCACATGTTATAAGTGGTCTAGACTATCTATCACCATCAATTAATTGGTTAAATATTCATTTTATAATCAGAGTAGGGTTTGATTGGAAGTATTTAAAAATGTAGAAAAGATAGTTTACATCAATGTTAATAGTAAAATAGCCTGACAAATGTGTTCTGTAATAAATCTATAAATTATTTTGCAAACATATAAGTGTCTATCTTTTATAAGTTGGTAAGGAAACTTTCGTCTACGCTACCTTGTATTAAATTTTCCATCAAGGCTTATATTCGGTGCTATTAGTATGGATCAAGCTGAAATTTATTAACCTATTCTAAGACCTTCTCAGATCAGAATACTGCATATAACGCTTTAAGATCAATATATATTTGGCGGCGGAAGCGCTACACTCCACATATATGTAGCTCTTTAATATAATTAATTGATTATAGGCGTTGTACTGTGTTTAATCATAAGTCAAACATCTAAATTGAAATCAGGTTTGGTAACATCGACCGAGGTAGCTATAAATAGCTATTATCAGTTTGTAGCTATCAGTAGTCAAAAAATATTAGTTTTATCAATGCAGATTTAGAAGGGTGTTTGACCATCTTATTCGGAGCGAAGAAATCTTAGTCTCTACGGAATATGTCAAAATTTTGGCTACGGGACACCGCTCATAGCTTAGCGAAATAAAGCATTTGAACAGCTGATAAGAAGTACCATGATCGGCGAAACAGATCGGATAGAGTAACTTCGTTACTTAAAAATGCCTAATACTTACTAATGATCCTAAATTACTACTGCGAGAGAGGTGTGACGCATTTAAAATAGCTTTTGTATTGCGACGATTCTATGGCGTATGGTCCAAACTGCCACTCACCTGGAGTTGGGAATACTAATGAGCGTCCTAAATAGTGATACAATAGAAAACGTATTTAAAACGCATAGCAACTGTTAGATACGAACTAACGATGGCACAATTTATGATAAATTATTTTAATAAGAACATAATAATAATGAAGAATATATAGCTTACCTAAATGAATTTGGAGCACCAGAGGAATCGCCATTGCGTCGTCGGTTATGAAGTAGAACTTTTGCATCTTTCTTTAAGAGCCTTATGTGCTAGCGACCCGATGAGTACCTCATGAGGAAGTCTACTGCATACTGTACCATGCAGCTCCAATGTACAAATAGATTGTATAATACCCATTGTACGCATAGTGAAACTAATATCAGACATTTAAAATCTGCCTTTGTGATATGCCATAAGGTTCAATAACTCCTATGTAAATAACAACTGAACAGACAGCTTATCATGCCCTCTTCAACATTCAACATTCCTACCTATTTAAATAACAAAGCTTATGTATATCTATAATTAAGTGATTTTGTTAACTCAACTTGTTTATCTAACACGCTTGTATCGTAACAGATTGTTACACAAAAACAATGTAAATGCAACAGAGTGAACATGAATACATACAAATAGCAATTTCTTGTGCGTACGTCTTCAAACATGTCGATGAAGATAAAACGCGTTAACATAACAAAAACTTTGACACAAACATATAAACTTTAATAAAACCAAGTGCAACAGCCGGGTCCAAATAGATTTTAATATGTATGAGTGCATTGACTTCAACGACGTAACTATACACGCTTTGGACCTTAACACTGTATGTGTTAGGTTTAAATTTATTAAATATAACAGCGAAAGTAGGTATATTGACAAAGGTGATTTTCTACAATCAACAGAACAAGTTGCATTATTCGTTTAAGATTCATTATCTTGCTTTAATAGTCACATCAGTGTTTATTTTTACCCAACTATGTCAGAAGGAGTGTAATGTTTTTCGAGCGTATGTATGTATGTTTGTATGTATATCCGTTTGGCACGCGCTACAGCCCGGCGTGACGGATTATAACATCATTAGAATCGTCTCAGTTTGGAAAGTGACATAATTTAAAAAAAAGCGCCTCAAAATTGGGGGAGAAGGGGAGAGTGACGACTTTTTTAATATCACGACAGTATATAATATCAAATGAAAGTTAGTAAATAGACCAATCTAAAATATATATATATCTATTTTGACAATCGACATTTTAAAAATCGTTTAAAGCTGTCGGATTTTTGTTTTAGTATTTTTAACAATGTTTCTAGTTTGTATGATATTCTGGTTAACATTTAATTAAGAGTACCTGCTGAGTATACCTACATAGTAAAGCTGGACATAGACCTCCCCTAAACGGCGCAACTCCAACCGGTCTCTTGCTTTCTACGAGTACGTACGAAATATTTTTATCGAATTCTGGTTTTGTTGTAGATGTTAAATTTAATAAATAATTATTTATTCTAGATTTTATTATTATATATATATATATATACATTATTTGTTATTCATTATATAACTAACATAGTAAATTCTAACACAGTAAAAAAGTTTATCCTGAGATACATATATGAATTCAATTTAATATATTGCCGTTTCAAATGTATTAACTATTACGTGTACATACAGAAACACATATTTAACTTCAAAAATTATTTACATAAGTTTAAAATTGCACACGACTTACCTATATTTAATCATATATTCCGAAATACTTTTTAGTTTCCTTTTTCATTTCAGTAAGTTAGTTATTTAAATAAAGTGCTTATTTGCGGGATAATTAGATACAACAATTTTAGTTTATGTAATAATTGTCAATATACAAAATATAACCGTATTTATGCGTGCGGACACCAATAAGACATATATAAAAAGCATAACTGAACTGCAGAGGAGTCTGCTATGCCATTTCAACGAATGGGCATCCGCAATTATATTTGGATCGATTACACGTTTAATAGTTGTAAAAATCATCAGGTAGACATGCAGGTGTAAAATTAGAGAGCCCAAAACCGCGGCAGAAACCGCCAATTCAGCATACAAGGCGTATGATAACGTGTTTCACTATAACAAAACATAACGTTCGCGGCCTTAATTCATGCGATAAATAATATAGAGCCACTCTTCACTGCAACTTGAATATAAATTGGCTAATTAAAGTTAAACGGTAGGAATATTAACCAAATACAGCGGCGCAGCAGACCGACAACATTGTTAGTGATATAGATATTTACTACGTTTGTATCGCTTCACGAAGGCGCGTTTCATCGTCCTTATGAGGCAGAAAATAAGATTCGGAATCGATCAAATCTTAAGCTTTCGTCGGATGCAATAATTGTATGAACTAGTTGTTCGCAGTGCTCGCCTCGAGTCCCACTAAAATGTATGTAAAATTCGCCAAGTATTGATACGGTAACCGGAATGTACAGTCGCGGAGATCTATGCAAATAAATAATTTTTTTTTTAATAATTTTCTCATTGAAAATTTCATGAGGTGTCATTGAAAATTTCAAATTAAGGAGTAAAAGAAACCCATACGAGACAACCGCGTAAGTTTTATGAGTGTCCTTTAATGTTATTTCCATTGTATACTTGTCGATGACGATTTGAATTTCAAATTAATTGAATTCTTTATCGTAATTGAATCACGAAATATAATTTGCTATAAATAAAACTATTTATGAACACGTCAATATACTACATATTCTATAGTATTACTGATCATAATTGTATGTTTCACTCGGGTCTAATGGATTCACTAAGGATGATCTCAATACATATAGTTGTAATAATATGAAGCCATACAAATGTTTTAAATTTTATAACATTATGCTTGTGGATTACTGCTCGCTTTTATATACCTTTTAAATTTTACGATAAAGCAGGTAGGTACTACATCCAAATATCAAAATAGTTTATGTTAGAGGTATAATAGCATAATAATTTAAATTTAACATTTACCTACTGGAATATTTTTATATCATTACACCAAATCTTAATGAACAACATTTAATCATTCATTATATTGTAAATGTCCGGTTGTATACTTACAAAGTCCGTTATAAGTTACTTTTTGTACTGCTTATGTAAATCGAGTACAATATATTCTCAACTGGAAACACGTAATTAGTACTAAGCAGTAAGCGAATTAAAAGTTTTATGTTTATTTCGTTGTTCGTAATGTTAGTTATGAAATGGTAATTACGAAATTAGCATACAATAAGATAACCGGGGAGCTTAATACACGATAAAATGTCAACGCTTTTAATACTACTATTTACTCTTTAACATGCCTTCATAATACCGCTAATCATAATTTCGCTTACCTGGCATGAGACTGCATAAATAAAATAAATGGACGTTTTAAATATTCAAATTATTTATTTACGAGGACATAATAATATGCTACACATTACTTAGATACCTATATACGTATTTTTGAATATATCTCTTTCTGCATTCATAACAAAAACTAGTGAGCTCCACGTACAGCCTAGTGGTGGGGTGACGTGGCCGCCTCGACTGTGCGATGTGCGACACCACAAAATTGAAATAACATGTGATATTGCATCTTAAAGCAGTCCGCCTAAATGTGCGTTAAGGCTATACGCTATTATGCAATTGATGAAGCGAATAGCAGTCACGTTCATTTTTCTTCATAATCGACTAAAGTGACTATCGATACGATACAAGAGGGATTATTAAAAGCCTTTTAAAATTAAATAAATCAATAGCCAATAATACAAAACGCAACATTTGTTCAACACTCCTTTACATTTTTCGCACCTTTTGCAAACAGATGTGCGGAATATTATTCAAAGTTGGTTATTTAAATACCGTTTAATATATTAAATTTATTATGCTATAAATATAGTGAAGTCGACAAAAAACGGCCATTCCATAGTTGAATGTGGTTTGAATAAATGCGCGCTTAAACGTTTGCTTATCGACAGTACAAGCGCGCCGGCCAAGGAAAACAACATATTATTAAAATATGTATTTACAATTTTATTTAAACGTTGTTTTCTATATATTCTCATACATTGTAACTTAATACGCTGGCTCATAAGATGCAGCAATTTGCATGTGGCCCACGCATCGAAGACAGCTGCGACTCAATTCTTCATTCTGTTTATATTATCTGTGCAGTAAATTCATACTTCGAGGTTGTATTTTACATTTTGAGATGGTTACCTATACACATACACCTTCATACATAAAGGCATGGAAACATATGTGCGTACCTATAACAATGCACACAGAATAAGAGGAAAGTTTCTGCGAAAGTATGTACGTAGGTAGTCTAGTCTTTTTATGAATACATATGAAACGTAGTAGGACTTTACATAATTTTAATATGATAAGTATGTACATATTTATATGAGGTAAATAATAAATTTACGCCTTTATACTTGAGTGCACAACCCTATAAAGCATAATATAAACCCTTATTCAATACTTTTTTACTTATTCAGAAGAAATTGCACGAATAAGAATTTTTAATATTATCGTAACGATGAAGGTAAATATTACGATACCACCGAGCTTGTAAGTTCTCTATAATAATAGGAAGCCACTGGCGCATTAGACCATTCAAGAAAAGAACGAAGCACATGGTATAGAAAAGGCTTGCAGTCAACCCATAATCGTCCCACTGATGGGCATAGGCGCCTCTCAGAGATAGAGGTTTCCAATTTTTGTTTACGTATCGCAAGCATGAAGGTTTACTTGTTTTTACTTCGCCGTTATAGCAAGTGATAATATTTTTTAATAAGCATATACCTTTGAAAATTCAGAGGTGTTCATCTGGGATACGAACCTCGGACACCCATATTCACAGGCCGCGTTTCAACTACTGGTTTGTCACTCAATAAAAGTTTATTACACGCAAGCACCCAAAACGCGGCGACATCTCGACCGCTCGTTGTCGCCAGTGTGAAAGCGTTGTTTGCCGACCACTGACACAATGCTCTCAATGAGTCACAATAGCGAATTAAGTATTATTTTAAATTGACGTAATTGAAAAATATGCAGTCGGTCGCGCGCGGCGCTGGAACAAATTGATTCATGTATAATATTCCAGAGTACCTACGGACGTGAGGTGTGTGGATGTACATAAACGTAAGTATCTCGACGACTCTCGACGTCGTTTTCATAAGAAATCATGAAGGTGTGAAACTGACGTTTAAAAATTAGATCTGAAGATAAAAGGAAGTTTCATTCGCTGTTTTTATGGGATATTCATTAACAAGAATTTATGTCACAATTGTAATTCGGCGTGTACCAACGTGCCATGAATGGTATTCGATTTCATCCATACTAATATTATAAAACTGAAGAGTTTGTTTATTTGAACGCGCTAATCTCAGGAACTACTGGTCCGATTTGAAAAATTATTTCGGTGTTAGATAGCCCACATATCTGGATGGCTATAGGCTATATATCATCGTCGAAACTTACGCGGGTGAATCCGCGGGGCGCAGCTAGTTGAATTATATATTATTATCTTTGAATATTCTTAGACTACCATTTCGTGTGATATAAGCAAGTATCCAAGTACATTGTGTATAATTAGGTACGTATATGTATCATATAAGTCATTTAATGAAATATATTTTCATAGTTAGTAATCCTGAGTCGTGGAACGGATTTAATTATTTGATCTTGATTTCAAACACAACAAAAACGTGAAATTCTAGGTAATCTGCATATAAACGTCTTTACGTATATTATCGGTAACATATCGTAATCCATTACGAAACCCATTAATTTTCGTTACACATCTACAAAAAACACATTTATAAAATGAGCGCAGATCAAAAGGTGTCTCGGACTGCATTTACGTCAATAAAAATGTTTCACCAAATCTATTGCCAAGAGAAATAAAACAATGGTTATAAATATTTATCCTTGCCGATACCGAACCCGAACCCGTCGGAGAATAACCATAATTACGTACGACGTAAGCCTTTTCATGTGTTATTAACATATTTAAACGAACAAAAAATAATAAATATAATAACAATGTTAATGTATCATTCCGTACGTGACTAGGTCCTATCGACTGATTTAACGGATTAATGGAGCGGAACGCCATATGCTTTATATGGGAACGCTATAAAGAAATAATTATATTTATTAATTTATATTGTGGATGTGGCTAATGTTCGCATAATAATGATCGGTGTATGAGAAAATTATGAGACTCGTAGAATACATGCCTTGATTTTATGTAGCATATGTGGCAGTTGTGGACCGACCGACGCCGACATTTACTTTACCGCAATATTTGGTATGTGTGCGTGAAAGTTTTTTGTACCTAACTTATAAGCCTACACGTTTACTTTTGTTTTACTTGTAGCTGACATTGTATCATTTTATAGGAATACCAAGATAGATATACCAAGAAACATTATGTAGTTATGGGTCATCCGTAATTGTCTTAATGGGACAGAAATTCCACCTGTATTCAAACACAGGTGTATTACTCTTAGGGGTATATTTGCATGTTTCACATAAATAGATTAATCAACCCTAATCTTACAATGCTGCATACGTATGTACCTACATTAGTCCAATTGCCACTACAAATATGTACGTCAGTTATATATTTCTATGGTCTTAGCTTCGCGACGATATCAGGCTTTCTATATAAGATTTTCTCTGAAATGACCGTAAGTAATATAGAAGCTGAAAAAGAAAAATCTCTTTCCGCTTTCATCTTCAATGTAAATACTTACGTATCTAATAATTCTATATTGGAATTGCCCTCGGCCACCGACAGCATCTAGGTCGATTCAATCCAACTAGATAGATTTTTCCACGGAAATAAAATCAACGGACTGAGAATTCTGATTTATTTCTTCAACTTACGGTAAACAAGTTAGTTTTGAAAATGTAGCACGAGTAAAATTGTTATGGAATTTTCAGGTAGACACATTAATCTATTAAATTTATATTTTGAGAAGTAAAAAAGATATGAATGGGTATTTATGTTCAACCAATAACTAAAGTACTGTACCCAATGTATTGTAGTAGAGAAAGTCAAATACAAAGGCATTTCTCCAAAATGTAACTTCATGCTTGATTTGAAGTGTTGCTGTTTAGGATAGAAGGACGTGGATAGTTTCTGGGAGTAGCAACGCATCTGTCACTGAGTTCTGAGACCCCGTACCGATTTGAGGTTGATTACAAATCTTTGTTTGCAGTAGTTAGCACATAGGAAAATTTGATGGTCTGAATGCTGAAAGCTAGACTGTGGTCTTCTCGTTTATCCCTTTAGAAGGAGTTATGGGTAGTAGAGGCGCAGAATTAGACTGATGCGTGCGATGAAAAACATCTCTTTTCTTGCTTTTTATAAGAAGTTACTGTAATCGAAATCAGAGCACTTATTGCCTACTCAAATATCAATTAGTGAGACCATAATGTGGAAGATGAATGTGGACAAAATGTTGTAGCTATCGTTTTCTTGCATACTGGAATATAATGTAATATTAAGTATATTGCACGAAGGCATTATTACAACCAATTATTCGATACTCGCTACCCACCGGCAATCAGACCAGCGCATAAGTTTTATTTATAACTCTAATAATACGATGACTAACGTACAACGAGCATTATACCCATCATATTTTTACGTATAAAACACGCACGCAATTATCGTCCATTCGAAATGATGATATAAGAGCATATATTACCAATCTAATTCGAGAGAACAAATGATAGCGCATTATAATATATTTCAACGTTCATCTAAGTGTTATTTATTGTAGTGAAAATAAAGTTCGTGCCAAGTTCGGAGCGTACAAGCGGGTTCCGCTGCTGGTAGATTTTTTGTTTTTCTTTGAAAAAAATAACCAATAAGGGTTTATTGGCTATTTTTTTCGAACATAATATGTCTTGAAAAGTCGATAATGACAAAAATGACATTATAAAAAACACTAATAATAATAAAATATCCTGCTTATCTCACTCAACTTTTGAAGGTGGTAGAACTCGTTGTGGTTCAACTCTGGAAGCACCACCGCCACATCTAGTTCTGCCTAATAACAGCAGTGTAATGCGCTGCTGTGTTCTGGTCTGAAGGGTATGGTACGGGAGACATACTTTTCCGAGGCATTCCATCTTAGTCCTCAGGGGTAGCAACGCATCTGTCGCCAACCTTAGGTGAGTCTTTGATCTTAGGCTAGGGCTGATTACAGATGTCCATGGGCGGCAGTAGCCACTTACCATCGGGTGGGCTGCATGCTCGTTTGCTACTTCCATAGTATAAAAAAAAAAAAAAACTTGACTCTACCTTTTTAATTAATTGTAACTATGTATGTGTACTGTGTGTACTTCAAGTAATGGTAAAGTAAATTGATTACTATTTCGGTAATGTCTTAAGCAAACTCTGTAAACAAAATGTGTGTACTCAGTTTAAGGAACCCAACAGTTAAATATCGTGAGAGATCAGCAGACGTCGATAATTTTCAGTTCGTGATTAGGGTGGATACAGATATGCGATTTATTGGCTTTTACTGTGTCATGTATATTGCGCTTATAAACTAGATTAATACCTTATTTAATACCTATAATAGAATGCAACATGTTTTTGCAATGTAAAAATAAAAATATATCAAGTGCATCACATTTTTCAAGTGCACACATTATCATCAATTTCTTTTTGAAGTTATACTTCTTTTGGCGCGTAAGGGAAAAATGATGAGTATATTTATTACGATGCGCGCGCACGCCGTCACAAAACGCCGATACCATAAAAAAAGCTAGTCAATGAAGTTAATGCGTTATAATAAAACTTTCTTTCAATATTTTAATACCTTTTTTCTCTATTATTAGTGTCGTTTTCTCTAGAAACATAGGATAACGCGTAGGATAACATTTTTAGGAAGATTTTTATCTTGTTTCGCCAAAGAAGTATAACTTCTTACGTGCGCACATAGGTAGACGCACACGTTTTATGAACTTTAATTAATTAGGTATCCGATTAAGCATTATATATTAAATATTTTAAGCGTTAAAAATTATATACAAGTACTTAAGATGCAGGTATTGAGTACGAGCGAAGTGTATAGAGGGGATACTATAAAAGATAGCAACGCATGCCGCGGCGGATATTTAAACCAAAAGGGGCTTAGTGAAACTTTGCAACGTTGTTTTGAAAATGGGACATTATTGTTGTTGTATTATATACATATTATATAAACTGCAAAAATACCAGCAGAAGTATTCAGTGTTGATTTTATGTTTTCCTAAAACGGCTAGAAATTATACCAAAGAATGAAATGGATAGCGGTTGTTAAAAGGAAAAGTTGTTGATGTTGGATATAACCTTTAATTATAATATTAATTGAATCAATTTTATTTGCGCTGCATTTATAGGATACTTATTAATTATTATTGTTTGTTGTTTAGTCTTGATGAATCGCCATGGTATCCAAAACCCGACGACAAAATTTGCAGTGAACATTTCATGGGAGGTCAAAAATTGAACGCGCCAACAAGTCAAGTTACTCCCACTATAGTCCCTAAAGTATATCGAAAGCGAATTATCGAGTCACAAGTACTAGATGAACCGAAGAACCACAACAAAACAGATACCACGATAACATATGTTTCGGATACCACAACAATTCAAGAAGAAGGAAGAAGGATATGAATTACATCAAACACCACCTCGTCTGGTCAATCAAGGATGTGAAGTTAATATCTTCTCTGAAATCAATTTAAGGAAAACAATCTTTCTTTACAAAAGTTTTATTTACACTGGTCACTGTGATGATTAAATTCAAGTGACAACTTAAAGAATTGTAACAACTAATCTAAGAAAAAAAGTAAAAGCTGTTGACTGACAAAAAAAACATTGCAAGACCAGTTTACTGAAACAAAAAGCCGACAATTTACTGGTATCTTTTCAATAAAAATTACTACGAACTACTAGATCTTGCTGGTGTGTCACTCAGTAATTTCGAATTTTTACTAACAAAATTAACTCTCAAAACCAGTTTTTATAATAACATCAATTTTCCTCATATTGTTTTTAACAAATGTATACAAAATACTATTTATAGCGCTGTATATGTTTTCTATTTACTTTATTGTATAGAAAATAATAAGCACTTGGCATTCACTATTTGATATACGCCCCTTAAGTTGCTTTTACAAGATGGCCCTACCGTCGTACACGTTCCGAATACGATAATCCCATACCAATCTGCACTGCAGCGTGATATACTCTATATTTCAGTCCCCATTCGGTCGCGGTGAGAGACTTGAGTCAAAAATAGGAATTAAAAAAGTGAAATACACACGTGTGTATGAACTTCTAAAACTCAAGGTACACATATTTAGCTACTGTCTTCGTCAAAAATACAGTCTCAGTCTATTTGTAGCGAAACTGAAACCTTTTGCGCAAGTTGGTAACTAAAATGAAAATATCTGGCCAAATGTGAGTTGCACTCGCACATCGGGGGTTTGGTTCCTCGACAATGTATTCGTTTTATTTATTTATCTATGTACCGAAAAAAAGTTTTCTTGCATTGGTTCTAGATCGTTAGCGTAATCCTACCTCAACGAATGTTTATTATATTTTATTTTAGGGAATGTACTGTTCTGTATATAGGTATTTACACTAAGTCTGACTCTTGAATGAATTACTATTTTTCTGAATCAAAAGATGACTTGACCGTCCTTCATTTTTTTATTGTATCGTATGATCGATTGATACCATTAATCTTATCAATTTCAACAATTTATAAGATGAATTCAATTTATTATATAAAATATACAACATCATTTTAAATATAATACATTCGGATGGTATAGGCTCCTTGCTATACGGAACTCTAAATAAAATTCCTCGTTTCAAAAGCTATTATTGTGACACTATCGTAATTGCGTATACCTGTTGCGGGCACCGACAGATGTCGCGCCCGTAGCAACCATGGCGGTCGGCAAAGGCGTGTCATTACAGTCTAACCTGTAGTTAATGCGGCTATTTATTATTTACGTCATAACAAATTGTAGCCCCAACAGGACAAAGCCGGGACAGATAGTTAATACGTCAGTTATCCGTTGTACTATAACCCAGTACGTCGCCGGGTGTATATTGTCAAATGTCAGCAAGTACATTTTTGGTAGTTACCTGATATATCTAATGTTACTAGTTCTAATGTTTTTAGTCAATATGTCAATTATAAAAATAAATTTAAGATAAAAGTTTGTTCATATTATATGTCGTTGCGAAGGCAGGACTTAAGTTAACAGACAATACAAAAGTTAACGATTTATATTTAAGTATACGTTGATAATTATTTTTAAAAGACGTAGGTACAATTACATAAATTTATATCATATTTGGTTTATTATGTGCTCTTTAGGGTTACGATGCATGTTGAATCATTTGAGTAAATTATTTTAAACTTCAACTACACATACTATACTCAGCTCATCTGCAATTACATTTATCACTTCTTAGTTGACCATTAAAGTGCAAGCAAACTTCTCTCATTAATAAAGTACAAGAAATATGATAAAAAATGTCTCATATTGAGTCAATCCATTCTGTATCGCAAATACTCGTACGGGACGTTGAAGCACACTGAAATTATGAGCTCAGTGTAACAGCTTAATCGGTTATCGATCGATCGATCAATCGCCCGTGATCGATTGATGCGCAGGCGACTGTAGACGACGATTATGTTTTAACAAGAACCAGCCGACAGCCGCTCACAGTGAGCTCGCGTCAAACGACGGAACATTTGGGATTTGTAGGCTGCATGTAACCATACTGATTTGTCGGGCGGTGTCCTGGGTTTGATTTTTTATTAGATGAAAGTCTAAGTAAAATTTAAATAAATAAAATATTTAGTAGACTGATGTATATAACCATCTGGATATCGTTATCTATATACTGGTGAAGGGTATTTAAAATTGGAATAAGCAGAGTCTTACTACTACTACTACTACTACTTAACCATACCATGTTGCATACGCATATGCCACAGGACTGTATGTAAAGGTTGCGAGACATAAAGTGGTAAATATTTAAAAGAAAGATTTATGGTCGGTGTAACATAACATTCAACAACTTTATCCACTCCTATTTTCTTCCAGTAAATGCGTGATTTGCCCTTAATTTGTTTGTGATCTGTCACCTTACAAAGACACCATCTTAACCGCGGCCGCATTAAAATTCCTGACCTGATTTTGCCTTTATAATAATATTTATATTTCCCGAACGACGTTTGTAAACATTAAAGTGAACGCTTTTAAATATATGAGTATTTTAATACATTCCAATTTGACGCTCGAACAGTAATTATTCATTTAATATGTTCGATTATAGGGGTGCGTCGCACCGGCGCCAACAGCTATGCTATTATATTAGGTATGATGGAGATATCCGTAGCCAGACATGAAATTATTTATAACAAAATAAAACATAAGTGCAAAAATATATTTATCAACAGACACATGTTCGTAACCACGTTGTTAGATTTCTCTGAAATACTTAAAGTTCATTTTTTTTACTTTTCTCAACATTTTGGGTATGTAATTCCACAAATATAAAATTTTTTAAAATTTTTGAAATAGTCACATATGCCTACTCTGATTAGATGTTATTATACAATTATAGAATTATGAAATAATAAACAAGTTACAATAAATATTGCGCATAACGTTAGAAATTCAGGGATTTCCTAAAGCGGAGTGATTACGATTTCATTCCTTCAATGTCGTAGTTACGAAAAGTTTTCGCCATGTAACGAAATTATATAAAGAAGCCAACAAACTCTTATAAGAACTGTAAATATTTTTAAATGCCTAAAAAGTTGTTTCGTCATCTATTCGTACAAACATGAAACGTGCCTACTTTTAATTACTTCAAAGGAAAGGAATTTTAACGAAACTCAGCCCTTCTTAGATTACTTAATCTAAAAAAATGGCCGGATCAAAAAATAAGTCTTGCAATAAAAAGTGTAGAGTAATCACAACTTTGTGGAGTTTTTTTTTTTGAAATTAGAAAAATATTAGACATAATTAAGCCATAATTTAGTAAAAATAATATATCGCCCATTTAACATAGGTATATGCCACCGATACGCGGTCCAAATATCCAATCTCATGTCAAATTTTCAATCAAACCAAACCATAGGTATATATGGGATATATATGGGTGGCATACCAGAGTTTCAATAAAAGTCAACATTTGATAACATTACGGATATAGGCCGACAAATGCCTTTAACATATAGGTAGAAGCCGAAAGGCAACAGCAAACTTCTATAAGAGAACAGATATGAGGCCTGCAGAATCTGCATACAGTTGCCAGTCGAATACAATGTACTTATCAGTTAAGAATAACTTCATTGATTAATAAACTGATTATATCAAGAGGCGGACACTAGAAGTGTGACATCAAAGCATAAATCGTAATAAAAGCAAAGCTACCGACCAAATAGCACCGGCATGAGTATACAGGGAACTACTCTTACCCGAACATAAAACCGTCGCAGTTTTTTATATGTTTAGCCACGTCAAAAATATTTTATATGCATGTCCGTGCGTACGTGTAAATATAGCCAGAGACATTCTGTTGGTACATTTTTTAGTTTCCAACTAAACAAACAGATGGACAGTTCAAACACGAGATGTTATTGTGAACAGATTTTTCTTTTCGTCCTCTGTTCTATTGTGATGGCGGTGCGTCTGCGCAACGCACTTACTAAACTAAAAACAACCGTATTCACGTGCATTAACAGCTAGTTTCGCTTGATTATATTTTATGACGTTGAGTAATGAATTTAACTTTTTAATTGAGATTTAAACATTCTAAAATAGTTCTAAAGCAGTGTCTTCTGAAAACAGTTTATTCTCAAGTGCACGGAGTTTGGTCAGTTTGTTCATATTGCTTTATAATAGTTTTACGGACATGTAGTAATAAATTAGCGATAAACAATCATACAATACCATATTGTGAAGTAAATAAATAAACTTAGCTTTTTCTATTTTGTTATTGGGTACATCTCAAGCCAGTTTTGCACAAATTCATGTGTATTAACCAAATTATTCTCTTCAATATCAATATTCCATTGTTTATTATAAATTATGAAACTTAAAACCGAAATTAAAAGATTACAAACGGTAAGATTATAGCTACAGAAATGACTAGTTCATTAAGCGAAGTATATCGTGAAAATTATTCGCAAAATCGGAATAAAATCATCGACTCAAAATTCAGTAGCCGGCAAGTAGAAATGCACAGACAGTCAAACAAGCCGTCGTCGGTTGATTGAATTATGTTAATTTATTACAAAAAGAGGAAATGTAAAATTTTAAGGATAATAAGATAAAAATGATAAATCACGATTCATTTGGTAGATAAAAGTTGCCAGCGAAATTAATTTATACTTGCAGCCATTTCATGAATCATCAAATTACAATCCTTCGGTTCGTTGCTACATTTTATTTTGTTTTTACTGTTCCGTCACCGAATTGGAAAAACGTATACTTATGGGAACCACATCGGTGTCTGTTCATTACACGCTTATTCCATATTTTTGCTTTAGGTATTCTATAGTATTTATAATAGATAAGTTTAGAATTAACTTAAATATAAAAAAAAACTTTACTGGTACATACTAGCTTAGGACGTGTCATATGTCTTACCACATCCTGCAAACTAAAACAATAGGAGGGTCGGTGACAGCGACCACATAGCGTTCACCACTTACATCGACATTGCAATAAATACTATATAATAATAGTGATAAAAAAAATAATATCGTTCACATAAAACATTCAGTAGTCTTCGTTAACTACTTACAAATCAAAAGCTACCTTTTCCAATACCAATTTCGCTATGTTCACTTGAGAAATACCAGTTTCAGTCAACATAAAACGACAAATAAACAGAAATGATACAAAAGGAACTAACAATCATTATAGAATAGAAAATTGTTAAGGTTGTTTTTATGAATATCATTGCTGTTTTAGCATTAATGTGCATTCGACGAAATGGTAAGCGATTTTAGTTTCATTAGGCATATTAGGATAAAAGGGTTGTTTTGAAAATAAACAAAAGCTATTTTTTTGAGCGGATTAGACTACACGCTTATTTTTGGCCCCCTTTCCAATTCAATTAATGTATTAGTTCTTTTGCTCCTATTGCGCAAATCATATGCCTACATACGCTTATGTATGATAAAGTTACCAGCGTAGCAAATTATTGGATTTCTTTCTTATTATTCCCTTTATGATATCAGCGCGAATTTTATTATAATATTATTACAACTTAGTATATACATGTATGTATACCTTATAAAAGTAAATAAATAAACTTTTGCAACTTTTGACTTTACTGTTTGCTTGTGTATTTTTGATTCGACTGTTATAGTCCGGGATCCCCCGTACATTTTTTTACACATATTAGTATCAAGCTAATTTTTCGAGAGTAGCTTCATTTCGTTGAGACGCCCTACTTCTTTCCTGACGACGATTCTCGATTGTGGTAGCTAAAGAAGGTAGCAGGGACACAACATGTTAATATGAAGAAACTCAAAAATTTATTCCAACAGAACCGGTTAGGAATAAAGTTTGGAGTTTCGTGAAAAAATCGTTTAGTTTTAGTTTTCGTTGAAAAAATCAGCTGGTTAGTAATCATTTTTCACGTCCTCGTTATTGATACATGTTGCAAAAAGGGGACTGTCTGATAAAACCATACATATTGTAGAAAAAAGATTTTTTCAAAAACTTAGATAAATATCTTAATCTTAATATTTACCAAAGAAAAACTGGTTAGGAATAAATTTTTGAGAAGCTTCAAATTAATATATTTATTATTTAGTCCCTGATACCTTTTTTAGCTACCGCAACCGAGAATTTTCCGACAGGAAATTATTGGGCGTCTCATTGAAACGTCATTCGCGAAGATTCAGCTTGATAGTAATTATTTTTACATCAGGTATTTGTAGTGCAACTTTTGGTCGTCCGACTAGGACAACGTAATTTGTAGGTCATGTGGCTGTTTAATTTAAAAAATATTATGTAAGCAACAAACAAAAAATCATCTGGTTAGTAATCATTTTTCATAACCTCGTTTTTGACACATGTTGGAAAGCGGGGACTGTTTGATAAAACCATACATTTTGTAGGATATATAGTTTTTTGAAAAACTTAGCTAAATATCTTAATATTTACAACAATAGAACCGGATAGGAATAAATCGTTGTCGAGAAAGAAGTTGGGCGTCTCAGCGAAATGAAACTACTCTCGAAAAATTAGCTTGATAGTAATAAATGTTAGAAATGTACGGGGGATCCCCGACTATTTACTATTTTTAGACTCCGTTCCTGACTAGGGTTCCTCGATTATCAGAGCAAAAAATTCGCTTTAGCGGAGATAACCAAACCATATCTTTTCGCGGACCTATGTTTAGAGCTGAAAATGTTCTCTCGAAGTATTACATTCGGCACGGTATTGTTTAAGTTCGGGGGACATTAGAGATCGCGGATCGCGACATTTGGCGGCAGTCGCAACGGAACGCAGAGGTCGCGCGCGGTGGCGGCTGCGGTGGCGACCCGCGGCACCGCGCACCCCATTACAATAATCGTCGAGCGAGAGGGACGACAACATTCGGAACGAACCATCGTTGCCATTACGTCGAATAAAAAGAAAAGTTATTATATTTTTTATTGGGGAGGGCCGCCACCCTCGCCGCCAAGAGGGTTATTTTTATTTTATTCGAAAAGTTTATTTTCCATTTGTTTTAACTTCTATATTCGCGTTGCCAGAGCTGAAAGTCGGTCGGCAGGGCGCACGCACGCACTCAATGACTCACTAATGCGTGGCGCATCATTATATTTTTATATTTAAACTTTGCCAGGGAACAACATTAAAATGAGAAAAGTTCGCCCGGTATTATTATACCGCGGTAGCAGACTTCCGATCCCGGTTTAATATCGCTGGCTTAATACCGTTGTTTTGTTTCAATTTCGTTTACTCTAAAGTGCTTATCATTTTTTAAGTCATATAATGACAAAGTAATTGCAAAACATCAAGTACTGTTTGACATAGATTTGTTGAAATTGTTATAAGTTTAATACTTAATAGTTTCGGAAATAATTAATATTAAAACAGACAACTGTTACACTCATTAAATATTGTTTGTGTCCAATATAAATATACATTAAAACGTATAATTTTAACATATATTCCTTATCCCAATGCAATTAAAACAATCCTAACTTTGAAAAAAATCTACCTGTTCATACGTCCATACTAACGCAAATAAGTCCGCAAGCATCCGATCACGCGGGCGATTACGGTGGAACGAAACGTCACCCCAGAGAGCGCGGGGTGCAAGCGATAAGCGGTAACCCCTAAAACATATGCACTGGGCATCTAACTCAGTTGCAAAGAAATAAGAATCTGCTCAAAAAGTAAATCGTGATTCGTAAAAAGTCGATTGAGGAAATCTACCCTGATAATGATATTCGAAGTCTAATTTCGGATGTAGTCTTACTTTCGTTATATTATTTACCATCTTCGAAAAAAATACAATAAAATCAATCCGATATTTTATCATCATTTTGATAATATCTATGTATAACGGGGTAATGTAGGTTACCTACATCTGTCTGTACATCTGTCTGTACGAAAGTACAGACAGATGATTATTACGGAGTCACCCCAAAAGGCGCGGGGTGCAAGCGAAGAGCTCTAACCCGCTCGAATGCTTAGCTCCTTGTTTAGCGAGCACTGCTAAGCAAGCTCTGCCCTGCACGCATTTTACCCAAACTCTTTAAATTTTTTAATAAATACTATTGAATACATAAAGAGTCGTTAGAATAAAAAATATGTTAAGTACTGTATCGATTCAAGCTCTTAAAAATATAAATTAAATAAATAATTATAAAAACAAAATCCCGACTGTTCAAAATCAATTAACTTAAAAGGAAAAAGTAGTTATTGTACTACACGTTGCAGGCGATGACAAGCAGAGAATACCAAAACTACGTGTTGAAGACCACTTGTGACCAAAAAGAAATGCTGCCTTAATAATTGTAAATACCTAATACTTATTTTATTGTGATTGTGAAGAGAAAGAATCTAGTATTTCAGTCCATCAATCTGGGTGTCTAAATGTTTCAATTCCAGGCCCAGAAATTAATTGTCACTTTCTGTAACGGCGAAAGAAAATATTAGGAAACCTACAATCCTAAAAGTTCTCAAATCATAATTACCTACCTAATATGGATCACGTGTAGAGGAAACCGACCTGCATCCAGCAGTAGGACAGTTATTGTAAAAAACATAAATTTATATAAAGATTGCTTGATAGTCAACATCTCTTATCGCCTATATTAATAAATAAATACGACCATAACTAAATGCCTTAGAAGGAGCCAATTACTGCGTTACTTAAATTATTTTAACCGCGCGTTTTAAAGTAATGTTGAAATATTTTATAAATAATCCAACAAAAACGGGGAGAACACAAAAACAAAACAAACATTCTTAAGGGGGCGTCTCCCCATGATCCGGGCGATTACGTCGCAGCGAAAAGTGTCCATAGAGGGCGCGCGCATCAAGTGATGAGCGCGCTAACCCGCTACGCCGCTTAACAGATTCACGCTCCTTGTAGGGCAAGCTCTTAATCTTCCCTCATCGCCTGACTTATAGCTAAACGCATACAAATTAGGTGTCAAGTGTCGACCACCGTGACGCGCCCACCGCGGTCGATATTAGTTCTTCCTCTTAACTCGCAACCTCAAGTAGTCTATTTGCCCCCCAAAAATAAAGTAGTCCACCAAGATTTTTAACAGGCAAACCCGAAATATACACGGAACACAAAGAGAACAACCGTCCGTAGCACGTCCGTGTTGACTTTCTATCAATACTCGCCTGAACGTACCCAACAATAAGGGTGGGTAAAACGTATCTAATTGTTGTTAAAACATTCGAGCGTCGAACACAGTACGATTTAAAAGTGATATTCTCAAACCATAAAGCAGTTTCACATGGGCATGTGAAATATTTATCTTAATATTATAAGTAAACTCTAAAGGTTGGCCGGCCCTTCTGCGTGTACCGCACGTGAACACTCTTGAGAATTAATCAATTCTTTCGGGAACTTTTTCAAATTATTACAAATAATTATTATCGTAATATATTTAGTTTCAAAAAAATATATTAGAAATGACGGTAACGTATAGATAAAAAAAGTGATTTAAGTTGACGTAGAACGTTGCCAATTAGGCACTATTATATCTGATAAATTTCATGCTCGTTTGCTTCTTCCATATTTAAAAATAATGTAGGTTTGATTGTTATGATAAAAATATATTATAAATAAATTAATGGTGACACTACATTTATTATTACGTACTCACAATGAAAAATTACGTCAAGCAGACTTGTTTTAATTTAAATATGATGTTACTCAATAGTAAAACAAAAACAGTTCAATAATAATATAAATTCAATCAAAGTTCAAGTCGCATAGGTCCTAGTAAACGGCGTTTCAATTAGGTAGATACAATACGTAGTAGTAGAAGCGGCGAACCTCCCTTCACACCGCACTGCCTGTGCTCGCCCTTTGTTTGAGAATACATTTAAATACTATACCGTACCTTCGATGCGTCCGGTTTTAAAAAATAAACACGCCAACCAACATCAATATTTGTACAAAAGTAATAATTTACGAGTGCTGTCCTTTTTAGAATCGTACCCGTACTGTTTTATTCCGACCTCACATCAACTTCAACATTTTAACATGACACACAACATTCGCTTGAATACTAATGCAATAATAAATCAACATTGTTTCTTTTGTGGGATTAATTTGATGCTTTCATCTATCTCTAAACTCGTAATATAGTGCTAGATGTAAGATTTTTGGTACACTACATACCTAATACATTTTTTAATTAAAGAATAAAATCAACTCTTAGTCCATTTTATGCGTTCCTGCCGCTGCGGACATGTGTAACTAACTCCATATAGCTGTTCTGTATACAGTCAATTATAGATGTGTAGCCGGACCTGAGGAATAAAATGCTGGTCTCAGATATGTCACCTGGTATCCACACCTATCATCGAAACGTAAGCTGCTTTTCACTATATAATAAGTATGTCAGGGCTTACCAGCGAACCTTACCAGCTTTAAGCAAACATGCACGTTCTTTACCTTGCACAATGATCATGTAACTTTACTTTGAAATACCTTCACCTAATCTTCTCCAAGATTCTTAGTTAAATCAGGCAGATAGCTACATTAAAACCGGAACATTATTAATTTTATTTAAACATATAAATAAACAGTTTCACTTATTGATCCGTTAAGATTATGTGCTCATTATTTTTCAATAAATTGAAACTGTTTGCTTTTCATTTAAAACCGTTGCACGTAATGTACTTAACTAGTTTTATTTATTCACGCAATTTCCTTCATTACTGAAGAAAACGTTGTATTCACGATATCTGACACAGAAATCGACTATAATTATACTCATAAATCATATACCTATCAATGTATCAAACTTATCAATTTTAAAACTTTGTTTTATCGAATATATTAAGGTACATTATTTGTATAACTGGACGTCCCTAGAACGGTTGTGTATTGTGAATTAAGTTAGATTTATTTATATCTACATACTTAAATACACTAGTAGGTATAATATATATCTATTAAAGCTTTTAGATATATCATACACTTTACCCGAATGCATCAGAATGGTGATGTTTTACAAACGTATGTATGCATGTTTCTATGTATGTCCATTTCTTTGGCACACGCTACAGCCCAAACGGCTTGATGGATTGTGACATATGACGTATTATTAGACAGTATAGTACAGTACAGTATTGCAGTGACTACATAATTTAAAAAAATGGCGACTGTAAATAGGGAACAAGCGGCGGAGGGACGACATTTTTTATTATCATTACAATATGGATATCAAATGAAAGCTAGTAAATAGACCATTTCGACAATATATATTTAGATGAAAACTTACAATATATATGTACTTTGATGAAAACTAATAAATTTTTTATGATAACAAAAAAAAACTTAAAAAAATTAATGAAGTGAAACTAAATTTCGTAGCGTTTTTAAGCAGTCGGGAGTTTGTTTTAATATTTAAACAATATTACTTGTTAATTGATTTTTTTAATAAAAATATAATGTATGTAAATGGACGGAAAATACAAAATGTTCCTCCTTTACCCATTTTCTTTTCTATTTATGTAAGCCTACGTAACATACGTGACATAGACAAAACCATGGGCACCTCATACATAAAAATATATTCAAGCATACATACATCCTCACAGAAATCATTACCCTCTTTCTGAAGCAGTTGATGAAAACATAAGGTGTTGCGTACGGCAATTGAGGTTGAATGGTCACTGTTTCGTCTTATACCTAAAGAGTTTAGAGTTTGATACTAATTTAGATTAGACTTTTAATCCAGACTCGGATTTATTTGCGTTATAGGCACGTCTAAATTACTCTAATAATAATATTCTCATAACTTTATGTTCAGTTGTATAATCATGTAGAACAAAGCAAACAAAAAATATACCTCGCGTGTTACTTCTTCATTCGATGCATATCTACAGTCAATATGCAACTTGTTGAAAGTACTTCGAAAAATATTTGTAGTTTTTACACATATAATTTGTAACACTATTTTGTATATTTGTTTAACGGCAATGATTATTGATCATTTTTATTGTAATAACAGTTTCAGTAGACAAAAGTATAATGATTTTTTTGAGATTGAAAAAGTGAAGTAACATTTCGCCTGAGACCGTCACCAATACATAACTGATCTAATGAATAAGTTTGGATGCTTCATGTGTCTTCGCATTTTAATACCCTTCAAACACGAACTCAACGACTTTTAGCATAGCTTTTATGAGACTGAACCGTGAATGGTTTTAAAAAATTAACTACCTCTTGTATTAACTAACATTAGTTACAAGTTCTTAGCGTTAGTGATACACTATAAATAGATAAAGCGTCTAAATATTCACGTCATTCGTAGCTGTGTGGCCGCTGCCTTAAGCGACAATCAAACTCAAACTGTGCAAACGGAGCACACTAAATTGTCCGTAGACAAAACATTTGTCTGGTAATATTTGAAATTCCTTATAAAAATGACGCTCGCTGCACTACTATCACAATGTTTTTATTATTCATACTAACAAACTGATTTTTGTGTTTGTTTTCATGAGATGAGTATTAATGGAGTTGAGAATAATGTTTTTGGAATAATTAATTGCAAACCTACGATGTAAAACTCCTATAGTTTATAATGGGATGAAATCTCGATGTTATGTCTAATAAGCACGAGGACGATAAAAAGGAGTCCTCACGAATTCACACTAAGTAAGAAAGTAGGCAAATAGCTCCTTTAAAAATAACAGTACTGTAATGAGGGCTGTAACAGATTGCAAACAATGCAATTACTTTATCAGTATAGATATA